>CP092875.1:38256993-38275321 GCA_030710605.1 Cordylochernes scorpioides
AGTCTCTGAATCATGGTTTCGGAACAAGAAAGACCCAAATATATGGTAAGTTATATTTTTTTATTTGTATATTTCGCATAAAAAGCGAATGATACACTCGGAAGTACACGAGAAATACATTTTTGTTAAAATATATATTTCAACTACTACTTTTAATTAACAATAATGATAATAAATAAACTGAGTTTTATATATATATATATTAAATTTAAGATGAATATTGTTACGAAAAACATTCAATTTTTATAAGAATATTTTCCCCATATAAAAACAAACAAGATATCAAAAGGGTTGAATATTTATAATGAAGGGCAATTTCCATTGTTTTGCCTAAATAAAGGTGCTGCCAAGTGTATCAATATACTAGGTTAAGTTAGTTTTGTTTCACATCTATTAGGTTGGTTGATAGTTAAGTTTGTTTAGATTATGTTAGGTTAATTTGTTTCAAAAAAATTATATATAATTATATATTATTATATATATATAATAATTATATATATATATAATTATATTATATATAATTATATATTAAATAAAAAATTAAATTATATTCCTGCCTAAACCAATTAGGCATACATTTTTGTAGCCCAATGTTGGGCCCACATACAAAAACATACACCTGATTGGCCTCTACAGAGCTCTATTTCCATTTTTAAAACACCCTAACTAACATAATCTAACCTATACCCAACTAACCTATTTTCTAATTTAATCCATCATGAAAACAAAACTAACCTAACCTTGCATATTGATTGATACAGTCTGCAGCACATGTATTTGGGCAAAATATTGGAATTGCCATATTTACTAGCATTAACATTTTTGATGTCAAGTAAAATAAATTTCTGTGAATATAGGTTGCAAACATATAAATATAAAATGTATGTCTTTGAAATTATTTTATTACTTGATTAAATTTGAAATCCAAAGATATTTAACTAAAATTAGGGGAAATCTGATTAGTCAACATAGGTAGCTGGGTGACAATGTGTACATCAGGATCAATGTTAACAACAATACATTTTAGCCATATTCCTTTATGTGTCCTATTTTAATATATTGTCATTAGCCACAAGAAAAGAAGACCAAATCCAAATATATTAATAGTGTGTGTTTCAGTAACAGCATTGTTATCGAAACGTCACACACTATTAATATATTTGGATTAGGTCGTATAGCTATAATCCAAATTGTGTTTTATCATTACTATTGTCATGTTTAAATGTCTTTATATATTCACTAGAACACATGTGACAGAGAGAAAGTATAAAGATTAATTAAATATAAAAATAGATCTGTGTAATAATTAATGGATTTATTCTCTGATTCCATTATAAACTTACCAGAAGATGATGTCAGAGAGAGCTATATAAGATAAATATTTAGAAATGTATGTTTCACACAGAGATAAGTTTGATATCGAATTTGATTCAATGAGGACAAATAGAAAAAAATGTTTTAAATATGTATTAAAATTACAATTATATTCTCACAATGAACACAAGGTAATAGACCAAATCCAAATAAATAAATAGTGTGTGATGTTTTCGGTAACAGCGTTGTTACGAAACGTCACACACCATTTATTTATTTGGATTTGGTCTTATTACCTTGTGTTTTAATCTATAATCCAAATTGTGCCTTATCAATTCTCTCACAATGAGTATCTTTTTTATTTAAAAAACGCTAGCTTTCAAGCGTTAATCGCTCTTCAACGGGCTTACAATAATATCAACTTGATCCCACCAGAAATATTTACAAAAAACAAACGCGCGCAGCATGGATATTTATAACTGAAAATTTTTAATTGGTTTGTAATTTAACTATTTTAACTATTTTATGGAATACTAGACGAATGACCCGGGCAACGCCCGGGTTTACACGATTAAATGTATTTTACATATGGAAGATGGACGTAGTTCCTGGAGGTCACCCGCGAGGCTTTTTTGGCACTTGGCACAGCTGTGTCACCAACTCTGCCCCAGCGCGCCAGGACCGCGCGCAGTGGGAACTTGAACTGGCCAACCGGCCGGCAGCCGGACGATCACATTTTCTCGGAGGGGGGGTGGGCCCGGGGGCAGGGAAGTCACGTGCTTGCCGGCAGCCAATGGGCGCGCCCCGCCATCAGATCCCGTGTTCTAGAGGGCGCTGCTCGTGAGCCTAAGTAGAATAATTTGAATATATAGTTTTAATAATTGATTTTATATATTATTTTAAAATAGCCTATCGTCATCCCCATTATTTTTTACCTATGTATGGAAATTTTGGTTTGAATTAGTGAAATACTGCAAATTTGTATAGGTCATACCAACAGACAGACATACAAACATTCATTTTTATATATATAGATATCTATTTTAATTTTTAGGGCATCCAGAACCTATAAAATTGTTCTATTGATTTCTTCTGAGATATCGGTATTGTGATGGTAAATCTATTTTTCTGTTTATGCTGTTGTATTCATTGGAAACGAGAGATTCTAATAGTAATTAAAAAATTATTGTGAGAATATAATTGTAATTTTTAATACTTTTTCACAATTTTATCATGAATAAATATGTATTACATAAAAGAAGGAAAGATTCAATGCCCCAGGACATGTATTTGACATCTCAACACATGGAACCTATGTGCCTTAGTTAGCATACTCTCTTTACAAACACAGAATTGCTGGATTTGCTTGACAGTAGAGAGAAATAATCAGTGAGCAAATAAACCTTCTATAGACAGTCCTCTAACTTCTTTAACTCAAATAATAAAGGCACAATTTGGATTATAGATAGAACTACAAGGTAAAAAAGATCAAATCTAAATAAATAAATAGTGTGTGACTGTCGGTAACAGCGTTTTTACCATCCTCAGACAAAATCTGAATGGGAAAAAAACCATACTATTTATTTATTTGTATTTGGTCTTATTACCTTGTAGTTCGTTAACCCGATGGATCAGGAGCTTTCAGTTGAATTAAAGTTGGTGTTAATTCTAACCTGTTGATTAACTTAACATCTTAACTCATTAAAATAATATTTTTAAGAAAAGTGTTTTGTAATACAGTAGAACCTCCATGAGAGGATACTCGCCCTAGAGGACACCTCTTTACAAAGGACAGTTTTCATTTGCAAAATTACCATTTTTACTATTTAGCAACTCTCTGGTAAGAAGACACCACTCCCTAAAGAACACTTTGGCTCTGCAATTAGGTGTCCTTTACAGGGAGGTTCTACTGTATTAATTAATAATATGAAAATATATATACCCCATTGGACCTTACTACGGTCGCTGTATCCCCCCGTATGTCAAAGTATTGTATTTTTAACAATAATTTTGTATTTTAAACAAGAGTTGGCTAGTGTGTTGTCAAAATTTCATTATAAAATTAGTCAAATTATCGTGAGGTGGAACCAACATTCGCTATTTGATAGGCTCGAGGTGGGGACATGAAAACATGGTCATATTACAGCCAGTGTCAGATTATCTTGTGTTAAATTAATGAGGTTATACTGACAGTTGTTTTGGAGAGTAATGTTGTGTTTTTGAATGAACCTACAGAGGGGGAAAGACATGAATGCTATTTAAGGAATTATCAGCTAGAATGGACAATGAATAGGGTTATAGCCCAAAAGCAAACCCCCATAAAGGATTTCTTGGGTTATTTAATTGCCTGGAGCAAATTTATAAAAAGTGCAAAATAATAAGGGGAAAGGCTTTGAAAGAAACCTTTCACCTTATGTTTTCGAGCTTTTGACGTGACAACGTCTTAAATTAGGTTGCGGCTGGGAGTCACTTATGAAAAAGTGTAACGCCCGGTAACGTTACGATGAGTCATCGAACGAGAGTGCTGCGCGCGCAGCGCTAGAGAATTAGGCACATTGAATCGGCGCATGCTTGATCCGTCTTTGTCTTTCTCGAACGTTCTTGGCGTTGGAAAAAACAAGAAAGCGTCATAATACAAGTTCACACGTGTGGTTAAAGTATCGTCAGCTGTGTCTGTAGTGAAAATGTGGAGTGCTTAGATTCGTCATTTACAACAACTACAACAATAAAGGTAAATAATTGTACACTGATATTTCATTATCGTAAACTATGATTGATTGATTAATTGTTAGATTGACACAAAAGTTGAGAAACTGAGTTTATAGGTTATGTCATACTATTGATAAATGTTAATAGTGTTAAGTAAATTATTAGTTTAAAATTAATTAATTATTATTTTACAAATTTTAAATAGTTTCAAATTTATTTAGCAAAAATTTGAACCTTCGATCTGAATAAATGTTTTGATTTTCGAATTGATTCTTTAAAATTACAAATATTAAGAAAAAGTGGCAGATATAAGAAAACTTTATTTAAACTGTGTTGAGCAAGAATTTTAACATCTAATTTAAGTAAATGTTTTAATTTTCAACTTCATCATTACAATTACAAATTTTATTTAATTTCAAATTTATTTAGCAAAAATTTGAACCTTCGATCTGAATAAGTGTTTTTGATTTTCAAATACCAACGCGGCTGGTGGAGTGGCGATCTATCGTAAATTATCATCGACATCTACGGCGGAAGTGTTCCAAGTTGCGATTACAGACGTAACTCGTGTCATTAAAACCAAGGGTGACATGTGCATGACTGAAGTTACTTGCTTCGCCGCTAATACTAGCTTCAAGTTTATACTCGGTGCTGTATATATTCATCCAGGAGCTAGTATGCAGGATATTGGAATGTTACTATGGCAAGGACTCGGTCCGTACATTCACAACAGCCAGTACGTGCCACCGTTCGTGCAAGTTGATTCTAGTATACCGATTCTTCTGTGTGGTGATTTTAACAAAAACGTAAAGCCTGACAACTCGTTTCTTAAATTCATGAAAAATACGTATAATCTTGATTGCGTATCAAACGTTTCTAAGTCAACTACGTTAAAAGGAACAACTATCGACTTGACTTTCGCAAGACACATTACAGCAGAAACACTTCCTTTCATTTCATATTTCTCCTATCATCGTCCTATCCTCAACAAAATCACTCAAATAGGAATTAGTTAAGTTTAAGTTTACATGTACAATGTTTTAGTAAACAAAATATATTTCTATAATTAAAATTTGTGCAATTCTTATTTTCATTCAATTCCTTGTTCCTATTGTGCAATTTAATTATATTCATATCAATAAATATTCTACCGTTGTCACGTAAAATCTTCACCCGTAAAACCGACTTTACAGGCAACCATTGTTTTATAAAGGAGTTCTTTATTGATTTTTTAAAATAAAAAATTACACCCATTCTCTTTATTTACTAAATATTTTCTCCATATTTCCTTGCATTTATTCACTCAGATTAAAATATAATTTGTAATGTTGCCTTTGTTCAAAAATGTATTTTAACGCAATTATACCCATCACTAAAAGTTAATCATCAAACATTTAAAAAAAAAATTGAATAAAAAAGTACCAATGGTTATCAATTAACATTATTAATGAAAATAATATTACAAGAGTTTTATAAAAATAACATCGAAATTGTATATTTGATATATCTCTCCTAGAAATATGTGTCCACTTGCAGTGAATGTTGTGATGAAATCATTACAAACCCTTGGGGTGTTGAACTAAAGAAGTTAGATTGTTTGATAAAGCACAATTTGGATTATAGCTACAAGAAAATAAGACCTAATCCAAATGAATAAATAGTGTGACGTTTTGGTAACAACGCTGTTCCCAAAACGTCACACACTATTAATTTATTTGAATTAGGTCTTATTTTCTTGAAGTTAGACTGTAGTCTTTAAAGTAAAATGCATTCAAGGGTAAAGGTGAGTTGATTTCAAATTATTTATATACAAGATATAAAGTCAACACATAAATTAGACTGCCCTTTCTATCACATAAAGTTTATTGTGGGTTGGAGGAAAAAATGACATAGAAGGGTAATTTCATCTTTTTTTTTTTCCCCCTTTCAACTTTATCGAGGAAATGACCCAATGACAGTTGTTTTTTGATGATTTCATGGAAATTTGACATTACATTGTTGTTAAACAGATCGGAGGCTCGCAAAGCTACTGATTTATTCAGGTGCCATTTTTCTTTTAAAAATGTACAAAAGACTCACATTTTATACTATAAAATAGCAAATAAAAACATTGATTATACAGTTAAACCTGTCTATAGCGCCCCCTCTAAATAGCACCTCCCTCTCTATAGCGTCCAATTTTAAATATGTAGTACGATGCAATTTACATTAAAAGTGACCTGTCTATAGCACCCTATTTAGGTAAGTCCCAAGAGGAGGTGCTATAGACAGGTTTAACTATATATATGTATAGGTATATATGCTATGGTATTAAAAACAAAACAAAAAGGCATATCCTGACTGATCACATGAGCATTTAAGATGGCAATGTGCCATTTTGTTCCACTAGCTGTTGGAGTTTATTATATTTTAATCTATGTATTATTCTGTTTATATTGTTTTAATTTAATTTGACCACGGACATCTGGTCACGTGTGTATTTAGAGATGTATAAATTGTGATGGAAAATAAAGAGGAGTCACCAGTTAGTCGTGTCGGTCTCATCCTTGTTAGTTGGTACTCCCGTGTGTGAGGTGCCGCATCCTCCGGAAGAACAAAGCCTCCCTCAGCCTTAGGTTGCCGGAAGTTCGGATCTTCCCTCAGAGAAAATCAGGAATACAGTCCTCTAAAGACGGCGGAGTGAGGTATAACAGGTTAGCGCCTTTCAAGTGGAACCCCTCCTCCAACCCAAACATTATGAGCATTTAAGATGGCAATGTGCCATTTTGTTCCAATAGCTGGCGCTGCCATCTGAAATACTTATGTGAGCAGTCAGGATATGTCTTTTTTTGTTTTTAATATCAACACCTGACCTTTTGTCTATTTATTTTTTCTTATTTTTCACATGCCATGGTTTGTATTAAATATATATAAACAGTCAAACCTGTCTATAGCGCCCTCTCTTGGGACTCACCAAAATAGGGTGCTATAGAGAGGGGGTGCAATAGACAGGTCATTTTTTAATGTAAATCGCATCATACTACGTATTTAAAATCGGGCTCTATAGAGAGGGAGGCACTATTTAGAGGGGGCGCTATAGACAGTTTAACTGTATATATACTATACATATATAAAAATAATAAAACAAAAAAAATCAGAAATAATGTAATAATATGCCCAATCCAACTGCGAAAGATGGAAATGGAGGAGAGGGGTAGCCATCATGAGTTACTCATAATGAGAAACTTCACTCTTATTCCGAGGTCAAATTTTCAAAAATATTTCCTTGTTTATATTGCAAAAGGCTAGTTACTTGTAATCTGAGGTACTCTTCACTGTAATTTGATGTTTTGAGCAAAAACATTTTTTTTTTCAATATTTTATTGTAGTTAACACATGTTCACAATTTTGGCACATTGGAACAATATGATCCAGACACCAAAATATGTAGCAATGTTGGTCAAATAGCTTTCCTGCAATTTTTGCCTTTAATAAAATCAACAAGCAATCCAGGGTTAAGTTTCTTTTAAAATTTTGATAAAGCACAATTCGGATTATAGATTATAATACAAGAAAATAAGACCTAATCTAAATAATTTAATAGTGTGTGATGTGTTTCGACAACAGCATTGTCACCATCATCAGAGAAAATTTTGTCGTATGGTGGTGACAATGCTGTTGCCGAATTGTCACACACTATTAAATTATTTGGATTAGGTTTTATTTTCTTGTATTTTATTATTTTTATTTCTCTAGCTTTTGGGCTAACATGCCCTTCAACAGAAGTATCATTTCCAGCAAACTATATACACTCATCTTTTTGCTAGGTTCCTAGTGATGAATTAAACTATAATTTTTGATGGTGCATCCTCCTCAAAGGGCATGCATCACTTCAGTTCTAGCTGGCACCTTGGTCGACACTTTGTCTCTGCACTAGGTGTCTTTAACAGAGAGGTAGTTCTATTGTAGCTTATTGAACATTCTCAACATTTTTATTTCTAATCATCTCTCATTTACACAAGATAAATATCCTAATATAAAATCTAAATATCATTTATACCATGAACTCAACTATAAAGAGATGTGTTTCAGTCCGGCAAGAGATGACGGCAGATCCAGAGTTCCTCAACTTCGGCCTGTGGTTGGTGGTTGTGCTCTCAGTAGCCCTGGCAATGGTGTTTTCCCTGGTGGCAGCGGTTTTTGCTGTCATCAACACTGTGATGACTCCTGTTGAAGTCATCACTGGGCTAGCTGGTCTATACCTCTGGAATGTTATTGGAAGTAAGAAACTATTTTATTTGCTAAAATTTGAACTTGATTTCTCACTTTTTAAAATATATTTTACATAACAAATATTTTTGTACAGTAAGTAGTTTGATTGATGTGTGAAAGAAACATTCACATCTTAATGTTTTTCTGTTTTTACATTAAACACTAAATATATAAGAAATTGACTTGGGGAAAAGTAGCAATTGAATGCTTTAAAGGAGGAGAAAAAAAAGGATTATTACAGCAAGAACCCCTTTTTAATGTAAAAAAAATGTTCACTTCAATAAGCTCATCATTCGACATCAATTTTGAATAAACCTGTCAATTTCCAGCTGATACTTTTTTGTTAATTATAAAATTATTTTAGTTATAAATTTGTGTATGGGAGTTGGTGGTGGAATGGTACAAAATGTTGATTTTTGACAATTATGACCTGGCACCAAGTCCTGCATTGGTACTTTTTCACTAAAGAAAATTGACAACCATCATGACTGGGTGAAGTAGAATGTGTCTGCTTTTGTCATTAAAACTCGGAGCACTACTCAGTGGCAAACCACATTATTGACTGTATTGACTCATCCATTGATGAGCTCTACTCATCCCCACCAGACACTATCAAAAGTATAAAGTTCTACAAGCTTGATACCCTAATATGATTGAGTGGAGATAAGAAAAAAGACTGAAGAAAAAAATTACTTCAATGGTCCCTGATTCTTACAAAAGTCTACATCTACCAGTGGACTCAAATAATCAAATGGGGCTCTGATACCTTGTAATTACATAAGTCGAACAGCTTTCTATATGTTTAGACATATGTTGTACTTAGAGTGAAAGCAGTCATTAACTACTCTCAATGATTATCATTGCTTGTATCACGTGTACTTGGCATAAATAAGAGAAAAGAAATTGTATAATTTTATTTGTGTAGCCATGCACCATGTGAATTCCACATTTTTCTGGTTGAAGATGGAGTTGTTAGAGATAAGTAACCTCAGATCAACATTCTCATACAAAATTAGTATACTATTTAAAAGAATTTGGCAGAAAAACCTTCCTGCGCTGATGAAAAAAATGAGAAAGATTGAATTACAGGGATGCAAATTATCGCATAACAAGCTGAAATTGGGCTGATTTTATGGAAGTGAATGTCACTGGAAATGTGGACTTTGAACCAGTAAAGAAGAGAAACTCACATTTTGAGGCCTCAACCAGGCATGTCTCACCATACAAGCACGTTTCATAACAGGGGATCAAGGCCACTCCAACAACCAAGGATGTCTGCTAGTGACAGGGTGAAGCAGCTGAAAACTAACAGCAGGCATTGAGTAAGGCCAGGTCAGCGGCAGCTACTTTTGATTACTTTATGTGCTCTATATTATGCTGCGTGGATTACAACCCTCTGGAGGAGAAGCTTGGAAAAGGATCCATCTTCCAGATTGTGAAGACTGAGCCATTAGTGGAGGAGGGACTCACCATCATTTTACATCCTTCTGAGATTTCCCTCATATAGAAAAAAAGTCAAAAAGACTACATCACCATTCTGCGCCCTTACTGCAGGGTTGTCTCCCTTGGACATGAGGTGGTGACCAGCTAGGGTTACTCCTGGATCTCACTCAAAAGGGAACTCTTGGTCTCCCTAATGAAGGGCGGGCTAGAGATCCAGAGGCATTATATGCAGCAAATTCCACCACCAAGGTCATCGGTGGGCCAGCTGCTCCAGGAAGGACATGAAGGTAAAATCCACCTCGCAGCCCTTTTTGGATCCTGCCTTTGCCTCAGTTGGCAAACCTCTAGAGACCCTGACAGAATTATTTGGCAGTGTCAACTTCTGCATAACCATCATCACCTATCAACGGTATGGCAACAATACCAGGTACAAAAATGGCATCTCTGGCAAGAAAGCCAGACCAAGGCCTCATCTCCCATCCTGCCCCTGCCTTCTGAATCTAAAATGCAGGAGGAAAACACTCCGAAAAGCAATCAATATGAAGAAACATTTCCAAAAACTTAGGGGGGGAAATCAAAAGCACTTAAGCAGCTGGATACATTCCTTGAGCGACTTCCCAAAACTCTTCAAAGAAATGCAGGAACCGATGACTATCCTCAATGCCCAGAGGACCCCATTGAGGGAGAGCTTGAGAGCTCAACAGCTTCAGAAAGCACTTAAACAGTCCTAATTTTAGCCTGGAGGGCAGTGACCCACTTCATCGAGCAGATATATTCTTGAATGAGGTGGAAGCAGCCACAAGGGAAAGTGACTATTGAGATATTGTGCCCTATGAGCTCATCAAGGACTTCTTCACAGGAGCAATACATCAAGTCCTTGTTGAATCCAAGCTTTGTGAGGCTCTGCCAGAATCCTTGAGGAGAAGAATCCTCTGTCTCACCCCTAAAGCGCACAGTTGTTCGAGTTAAGCTGTTACCAGTCCATATCTATCTATACCTATGGCAGACTACAGAATCATCAGTTGTGTTCTTCTGGGTCATCTCTGTTGCCACCTGCCAGCCATTGTGCTGGCATGCCAAATGGGGATATGTCCTTCCTGGAATATTGCATGATGAGATGGCCTTGAACATTACAGTGTGCAACATTCAGTTGATTTTTGTTCTGCTAGCTGGCATTCTGCCATCTGAAATAATGCTAATGTGAGCGGTCAGGATATGCCTTTTTAATATCAACACCTTTTGTCTATTTTTTAAAAATATTTTTTCACATAGAGATATTGATATACCTAAAATATAATTTGAAATGTTTTTTTTTTTTTTGCTTATCCCTAGTACACGTGGTACTGGCCATGATAATCATGGTGGGTAGTTAGCGACTGCTTTTTTACTGTAAGTGCACCACATGTCTACACATGTGAAAAGCAGTTAGACTTTGCACTTACAAATGCGCCAGGGCCCCGTTTGGTTACTTGCACTCGCTGGTGGGGTTGGACTTTTGCAAGAATCGGGGGCCATTGGAGCATTTTTTTTTTAACAGAAAAAAGTGTCCAATGCGGGAATCAAACCCGGGTCGTAGTGGTCGAAAACCAAACGGTTTAACCAGCCTTCCACCGACCCCCACATTTGAAATGGTTCAGGGCACATACAATATTTAAATACTGGCAATTTATTATAGAGAGTTCCAATTTTGTATTTGATCCCAAATATTCCAACTTGATTGTTGTTAGCCACCAAGGTGTGATGAGGTAAAATGTTTGGTGTCAGTGCTACTGGCCTGGGTGGGGTCAGGCTGCTGGCTGGGCCAGTTCCTCTCCCGCCTCCAGAACAACGTGATGAGCAAGGAGGAGCAGGATCAGCACTGGTCCTCTACTGGCCGGGCTGTGCTGGGCTATTCTTTCTGGCTCGTAGTGGCCGCTGGCTTCCTCATGGGACTCAACCTTGCCCTGGTGCGGCTGGCATCTCGTCCCCCCTCCCGCTCACGGCCCCAGCTGGCTGGTTCTAAGCATCCTGAAGGAGCCATCATGCTCTACTAGTTATCAGGCAGGCCTTTAATTCATTACTTATCATTTTATTTAATTAATCTGTGGCAGAGAAAAGAGAAATATATTGAAACTAGGGCATTAGCCCATCAAACATTTTATGACAGTGAAATTCAATTATATTTAAACCAAAATAATTAATTTGCGCGTATACCTATGTCTTAAATGTGCAAAATGTTAAGAAAAATGAGAGAGCCAATCAGTAGGCAAATAAAGTGAACATAAAACATAAAATCGATTAAGGTGTATTTTATGGAAATAATATTATAAATATGTTTCTCTCTCTCTTCAAATGAATACATTTTCTAAAACAACTCTACTCAAATAACTACTGTTAAAATTCCAAAATTATATATATGCTTGTTTTTTATAAAAATATTGTAATCCATTCTTTCATTAAAACAGGCACATGTTTGCATATGTCCAATATGTGCCTGTTTCATTGATGTATCCATGTTTATAAATTTAACAAGGTATTGAGATACAAATTAATTATCTATTAAAATTTATCATTCTTATTATATTTTCTATAAATATGCTGACCATTTTTCTTAATACAATAGAACCTCCATGAGAGGACACTCCCACTAGAGTCTCTACAAAGGAGTTTCCATTTACAAAATGACCATTTTTTACTATTAAGCAAGAGGACGCCTCTTCCTGAAGGATACTTTGGCTCTGCAATTAGGTGTCCTTTACAGGGAGGTTCTACTGTATATACTTCTAAATAGAATATAACTTTTAGCAATCTTTATACATCTACATTTATTGAGGGTTAGTGTCTCCAATTGTAAGCATTTAAAGTATACTAGAAAGTATATTGAGAATTAGTGTCTTAAATTTTACACTATATATAGAGTATATTGAATCTCACACATATTTATCATATTATATTTTTAATTGTTTTTTTCGCATGGAAAGCGTATTTACACAAATTTGGCCCTAAATACCAATTTCTTGATTTCTCAGGAAGCCTCTAGGACCAAAATTTTGGTCGTAGAGGTACAGTCTGCACCATACTGAAGAGAGCCAATAGCCCGAAACACATTCGTGGATGAATTTTCCTGATTTATCAAGAAATTGGGTTAGCCAAATATCACGGAACAAGTTAAATAAATGTTTAGTTTATTTTTGTTCTACTAGATGGCGCTCTGCCATCTAGAAAAGCTCATGTGAGCCTGGTCAGGATATGCCTTTTTTGTTTTTAATATTTATAATAATATCTTATGATGTACTAGAGCGCCATCTGTTATCAAATTATAAAACTATTTTAGTGGCGTATTATTCTTTTTAAAATAAAACAGTAAGGACAGTAGAAATTGTTTTATTTTAAAAAGAATAATACGCCACTAAAATAGTTTTATAATAATAATATCTCTTGATCCCCCTCAAATCAGGCAGTTAGACTTAACATATTTCATAATTGGGAAGGATTAGTTAAACCAAAGAGTTATTTTCCAAAATGGAAAATTAGGATTTTTTTTTTTTATTATTCACCTGGCATTGAAATTATTTTGTAGGAGTTTGTTTTGCACACATATATAGAAATTCAGAAAAATATATTTCAACCCACAAATTTGAAACTGTTTAATGAACCATTTGAATCTCAACCAAATATTTTAGCTAAAATGTTTATCATTTGAAGTTGCACACACATTTCATTAAAAAATGAATACTTGCTAAGCTCAAAAAAAGATAACATTTTATATAATAATTGGTGAAGCTAAGCCTCCCTACTTTACTGAATTTGTTTATTTTTCTTGTGTATATATATAAACAAGAATAATATTCCCAATCCAGATATATGTGCCTTAAAAATTCAATTTTTGTCCTTTTATATATTATTTCTATAAATGCTCTAATACAAAGTTGCCCCAAAAGTTTGTAAACACTTGCAAAAAATTGAAATACCAATATTATTCGCCGTTATGTATAATGTCTTTGTGTTATGTATTATTATGTATTTGCCGTAATATTATTATTCGCCATGTAATAAGAAAAACCTGAACTTTTGGGACAAGCTTATATTTAATTCTAAAAAATGTTCTATTCTCTGTGTTCATTTATAGTTTAATATATAGAGAAATGCAAAGTTTTATACATATGTATTTTATATAAATTATTATATAACAACTATATGAGAGATTCCTTGAAGACAATATTTTGCTAACAAAATGGTAACTAACTGAGACAATTACCTTTTGGTCATCACCATTCCAACACTATATAGTCCCTATCATTATTGAACACTAAAAGAAGTATGAGGGAAGAGTATATTTTATTGATTTTCTCAATTTGTACAAGTTTTTGGACATGTTTGTCCTCCTACAGGCTTGTAAAACGAATCTGCAAAGGAAGGTCTATATATACATTGCTTTTTAATTTACATAACTACTGTTTTAAAATATAACATACACTCTAGTTATACACAAATTTAGAGCCATGTATACTACAAGGTAATGAGACCAAATCCAAATAAATAGTGTGTGGTAACATCTCTGTTAACAAAATATCACACACTATTAATTTATTAGATTTAGTCTTATTATCATGTAGTTATAATCTATAATCTAAATTGTGCCTTATCAGCAATGTATACACACCTACTTATGTTGTTTGAGTTATTGTTCCTGTAGAAACAAGTCTGAATACTAAAAGAAAATAAGACCTAATCCACATAATTTTATTAGTTTGTGACGTTTCGGCAACAACATTGTCACAGAATAAATGTTCTTTTGTCTGATGATGGTGACAATGTTGTTGCCGAAACGTCACAAACTAATAAATTATTTGGATTAGGTCTTATTTTCTTTTATTATAATCTATAATCCAAATTGTGCTTTATCAAGTCTGAATACTTGTAAAAATCTGGAATCAACAAAAATACTTCTTCCCTCCTAATCTTAATGTGAACTCTTTAAGCATCATGCCTGAGCCATGTTCACATGATTACATCTTTTAGGTCACTTGGGCTCACACTATACTAGGGTGATCTATAAATTGCTCTCTGTGCCCACTTTATTATAGTTAATAGATGACCCCAGATCCTTTGGGTTTTCCCTCTTTTTCTATGTTTAGCTCTATTTTTTTCAAATCAATATTTAAAATATAAAATATATCTGATTTTATTTAGTATCCCCTTTTAGATGTTTTGTTCTCTTTTATAGATATTACAGGAAGAGAAAATATATTTGCAACAATATATATCTATTATATATAGATACTCCCCATGAGAGGGACACTTCCGCTAGAAGACACCATTCTTCAAATGGCAGCTCATCACCAACCATTAGCAGCTTTGCAGTAAGCTGCTCTGCAACTGGGTATCTTTTTTTAGAGAGGGGTTCTATTGTATAACCTTTGTGTCCCATTTAATACCTTTTTATCTCTCAGAGAAAACTTAATTTATTTTACATTCTTATTATCTACTACTAATTCATAAAAAAACATTACCTTCCTAATTGACAAAAAGTGACATATTTACAGATTTTGGCAAAAAGTGGTGATGCTTAAAGGGTTTGTCAATTTTCAATCTATTTGCCATATTACAGAAGATGCTGTTATCTCATTTACAAATAAAATCTTATACTTGAATTGTTCTTGTTATATAAGTAACAGTTTTAAAATAATCATGAAACTCAAATGTACATATGTATATAATATATATATATATGTGGTGATTGTGTGTGTCTGTTTATCAGAATGCCTTCTTGTGATTAAAACTATTGCTTTTATTTCCCAGGGGCTTCTTACCCTAACATTTTTTATGAACCACCATTTATAATGCATGGTTTAGATGCCCATTTTATGATATTTATGAAAAACCTACAAATTCCTTTTGACTCTAAAACCAAACTATGTATTTTTTTTTCCAAAATGATTGGTAAAAAGATGAGTTTTTAAAATTTATTTTATAATTAATAATACAGCTTCCAAGATTTCACTTAATAAATAATGATTGTCCTTAGTGTAATTTATTGAAGGCAGAAAAAAATACAAAATGGCTGCTTAGCTAGTGATGTATTTGTCTACTACATTTTTAAAATGTCTAAATATGTTATCACAGTGAGCAGCAAATTTCAAAGAAGCACTCTGATGGAGATGCACATAAAATTCACAAGTAGTTTCAAGTTTTCAAATTATTTTACAATAAAATTCAAATATATATTGTCGCATACCTCGAGATATTTGCATAGTATTGTTTTGTTTTGTATATTTTTACATTTTGTTTCTTTTGAAAGGATGGTTGATTTGCATGTCCGCGAGAAGCGCGATATATATATATAGGTCAAGATATAGTAATAAAGTTAGAGTTTCTTTTGCTTAGGAGCTTCTCTTGTTCTGTGGAACTCGTTCTTTTAAGTAGAACCTTACATATATCATACAAAAAAATTCCACTGTTCTTTTTGGTAAACCCTGTATATAGATATTCACAAGTTTGTTGTTGTTGTTGTTGATGTCCAAGTCTAGTTCAACTTTAGGTGACTCTATGGACAAATATTCTCCAATTTGATCAGTTAATGATGATCCAGTGACCTTCCAGTAGTTTTCTTGACCCCTTCTAGGCAGCTCATTGCAGATCTTCCTTTAATTTTTCCCAACATCATCGTCTTTTCTATACCATTTTCTCTCATTATATGTCCAAAGTATTCACCAGTACTTATATACATATATACCAGAAATTTACACCCTGTCTATATTTTTATAACAACAAATATTATATATATTTACAGTCAAACTTCTGTGATGAACATCTTCCCCCCCCCCCCCCCCCCCCCACAAGAACAAGATAAGAATTTTCTGTTGAATTTTAAAGTCAGCATTGAATTATAGTTGGTTTATATGACTACAAATCAATGCAACTTTCACAGCTGTACTAGTGGTAGTTTTTTGGACTTTTTTTTTTTCTATAGAAAAGGTACTCACCTAGGTTTTTTTTTTTTCTGATAATATCCTGTGTGTAAATCAAAGCAGATATATTTTAATATAAAAAATCTATGCAAAAAAATAATTATTCAACATGTAAATAATATATATATATATTTTGATAGAATAAATATATATTAACAAAGACAAATATATTCAGTTGGTATTGAATTCTTATGAATTCATTTGCCAAAATATTGTAATTAGAATTTGAAAATTGTTAAATTTTCTTCTTTATCAGACTTTAGATACAGAAGTAATGAACTGTATACAGCCATCTAAAAACAAGGTTCAAGGTCAAAGTAGAATCAGCGGACACTACCTCTCTCTTCTAAACGGTAAAATCTTCCCAATTACATGCGTGGTAAGGATAAAATATTCAGGAGATAAGTTTCTTCATTTTTTTTTTTTTTAAGTTTTTTCATTGATTTATTAAGACATCAAGCTTTCGGGCACAGCGTGGCCCTTCTACAGGATCAATTGTATAAGAAAAATGATACACTATATACACGAAGAATAAATCTGCATATGTATTATTAGAAAATTAGTTGTAAAATTTTTGAAATAATCGGTAATACTTAGGATTTTTGTTTAAATGAAGAAACTTATCTCCTGAATATTTTATCCTTACCACCTCTCTCTACAAGGGATATCACCAACAAGGTCTAGTTTACCTTTGGGATAATTTTATTTATAGTCAAACTCTTTGTTATACCAACATCACTTCACTTGGGACCAAGATTTCATGCTTACATAGGGATTTTTATATCCTTTAGCAACACATTGAAGATTGTTTCTAATGCGGCCTTTCTCTCTACAAATGTTCTCTACATGGAGACACATGATGTTATGAGCCTCTGAGTTACTAAAGGTTTTTTTTATTTTGCATTTTATTTTAAAATATATTTGATCATTCCGTGAACTTATTGGTCATGTCTTATATATTACCATATTTTAAAGTGTTACTTTGTATATTATGTTTATATAGATACTATATTATGTTTATAATTATATATAGAAGTAATGTAAAACGAAAATTGCAAATATACCGCGAATGTTTCTTTTATAAAAATCGAAATCTATTTAACACTTTTATTTTTCCGTTCGCCATTACTCTTCATATTTTTCACCCTCTCATACTTCATTCAAAAGAGTTAGAAATGGTCGCTATTTCTCTCTTAAATAGATTTCGATTTTTATAAAAGAAACATTCGCGGTATATTTGCAATTTTCGTTTTACAATCATCAGCCGCGTTAATATTGTATTTTATAGAAGTAATGTGTTTGCAAATAATTTTAGAGTAGATTTATTGAAATTGCACTTTTTTTTAGAATTTCCAGCACCTTTTTTATGAAAATGTTGCACTCAAAGTATGCCCTTTAATAATAACCCTGATGAAGAGTACAGAAGTGTTTGCCAACTATCCTGTTTTTTTTTTGTTTTTTTTATGATTTTTATTTTTGATGAAAACATCCATTTGAGAAGATAAATTTAGTTGTTTTTTTTTTTCCTTTTTATATATATATATATATATATATATATATACTTTTTTATTGTTTTTAACTTTTTATTGAAGCTGAGAAGATAGAGTTTATATAAAATATTGGGAAACTGAACATTTGTTCTGTAAACAAAAAGGTAATCT
>CP092875.1:38275421-38331139 GCA_030710605.1 Cordylochernes scorpioides
ACAATTTATTAATTTGGATTTGGTCTTGTCATCTTATGTTTCTATAATCTAGTCATTTTCAAAATTATAACAATAGGTAACACAATTTTATGAAGAACATTGAGGTACAGCTTGCACCACGCTGATTAGGGCCAACAGCCCAAAATGCGTATATGATTAGATTTCTTGATTACTCAAGAAAGAGTATTAGGCCAATTCTGGAATAATTAAAAGTCAACAATTTGTTGATATTTATTCCTACAGATGGTGCACGCCATCAGCAAATTTTAGTTTCTAAAGTTATCCACCTGATCCAAGTACACTTTTGTAATATTTTTTACTTAGAGAGTCTTTTGTATTTAATAAAATAAATAATGCTTCCAGGGCTAAGTTTCTTGAAAATTTTGTGTTTGTACCTTTTTTTTCACTTGAATTAACAATTCTCACTTTTGTATGGATACTCCTCATAGAGAACTTGAAGCCTTTAAATTTATTTTAAAAACTTTTTTTCACTTTCAGCACTCCTACATGTAATCTACTTCTCCATGCAAACATATTTCTATTTTATTTTCTTGAGCCTGTTTCATTAAAAATATGCTTTTTTTGTTGTTTTTTAGGGTGCCCGGGCCGGACAAACGCCACACACCGGCCCTAAAGAGGCTCCACCTGGATGACGGCAGGGCTCCAGTCCCCCTCATTAGACCTAGCAACCTCCCAATGCTCCAGGAGGAAGGCGATGCTCTAGGCACCACATTAAATATATAAACGATAGCAATGTGTGTTTCTTTATTTGATATTCGAAGCTGAAGTTTGATGTTTCCAAGCGCATGATTCAAACATTAAAATGATTCCTTCTGTCTCAGGGGTCGGGATACTGTTCGAAGAAAGCAATGAGCGAAGATTTTCTATAATTAGGTCGTGTGGGAGAGAAAGAAATGAGGAGGTGAGGTCATAGGAGCACATTATGAAATCTTGTTGTAGCTCTAATGCTATTATATCTTGATAATAATAAAGCAACACATTGCTACCATTTATATGTTTATATTTTATAATATAAATAAAGATTTATTCTTTTGTCTGATGATGGTGACAATGCTGTTGCTGAAACGTCAACACTATTAAATTATTTGGATTAGCTCTTATTTTCTTGTATTATAATCTATAATCCAAATTGTGCTTTATCATTTATATTTTATCTTTATAGCAATTTTCACCAGTTTCATTAGTTAACATCTCTTCTTCACCTTCTTTCTGTTGAACATTCCTGGGTGTGGTCAGACCCAATGCCTAGGAAAAATAATGGAAAAATGGATTCCACTAAATATTCACTGCTAAGACAGGAAATCTCCCAAGACAGGTAGCTTATAATACAGGTTGTGTTAGAAAACACAAGGTAATAACACCAAATCTAAATATATAAAAAGTGTTTGACGTTTCTGTAACAGAGTTATCATCAGACAAAAGCGCTGAATGAAAGTATGATTATGGTATTAATAATGTTACCGAAACATCCTGCAATATTTATTTATTTGGTATTATTACCTTATGTTTTTAATCTATAATCCAAATTGTACCTATAATGGTGTATGTTATTGTGATTTATCTATTAATTGAGTACCAAAAAAATATGATAAAGGTTATTTTTTATTGAAAAATTCTCAAATATGAAACAAGCTTTATTTTATACAAAAAGGGAAAA
The DNA here is from genome assembly GCA_030710605.1 of Cordylochernes scorpioides. Lineage (NCBI taxonomy): Eukaryota > Metazoa > Arthropoda > Arachnida > Pseudoscorpiones > Chernetidae > Cordylochernes > Cordylochernes scorpioides. The sequence goes on from CP092875.1 coordinate 38,277,100, forward strand.
AAATATCAATTTTACAACTATTGAGACTTTCTAAAGTAGAACCTCTTTTAATTGTGTTATTTTATACCAATTGGAATTTTTTAAAAGCTTTTATTTAACTTTCTTATAAGTCTGTCTGCCCACAAATCTTGTAGTCAATTTTTTATATATAGTTAAACCTGTCTATAGCGCCCCCTCTTGGGACTCACCAAAATAGGGTGCTATAGACAGGTCACTTTTAATGTAAATCACATCGTACTACATATTTAAAATTGGGCGCTATAGAGAGGGAGGCGCTATTTAGAGGGGGCCCTATAGACAGGTTTAATTCTACTTACATAGCATCTAGAAGTCTGAAATTTGGCAAACTAGTTTAAACCTGATGACAATGCAAAGGGACAAAGTTTCAGCCTTCTAGGTGGTCAGGAATGGACTAATTTCAATATTTCCTTTTATATTTTGGATAAATTCCCAATAAACTTCCTGACCACGTAGTAGTCTGGTATTTTATAGACTAATTCAATTTTACTAACCTTGCACAAAGGTACAAAATTTCACACTTCTAGGTGGTGGATAGGAATACATTATAGAGAATAAAATTTGCATATTTCCTTTAAATTAGGTCCAGCTCTGGTGTAAGGAGCAGCTTGTATTCCATACAAATGTGGTATAGAACAGACTAAGTTTTACATTTCCTTTTAATATTTGTGATCAATTTTTCATACATACAGGCCTTATAAAAGTCTAAAATTTTGTACACTCGCTCAATTCTGCTAACAATGCAAGTTTAATGTGGCCATGATAGTTAAGAATAGGCTATAAAATAATATTTGTGTGCATTTATATCAAAAGGAGAAAATCATCAGAGTCATTTGTGGTGAAATGAACGACTGGCATTATTCCATAAAAATAAATCTATATTGTATAACACTAGAGCTCCAAATAATTGCGAGGATATATTGCTAGAAATATATATAATCAATTAAAAATTAATTAGAATACAATTTAATCAATTAAAAAATATAAAAATATCTATATTATATATTTATAAATACATAAAATATAATAATATATCATAATACATAATTATATATGTAAATAAGGATTTTTTTAATATTATAAAAAAATAGTGCGTGTATGTTTTTATTTTAAAAATAATTAGTTTAATATTTATGTGAATATTTAAATATATTTTTAGAATTTATATATATTTTAACTATGGTTTCTTAATGTATTGAAAATTTAGAATTCATGACTAAAAATTATGAAAATAATTAATAATAAAAGTTATAGAAATTTCTTTTTTATTGAAATGTGCTAAAGAAATAAATATTTCAAAACTATCGGCATTGAACAATCAAATTTATAATTGAATTAAATAAATATAAAAATATTTGAAGTTCCTTTATTCAGAAATTGGGAGGCAAGCTTTCATGCGGTGGCACTTCATCAGGCCACTGGCTCCGCAAAGGTATGCAACATACAAAAAATAGAGATTCAATAGGTGAATGTTGCACACCTTTGCGGAGCCAGTGGTCTGATGAAGAGCGACCGCGTGAAAGCTTGCCTTCCAATTTCTGAATAAAGACACTCGGCAAATATTTTTATATTTATTTAATTCAAATATAATATTATTTGCATCAATATTTCAAGTACTAATTAAATTTAAATGAGTAAAAATAAGTCTCCTTTGTCTTGAGAAAAATGCCTTTAAAGAATATTGTCCAATATCATCATTGCATCCCTTCCTAGTGCTATTTGGACCAAATCCATTGGACCTTTGTGTTTCTAATCTATAAAATTTAACATTGATTACTTAAGTTTCTGTATGCGTTTTTTTTTTGTATATAGATATAGCTACAAGAAAATAAGACCTAATCCCAATAAATTAATAGTGTGTGACGTTTCGGTAAAAATGCAGTTACCAAAACGTCACACACTATTAATTTATTTGGATTAGGTCTTATTTTCTTGTATCTATAATCTATAATCCAAATTGTGCTTCATCGTATATATAGTAATAATGTCATTATTGAATGTTGGATGTCTAGGTCATTGATTTATCGTTACCTACTTCCATAGAGTAAATAATATCAGGTCATTGTTGAAAGTATTCAATATTTTTGTTCACTTCCCTGATTGATAAATAAAATGGATTCAACCATATATATCTTTTGAAATTATTGGAACCATAATTCACAACACCATTTCAGCCATGATAAGGCACAATTTGGATTATAAATAAGAACCACAATATAATAAGATCAAATCCTAATAAATTAATAGTGTGCGACATTTTGGTCACACACTATTAATTTATTTGGATTTAGTCTTATTATCTTGTAACCATAGGGGGTCGATGGAAGGATGGTCTAAACCGTTGGTTTTCGACCGCTACGACCCGGGTTCGATTCCCGCATTAGGCACTTTTTTCTGATAAAAAAAAAAAAAATGCTCCAATGGCCCCTGATTCTTGCAAAAGTTCAAACCCACCAGCGAGTGCAAGTAAACAAACGGGGCTCTGGCACATTTGTAAGTGCAAAGTCTAACTGCTTTTCACATGTGTAGGCATGTGGTGCACTTACAGTAAAAGCAGTCGCCTACTTCTACCCACCATGATTATCATGGCTTGTACCACGTGTAATAGGGATAAGCAAAAAAAAAAAAAAAACGTGTAATCATTTCAGCCAAATGAAGAGTATGTATAGAAGTGTTAAGCTCACTAGCGATACAGTTATATATTAAAAAAAAGGAATATAGAAATGAATAACATCAAAAAAGAACTAATCAATCAAGAACTTCCCATCAAACTCCTTTATAGAAAAATAGAAGATATGAACCAAAAAAATGTAAATAATACTTTGATTCACAAAATCAAGTGCAAAAACCAAGAATCCAAATCAATCACATTACCATTTAAAAATCAAAAGCTTGCGAAAAATTTCACTAATATATTAAAAAAGAATGAAACAATAAATTTGCAGGGAAACCATGTAACCCTTTTCTCAATATATCAACAACCCATGAGAAAATCTAATTACCAAAAAGAGCAGGTTTAATTTATGAAGTGAAATGTGTGACCAAGGCTATGTAGGACAAACAGCCAGAACTATAAAAGTAAGAAAGCCATTTAAATGCTCTAAAATGGGATAAAATTGAAAATTATGCACTCTTTTAGAACCTAGAAAAAACAGTGCACAATAATTTCTATTTAAAAGAAATAAAGACATTTTATATTATGAAAAAAATTAAGAGAAAATTTTTAACTTTTTACATTCAAAAGAAATGTGCTGAAATTAACAGAATGGAAGAAAGAGTAAATATCAATGACATTTACAGATATTCTTTTAATTATATCATGTTTTTTTTTCAACTTCTAATCTAAAAATGATATCTAAGGGTTCTTGGAAATTATATCATCTTATCAGTTATCTTGTTTACACAACACAGGGGGTTGATAGAGTAGTGGTATAAGCCATCAATCTTCGATAGCCATGGCCTGGGATTGAATCCTGCACTGGGCACTTTTTCTGAAGATAAAATTGCTTCAATGATCCCCGATACATACCATAAGTCCAACTCCACCAGTGAGTGCAAGTAATCAAACAGGATCTGGCATATTTGTAGGTGCAATAGTTCTACATGTGTAGACATGTGTGTATTTACAGTAAAAGCAGTCGCTTACTTCCCTCCATGATGCCATACTTAGGATAAGTACAACCACACAACTTATATAACAACAGTACCAGCTATTTAATACAAGAAAATAAGACCAAATTCAAATAATTTAATAGTGTGTGATGTTTCAGCAACAACGTTTGTTACTGAAACATCACACACTATTAATTTATCTAGATTTAGTCTTATTTTCTTGTAGTTATAATCTATAATCCAAATTGTGCCTTATAAGTACCAGTTATTTAAAAACATGCTGTTAATAAAGTTAACAACACCAAATCCAAATTATTGAAGTGTTTATGTTCTGGCATGAACACTTCAATAATTTGGATTTGGTGTTGTTACCTTTATAGTTTCTAAAAGCTTTTTACCCAGATTTTTGGAACTAAGGTTGTAGTGAAAAAAGAAATGTTAAAACTATCAGCCCTAAAACTTACCCCAAGGTTCTACATGGTCTCATGGTAAGAAGCATTATATAAAAGAAATAAAAAAAAAGATATAGACTGAAAATTCAAATTATAATTAACATTAACAATTTAACATGAGTTTTTGGAAATAAAATTGCAACAAAAACGGGTTTCTAAAATATTACCCTAAAACCATACCCAGGGTGAAAGGGATTACATGGAAAATTTAATATTTTTTGCCACATTTAGTTTAGGAGTTATCAATAAACAGATGGATGGGCAAATACAGTCTAAATTATATAATTCAGGGAGTTCTTATTACCTTGTGTTTATAATTCAGGGAGCTTTCACTTGAATTAAGATAAGTGCTGAATTAAAGTTGGTTAGATGAGACCATCACAACATTCACTGGTAGTAGGCACATACAATCGAACATAAATAATAATTAAAATAATATATTTAGAAAATACTCTTGCATTATAATTATATATATGTATTTTATATATGTATATATTTTAATTAATAATATGAATAGAGAGATGATATTAGGCCTTTTTAATTTATTTAATTTTTAAAAGAATTTCTCATGATTAACTTATATTAGAACAAGACAACACCACCGACCCCCTTAAATTAGATCAAGACACCACCACCAACCCCCTTATATTAGAACAAGACAACACCACCGACCCCCTTATATTAGAACAAGACACCACCACCGACCCCCTTATATTAGAACAAGACACCACCACCGACCCCCTTATATTAGAACAAGACACCACCGACCCACTTATATTAGAACAAGACACCACCACCGACCCCCTTATATTAGAACAAGACACCACCGACCCCCTTATATTAGAACAAGACACCACCACCGACCCCCTTATATTAGAACAAGACACCACCACCAACCCCCTTATATTAGAACAAGACACCACCACCGACCCCCTTATATTAGAACAAGACACCACCGACCCACTTATATTAGAACAAGACACCACCACCGACCCCCTTATATTAGAACAAGACACCACCACCGACCCACTTATATTAGAACAGGACACCACCACCGGCCCCCTTATATTAGAACAAGACACCACCACCGACCCCTTATATTAGAACAAGACACCACCACCGACCCCCTTATATTAGAACAAGACACCACCACCGACCCACTTATATTAGAACAGGACACCACCACCGGCCCCCTTATATTAGAACAAGACACCACCACCGACCCCTTATATTAGAACAAGACACCACCACCGACCCCTTATATTAGAACAAGACACCACCACCGACCCCCTTATATTAGAACAAGACACCACCACCGGCCCCCCTTATATTAGAACAAGACACCACCACCGACCCCCTTATATTAGAACAAGACACCACCACCGACCCCCTTATATTAGAACAAGACACCACCACCGACCCACTTATATTAGAACAAGACACCACCACCGACCCCCTTATATTAGAACAAGACACCACCACCGACCCACTTATATTAGAACAAGACACCACCACCGACCCCCTTATATTAGAACAAGACACCACCACAGACCCCCTTATATTAGAACAAGACACCACCACCGACCCTCTTATATTAGAACAAGACACCACCACCGACCCCCTTATATTAGAACAAGACACCACCACCGACCCTCTTATATTAGAACAAGACACCACCACCGACCCACTTATATTAGAACAGGACACCACCACCGGCCCCCTTATATTAGAACAAGACACCACCACCGACCCCTTATATTAGAACAAGACACCACCACCGACCCCTTATATTAGAACAAGACACCACCACCGACCCCTTATATTAGAACAAGACACCACCACCGACCCCTTATATTAGAACAAGACACCACCACCGACCCACTTATATTAGAACAAGACACCACCACCGACCCCCTTATATTAGAACAAGACACCACCACCGACCCCCTTATATTAGAACACAAGACACCACCACCGACCCACTTATATTAGAACAAGACACCACCACCGACCCACTTATATTAGAACAAGACACCACCGACCCACTTATATTAGAACAAGACACCACCACCGACCCCCTTATATTAGAACAAGACACCACCACAGACCCACTTATATTAGAACAAGACACGACCACCGGCCCCCTTATATTAGAGCAAGACACCACCACCGACCCCCTTATATTAGAACAAGACACCACCACCGGCCCCCCTTATATTAGAACAAGATACCACCACCGGCCCACTTATATTAGAACAAGACACAACCACCGGCCCCCTTATATTAGAACAAGACACCACCACCGACCCCTTATATTAGAACAAGACACCACCACCGGCCCCCCCTTATATTAGAACAAGACACCACCACCGACCCACTTATATTAGAACAAGACACCACCACCGACCCACTTATATTAGAACAAGACACCACCACCGACCCACTTATATTAGAACAAGACACCACCACCGACCCCCTAATATTAGAACAAGACACCACCACTGACCCCCTTATATTAGAACAAGACACCACCACCGACCCACTTATATTAGAACAAGACACCACCACCGACCCCCCTTATATTAGAACAAGACACCATCACCGCCCCCTTATTTTAGAACAAGACACCACCACCGACCCACTTATATTAGAACAAGACCCCACCACCGACCCCCTTATATTAGAACAAGACACCACCACCGACCCCCTTATATTAGAACAAGACACCACCACCGACCCCCTTATATTAGAACAAGACACCACCACCAACCCCCTTATATTAGAACAAGACACCACCACCGACCCCCTTATATTAGAACAAGACACCACCACCGACCCACTTATATTAGAACAAGACACCACCACCGACCCACTTATATTAGAACAAGACACCACCACCGACCCACTTATATTAGAACAAGACACCACCACCGACCCACTTATATTAGAACAAGACACCACCACTGTCTCCCTTATATTAGAACAAGACACCACCACCGACCCCCTTATATTAGAACAAGACACCACCACCGACCCCCTTATATTAGAACAAGACACCACCACCGACCCACTTATATTAGAACAAGACACCACCACTGTCTCCCTTATATTAGAACAAGACACCACCACCGACGACCCCCTTATATTAGAACAAGACACCACCACCGTCTCCCTTATATTAGAACAAGACACCACCACCGACCCCCTTATATTAGAACAAGACACCACCACCTTCTCCCTTATATTTGGGTGTTCAGGCCAGATGGGGACAGCGCATTACAAAAATGTATTACTGATACCATCCAATTTTGCAAAATTGTATATTTGTGACATTTGACGGTTTTGTTAATCTTGCTTCAAAATAATAGTGATTAATAATAATGGCGAGAATGTAATATAATTATTAATTCAGTACATCAATTTTGTCTATATTCACATATAGAAGCAACATCTTTATAATGAATATAAATTATTTAGAATAGCTTTTGATTCTAGATAGGCTCAGGTAAAGACTAATTGAGCAAAACCCAGGTGTTGCTCGGGTCATACAGTTTGTTATTATGTAGAATATGAACCTTAAATGATATATAAATATTACTATTACATATAACTCCGCCTTTGTCGGTCCCAAGCCCAGATGAAAAAGGAGGAGAGGGAGCAGTAACAAGCTCGCTAAAAAACTGGGTTCAGCTGGCCTGACTGAGAGTACCCTGTAAGGGCTCCTAATCCAGGGATACAGGATGAGCAGCGTTTGTACCCCATGTTAGGAGCAGCTGCACATGGCGTCTGTTCCTCATGTCAGAGGCAGCCATTTCTTTTGGAGCTAAGTCGGCCTGCCACTAACTAGTACTCCCAGTCTTAATGACAAAGGCAGACAGATTCTACTTCACCCAGACCCTAATATGATTGAGTGGAGATAAGGAAGAAGAAGACTATTAAATATATACCTCAATTGGGGGTATATATAGGTAATATTATTATTTATATACCAATTAAGGTTCATATTCTAAATAATAACAAACTGAATGGTATAAATATATGATAAATAGCCTATATTTAAATAAATTATTAACATAAGAAAGAAAAACTTTTTTTTTTTTTTGCTTATCCCTAGTACACGTGGTACAGGCCATGATAATCATGGTGGGTAGTTAACGACTGCTTTTTACTGTAAGCGCACCACATCTCTACACATGTGAAAGCAGTTCGACTTTGCACTTACAAATGTGCCAGAGCCCCGTTTGGTTACTTGCACTCGCTGGTGGGGTTGGACTTTTGCAAGAATCGGGGGGCCATTGGAGCATTTTTTTTTTTTAAAACAGAAAAAAGTGTCCAATGCGGGATCGAACCCGGGTCGTAGTGGTCGTAAACCAAAATGAGTGACTATCTCCCTGAACAACCACTTTTGTGTAAAATAACTTGGTCTGATCCATTCTCTGATGAACAACCACCTTCAAGAGTTTTCACTTTTTTGGGCATCGGAGGCTTTAATATATTTACCTATCTTGTTGCTTGCTTATATGGACATTCTAGAAGCCACCAAAGCCAGAAATAATCTACTACTCTTGCTGCCCTAAGTCACTTATATTTATATAGAAGCCATTTGAGACAATAGAAATTGCTGATAATTAGGGCTTGGAGTCCCACTGTATTGTAAAAAATTTAAAGTATAAATCAAAGAAGTTTTTAAACAACTATAGCAAGAAAGAATACTAACTTCTTTGAAGGCTTGCTCAAACTTGTAGGCCCCTCCTCCAGTGGCACAGACAGTACTGGAGAGAGTGGCGATCCCTTTCATGCGAGCTAGAGCCAAGAAAGTGGGCATTTCACTGGTGGGGAACCTGATGAAGTGAAGGCTCCCGTGGACACCTCCCATCTGAACATTGTTCATCTGCAACAGTCGGCAATGCCTTAACTACCAATAGTAAAGTATTTGTATAATGGTTATTATATATTAAAATACAGTTAAACCTGTCTTGGGAATCGCTAAAATAGGGTGCTATAGAGAAGGGGTGCTATAGACAGGTCACTTTTATTGTAAATCGCATCATACTACATATTTAAAATCGGGCATTATAGAGAGGGAGGCGCTATTTAGAGGGGGTGCTATAGACAGGTTTAACTGTATTTATAAAATGTCCATTCTTAGTCCTGCAGTTATGTTAATATGGATCCAGATTTGTTTTGGTGTCAGTAGTTTGTAAGCTTTGAAATTATATCTGATTTTTCAATCTATCAGTAGCCTTAGAATTAAATTCTGCTTCAATCTATATATATATATAATTCTGTCTGTACTCTATAGATTCAAAACCATACATCCAATCGCCGTGAAATTTTGGGATATTATTAGGTATATCCCTGGGAAGGTTTTCGAAAAATAATTTCTTGAATATCTTGAATATCCTTAGAGTTATTTGCAGATTTAACTCGCAAGCAGCGCCCCCATTGCGACTATGATAACAAGTTTTTTATCTATAAGTTTTATTATCACTAAGTTTATTATCTTAAAGATTATTTATCAAAAGTAAGATTTTCTACCTATTAATTACGCACAAGTCAAAGTTAGTTTTATCATTTATTGGGAGAATAGATAAAATGCTGATTTTGTAATGTAGAAAATTAGGAAAGACAAAATTCAGGATGACACAGTAATTTATTTGAGACAAGAATAATGATACAATTCCAAGGCATGATACTATTCCTTCAACTTCCAATTACCGAGGGAACCAATTAATATTGATTTTATTCAACTTATCGAGTATTTTTCAAGGGACCGGGGGAAAAAATGTTCACTTTATCGAGAGATTCAAATTTACGAGTTTCAAATTATCAAAATATATCTTTTTTTTTTATAAGTTTATAGAGAATTGTTTTAACAAATGTTCGTTAGAAAAACCGTTACTTGGGTAAAAACCGGGCGAAGCCGGGTACATCCGCTAGTATTAGATAAAAGATAGACCTACTGGCACCTTCTTCTTCACCATGGTGGTCAATTATAGAGTTGAACTCTGTTCCACTGAAATAGAAACATGGCCGAAGAGGATAAAACATCTTCAAAATATAATCTGGCAATATTGTCTTTTGAAAACAGTAACTAATAAAAAAGAAAAGGTTTGCAGATTGGCACACAGAAAAAAAAACAAAAAACCTTTGATGTTACTTTGCCCACAACAGATTTTTAAAAATGTTGTTGGACAGTGTAATTTGAACCTGGAAATAATAAAATAGGTTATGCAGCAGATATGGTGTAATGAACAGATAACCAAAAAAGCTAAAGAGAACAGGGGACTGGAGTGACAAGTGAACATAATAATAATAGAAACCCAAAAAATCAGGAAAGATGAATTAGTAATGAGAGAGAAAATCACATGGTTGAACAAATAGCTAATATAGAAGAGACCAATTTGAAATATAAGATTTAAAATTAGTTTACAAAAAACTAAACCTAGGAATAAAGGTAATAAAGAAAGAATAGAGGCATCTGAAAAAGAAGTAAATTTATAAAGACAAATTATATATTTCCACTAAATAAGAGAAATATTTTAGAGCAAATAAAAAAAAAACAAAAATAAATGAAGTCCTCATCAATGAAGATTTAACAGAATACTGATCCAAAACTTGGACAAAGCATCAAGAACACCTTATCCAGATAAAGAAAAAAACAAACTCTCTCCCCAATCAAGCTAATAGAAATTACAAAAGAGGTGTTTGAGGAAACATTGAAAAATTGACCAAATTGAAAAAGCACAAGCAGAATAGATAGATTTTACAATTTCTTTATTCAAAAATGATATCTGCTGTATGAGGATTTATATAAAGCCATTGTATATGTAACACACTGAAACAATTCCAGGCTTGATGTTTACTGAAAAAACTTTCTAATTTCATAAAGAAGTACAGAACACTCTACTGCCCCATAAGTAACATTGATATTATCAAGAAAACCTAGCAAATACAGTAATACCTCTCTATAGCGAACCCAAATAGGACTGAACCTGTGGTTCACTATAGCCATGGTTCGTTATAGCCATAGTTCACTGTATTATAAAATATAAATTGGAATTATTTCAGGTTTGTTATAAGAGAAGGTTCCCATGTTTGTTTTAGTGGCGTTTTACTGTATATAGATAAAGAAAGATATTTATTGATTAATCAGGAATGATGCAGTCAAAGAACAAATACTAAACAAGTCCATTTTCAAGGAAAACTCAAATAAACTTAAAATCATGTGGATTAAACATTGCAAAAATTTGAACTAAAACAATAACCCCCACAGTAAATTTGAATTTTTGGACACTGACAGAAAAGCATAATTAGTAATATTTAGGTATCTTACAGAATTACCACAAACTCCAGAAAACAAAGAAATAATAATCAGAATTGTGTGAATCTCTAGCAGAATCTAAGATAATCACTAAAAATCTCTTCACAGTTATCAATTAGTTTCAGTCTTGTGCTCATAAACTACTGACTACAACAGAATAATTGAGTGAGTGACAACAGGGGAGAAAAGTGAGCACACATCTTAAACCTCTGAAAAAAGGAAGTTTGTAACTCCAAGCAATGGGAAGAGGATTGGCCGACTTATTTAAAAAAAAAAAGAAAATATTTAACTAAGCCTCTACAAATATATCTTTGGGGCTGAGGCCACAGAAATAAAGGAAGTTATTAAGATCTGTGAATAGAGTGAAAATACAGGGCTCACACCGAGAACAAATATAAAATAGAGAAAGTCAAAACCTCATAATGAAGACTATAATAGAAAAGCTAATTGAAAATCTAAGAGGAAACATTAGTCCAAGAAAGATACAATAGAGCATCTTTTAAAATATGTGGATCATCCGCTAGTGGACATGACAGAATCCTCACAAAACAACAATAACATGACACAAGGTTTTTTATCTGTTCCTACAAGATAGGAATGTGTGTTTCCTCAAAAGATAAAGGCTTGAAATGCCCTCACTGTGGACCTCCTTTACACTGATTTCACTGAGAGAGATAAAGAAATGGTACATCCACTTCTATCGAATGGTCATACCTCCATGATAAGTGATATGAATATCTGAGCTAATAAACTTTATATAATAGTGTAACAAAAGATAATACTTTCATAAAGGTGGTTATTACATGCCAAAACAATCTCCTAATACTACAGTGCTAACAAAGAAATGAAAATTCCAGATATTAGCAAGGGGGAAATAGCTCAAATAGAAAAATACCTGTAAAGGTGGTGATAGCATGGGATAGAATTGTCACAAGATACAATAAACTATTTTTGTAAAAAGTTCCAGACAAGTTACAGAAAAATGAAGAAATGGAAGTTAGGGATCAATTGCTAAATAATGTAGGGAGCTGGGGGGCATGCTAAGAGACGAAAGTGAACATGGAACACAAGAGAAAATCATGAAACACAGAGCTATTGTGTCCAACAAAAAGATCCAGGAACTGACCTATACCTGAGGGCAAGAGAGTGGACAGCCAAGAATGAAGGCAGATCAAGCCCAGGGGACCATGTAATCGAGGAGACACCAGGAAAGACAAAGTTGTATCTCTGTACATCAGGGAATCAAATCTACGAGGTCCCAGAGAGGGCACTGAGAGCAGAGTAATTTGTCACTGGATCAGGAGCATTAAAACCAACATTTGAATCTAAGTTTTCCATTTGGAAGCTAATAGATATTACAAAAGAAGTGTTTGAGAAAACATTAAAATGTACCAAATTGAAAAGCACAAGTAATATAGATAGATTTTATAATTTATTTATTCTAAAATTATCTCCGCTGCATGAGGATTTACATAAAGCCATTGTATACATAACAACTTGAAACAATTCCATACTGGATGTTTACTGCCAAAACTTTCATAAAGAAGGACTGAACACTCTACTGCCCCATAACTTGCATGAGTAACATGTACATATCTGGATTTTTTAAAACCATTTCTCATAGTTCCATAGGAAGTTGGTTAAATTTATTTTCAAACATGTGAATTTATTAGCTTCTGTGTCAAGTGACATCATGTGCTCTCTTCTCTGAACTTCTTTAAACTCTGTGTGCTTGAAATTTTTGAATTATGAAATTCAAAATTTATTTATACAGAGCCAAAGTGTCCTTTAGGGAGAGATGTCCTCTTACTGGGGAGTTGCTAAATAGTAATAGTGATAATTTTACAAATCAAAACTGTCCTTTATAGAGAGGTGTCCTCTCATAGAGGTTCTACTGTATATAACAAAGGCTTGTTGAAAAGATAGAAATTACCTGGAGGTTGACGTCCCGATGGCCAGTCTCCCCATACGCAGCATTGGTGGTCAGGTAGTGGTGAATCTTGCGCAATGTCATTCCTCCATCTGGTGTTAGCCTGGTCTCTAGGTCTTCAGGCTCAAAGTACACCAACTTGGCCAGTGTACCTCCAATATCCATGCCAAACCATGGCATTGCTGCATACAGAGGTTGACATTTATTATTATATTCAATTGTATGATCATACAAGAAATATTGTAACCATCTCTCCCTAAATTATTTGTCATATAAAATTCGAAATGTAAATTTACAGTAAAAGGGGATACAATAAAATTATGTTTTCAAAGAGGACTGAAGTTTGAGACCTGGGATATGTTGTTTAATTTTTTATTAAGTACAATGTCTTTTAATCAATAGATTTATTTAAATTAGAGTGAAGAAATTGTCACATGTTGCCCATGGTTCTTACCGTGGATCATCAACTCTCTAGCTCTACCCTTCAAATATCTCTAAGAGCTACCATGGATCTCCTTTCCCTCCGATAGCCTAGTGAGGGGACAGTATCCAGAATCCTTCTTATGCCATAATCTACTCAACTGCTCTTTAAGGTAAGTTATTTTTGGGTTCTTTGAATATTATCACAGGAATCACTGATGCAAACATGTTCTGATTAATTGTAGAAATGAGTTCCACTTGACCATGATAGTCCTGAGAAATGATCTCTGGAAATATATCAGTAGTAATTGTTTAATTTCTAAAAAAATAATCATACACGTTTAAAATAGTTTTGAATTTTCACAACAGATGGCGTGCTAAATGCATCAAAATATAATCAGGCAAAACATTTTTCTCTTTTTTTACTCAATGTCATAGTAGTTGTCATAGTCAAAGTGATGAGCCTAGCTGATCACCCAGTAATTCTCAGACCAGCTCTGTAGTTACCTTTAGTAATGCTTAATGACAGATTTTTGGACACAGCAACTTTTTTTAAAAACACATTTAGAATAATTTTACAACTTTAGTGTAATGTATTAATGGTAAATTATATTTGTAATAATTATTTTTATATTAATAATAATAATAATAAAGTTAGTATATATCAAGGATCCTTACTTGGGACAACTTCATCTTGTATTACAAGCCTGGAACACAAACATACTTAGTGACATGAGAGCTATCAGAGATTCTCTATGGAGGGAAAGATGAATCTAAAGTACTTATCTTTTTTCAACTGTTTGTTAAAATGGTGCTACACATCATGTAGCTCTTTTAGGACTAGACGACCATTTTATAATGGCCAATTAGTCTAGCAAAAGAGTGATCATGTAGCTCTTAATTATAAAAATGACACAACACCCCATAATTCTAGAGAGGACAATAGAGAATAACTTAAACTAAAGTGCAATTCTCAACCTGACACAAAAACACATTATTGACTGTATATGAGCTCTACTCATCCCCAGCAGATACCATCAAAAGTCTTAAGCTCTACAAGCTTGGTACCTTAATATGATTGAGTGGAGATAAGAAAGAAGAAGAAAACTTAAACTAAAATCATAAAATGTTATAGGTGTGGTTTTTCCATTGGAATTAACTTGAAATACTGACTTCTGTTGACACAAACAAAAATATAGTATAAATATAAGACAAATTTTGGCAAGATGATCTTTCTCATCTCCACTCAATCATATTAAGGTATCAAGCCTGTAGATCTTGAGATGGTGTCTGCTGGGGATGAGTACAGTGGCAAGATGATAACACATTAGAGTGATTTCATTTATTGTTCTGAAGTATTTCCATCATCAGAAACTTAAATCTATGAAGCATATTTTTAAAATGCAAATTTAATATACTTCAAATTAACATTGAATACAAATTTTAGTTCCAAAGTATTTTTTTCTTACAATTAGTCCCTTCATTACTTTGCCTTTCCATCCATTTTTAACAGTAAAAAATTAGACCTGTGCTTTATAAAATTATTGTTTTAATTATATATTTGATTATACAGTAGAACCTCCCTGTAAAGGACACCTAATTGCAAAGCCAAAGTGTCTTTTAGGGAGAGAGGTCCTCTTACCGGAGAGTTGCTAAATTGTAAAAATGGTAATTTTGCAAATGAAAACTGTCCTTTGTGGAGAGGTGTCTGCTAAAGGGAGGTTCTACTGTATTATATAAAAATCTACTAGAAATTAATGTTGTGATAAAATAATATAACTTACTTTAATTCAACTGAAAGTTTAGAGAGATACCTGGGGGTGTTGAATTAAAGAGGTTAGACTGCAATTGAATGTTACCATTAACTTGAAAAAAATGTTCACTAAATTTCCAGATATTGAGTCATTATGCAGAACTTTTTAGACACACACCTTTTATTATCAATATATAAGCATATGTAATATAACCTCCATAAAAACAGTTTCCAAGGAGAAGTGAAGTGATTCTGCAGAGTCATTAGCAATGAGATTTCAACCCACAAAGGATGACAGTAGTTAATTCTTCCCCATTTTGACTGAAGGAAATTCTTTTGTGCTCTCCAAGTCAAATCAAATGTTTGTGCTATAAGATTCCAAATCAGAAAGTGCAGATTAAGTAATGAGTGAACAATGATGTCAAGTCAGTAAAGTAAATTTTGACCAAGGGCAACAATCTGATAAAAATCCAAACAACATGAGAGCTGGAGGGAGGAAGAAACCCCTCTTCTCTCTATAATGTCATTATTATCCCTAGTACACGTGGTACAGGTCATGATAATCATGGTGGGTAGAAGTTGGCGACTGCTTTTGCTGTAAGTGCACCACATATCTACACATGTGAAAAGCAGTTCGACTTTTGCACTTACAAATGTGTCAGAGCTCCCTTTTGGTTACTTGCCCTTGCTGGTGGGGTTGGACTTTTGCAAGAATTGTGGGCCATTAGATCATTTTTTTTTTAATTAGAAAAAAGTGTCCAATGCGTTGGATTTGATCCTGGGTTGTAACGGGTAAAAAACCAACAGTTTAGACCTCCCTCTATAATGTGCTTGGCTGTGACAGCAGGCAATGGCCATCAATGGACAGTATGAATATCTTGACCCCCCGCTACTGTGCTGCTGGGAATCTTGTCATTTCAAGGCCTAATTTTGGACAAGGAGTGAAACAGAATTCTAAAAAGGGTTTAAATAAGTATTGCCAGGTTGTTAGAAGGTACGTTTACAGTGGTGAAGGGTAAAATCAATCATTAACATAAGAGTGTGCCATTAGACCTAATACAGTAGAACCTATCTCTAAAGTACATCTAGTTGCAGAAACAAAAGTGATCTTTAAGGTGAGGTGTCTTCCTTAAGTAAGAGCTGCTAATTGATATAAATAGTAATTTGGGCAATGAAAACTGTTCTTTGTGTAGAGGCGCAAGTGTCCCTCATTCTGCTGTAATCTTTAATGTTGCTTTTTATAACATCTTTCTTGATACATCACCTGCTCTTTTAAGGTGGAGATAGAATAAATAAAATGTTTGTATAAAAATAGTATTTATCATTAATTTGTTAATGTGACACTCCTGTTGAAGGATTGACAAGTCCTAAAGCTTGAAAATAAAATGCTACACAAGAAACTTTGCCCTGAAAGCATTTTAAAAATTATAAATCAGGGGGAAACGTTTATTTATAAATGAAACTGTATACAGTAGAACCTCCCTTTAAAGGACACCTAATTTCAGAGCCAAAGTGTCCTTTAGGGAGAGGTGTCCTTTTACCAGAGAGTTGCGAAATTTAAAAAATGATAATTTTGCAAATGAAAACTGTCCTTTGTGGAGAGATGTCCGCTAAAGGGAGGTTCTACTGTATATTAATAAATCCAATATATGCATCTTTTCTAAATATATATATATGTGGCAATATAATAATATAATAAGGTGGGGAAAGAGAAATAAGGACACCACAAGTTGGTAGAGGAATCCTAAACAACCAGAGAGACGGGGGAGGCCCGCGACCGGCCACAGCCGGGCGGCCGTTTGTATCCACACAATCACCAACTGTCCTAAAAGTCCCAAGGTGTTGATGGACGGGCCCCATTTGCCGCCCCCTGGAATGTCGCTGCTGTCTCAATTGACCGGACTTTACATCCCATCTCTCTCTGGGCTGGCTCTAGGTTTGCTTTATTATTCCTGGAAGAGTATATATTATGACATATATATATCTTTTAGTACATGAATATACCATCTTCTTTCTCCCACTCTCATGTGCCAAAATTTGCCTGTACCAAAAGAGACACCTCTTCCATTTAAATATCCATAAAAACAATGCCTTTTGTTTATCACCCCAGTACCAAACGTAATGGTGGCGATAAAGAATGAGCCACAATACCAGTTTTGGCGAATTCCATATAAATAATGTACCAAAATAGGTATCTCTCAGTCTTAGTATAAATTGATGAGGGCCATAACCCGAAACTATGGTACATTGGTAAGCGTTTGTTTCAATTTTCTAGTAGTGATATATCACTTTTTTATATATATTTCAACCTAAATGACCTTTGATTACCCTAATTACGTACAATTTTGGGGTTATTTAATTATGTTTGACTTTAAAATGTGTTATTCCTAAATTACATTTTTAAAAATTAATATTATTATTACACACTTTCAAGAAACATTGTCAAAAAGTCTTTAGAACAATTATATCTTTTATAATAATTACTTTTGAGGCGAAACCCAAGATACTTCCGAAGACATTTCAGCACTTTACTAAATTTGTTTATAACATTGGGTGCCCAGATTTTTTTACAGGATTTTAATTGAAAATAAATAAACAGAATTAACTTAAAATAAAATAGTTATAGTTTTTATTCTAGTTTGCCTTTTAATTTTTAATAAAAAATAAAAATTTTCGGACTTATGGGCCAACCTGTATAAATAACAATGTTTCCTTTAGTTAAAAAAAATATATATACTAAAATAGGATTTAAGTTTTAAAACTCTTTTTTTTTTTTTTTCAGAAGAGGGAAACAATTTATTTATATATACGTTGAAAATTATCATAATAATAGAATATTAACCTTTCAAATAATGGGTCTGGAATGAAAATCAGTCTTAAATCAAAATAAATGTTCAAATATTCATACCTCTTGGAGCTAACACAAGTTAACTTTAATAAAGATAAATTAAAATATATGTGTGAAATTATGTTTTGTCAAATTATTTATCCCTAACAATTAATTACGCGACTGGCGTCAGAGATAGAAAAAAAAAGGAGATTGAGATGGAGAGAAACTACTTTATAAAATGTCCTAAGAAGGTTATTTAAGATTTAAAAAAATACAGATAGATAAATAAATATAATTAAATAAGAATGTATAATGATATATCTGCATAAATATATAAAAACGATAATTATATCTATGTAGTAGCTGTCATGGTCGAATGGAAGGGCGCAAGCGTTGTGCATGTATGCTTCAAAAAATAATTTGTTCCACACTCGTGAGCGCGCTGGCTCCCAGAATTATTTTGTACAGATTTATACATGGATGAATTTGTATTTACAATTTAACATAATAATTATGGTGGAAATAAATTATACATTTTGGGTATTATACAAATTATAACATGTATATAATATATACAAAGTCCTCTTGTTGGCGCCCACCGCGAGAAAGACTCCGCCACCTGTGGACTGCGAGAGTTATTTTTCACAGAGTGGGATGGTCAATGTGATGGCTGGTGTTGCCCATCTCAAGACCAAGATGGTACTTTAGGTGGTAGCTTTCGCCACATTTGCCTGGGGATGGAGGCCAACGCCGAACAGCCAGGCCTGAAGATCCAGGGGCACTTTGCAGGAGGCTAACCCCTCCCAGAGCATGGGCCGCACGGCTCGGCAATTCCAGTATCTGTGAGACAGCGATGCGTCACTGAACCCACAGGCGGCACAAGTAGAACGCCTCGAGGCAGGATGGTCAGGATGGAGAAGGGTGTGGAAGTCCAGTCGCAGGGTGACATTTGCGTCGTGCCCGAGAAGCAGTTGCGACACAGGTCGCCCAGGGAATGGATCGGGGCACATCCACGGTGGGATCCACTGCGCAGCAAGCTCGGCAACAGAATGTGTCTGCAGCCGTTCCAAGTCCAGTTTCCGGCGCTCGCTCTGGATGATGAAGCGGGTAATGGGCGTAGCCGATCGCCGTAGGACGATTGTCTCCACCGAATACTCCGCAAGATAGCTAGATATGGCGTTTTCTTACAGGAGGCGCTGGCAGAAGGCCCCAGGTGCTGCGCGTCCAGGAAGGCGACTCGCGTTGAGCGCGATAGAGCAGGAGCACCATCGGAAAAGTTTTCGACCACCGCCCGTAGCCAGCGCTCTGGAACCAGCAGGTCTGGCGGCTACAGGAAACTGTTGTCGCCTCGAAGACGCAGAGACCTCAGGCTGGCAGGATACAGAACCCGGTGTCCAGCCCAATGACGCTTGAGGCAGCCTCCCAGAGGCTCAAAAGTCTTCTTCTTCTTGGTGAGAGCCAGACGTCAGGAGCCGGCGGGGTCAGACACGTCCGGCTGTGGACCAGCAAAGAGTAGCCGTTGGTGGTGCAGCGCATTGAGGCCTAGATCCCTTTCAGGCAGGCGAGCCGAAACTGGCCCGCGATGTCAAGAAGGCGGATGCTACCCTTTCGGAGACTGAGTGCGCCAGAATGCTCCCGGGAAGCCACGAGACTCAGATCGTACCCCACACGAAGTGCACCAGCCGTGCCTGCAGCCGGCCGATGGTAGTTTCAGGTGGAACGCACCCGTGCAGGATGGAACCCAAGACCAGGCATTTTTCCGCACGGGCAAGATTCACCAGCGACAGGCCGCGAGTAAGGGAGACCACTTCGCGATGGCTCGCTCTAACAGCCTGATGAGGTGGAAGGCCTGGGAGGCAACGGTATTCCCGGCGGTGATCGTGTAGAACAGGACAGTCAGCGACTCGGACGTTCAGATCCCCAGAGGAGAATCCGACTGGTGCTTCTAAAAACCGCACCAGAGTCCGCAGCTCTTGATGAAGTTGACAGCCACCCCGGAGGCCTTGCGGAACTCTTCGAAGATCAGGGGCATGAACTCAAACTGAGCGTCGTCCCTGATTAAGAGTATGAAGCCATCCGCATAGGCGACCACACAACCACGGCCCAAGTTCCTCTCGAGGCGGCGTAGCAGAGGCCCAACTCCGATGCTGAAGAGGGCGGCACTGAGGCGGCAGACCCAGCTTCTCCAACATGGCGAACAGGTATCTCCTGTTGAGACTTTTGAACGCCAACTTCAGGACCAGCGATATGACAGCCAGTGGAGTGTCATGCCTGGCTGCCCCGGCGGCTTCGTTGGGCACTAGTGCAATGTTCCAGGAGGATGACAATCCTGGAACGGCGTAGGTCTGACATTCGGCCACCGGGTCTGGCAGATAACGACGCAGACGATCCATGATCACACCGCTGAGGACCTTGTAGTCGGTCGTTGGTTTGTACCACCAGACCACCTACCACCTAGACTTGTACCACCATGCGAATTCGACAGCAAGATGGCCTTGCTACGCCTTGAATATGGAGGATGGCCCCGTGGAGTCGAGAAGCCTCGAAAACTTGCCAAAGAACTTCGCTGAAAATATATTCAAAGGCTTCGACAAACTCATAAGATAATCGATCCCATACCGAAGCACGGCCGTTTTTCAGGGGATGAATGGCTGTCGCTATCTGGTCGCGGAAGATGTCGGTGAGAAAGAGCTGGATCTACTCATCGAACTCTAAGGGGTCACTTCAGCGAGGAAGTCGGCGATGGCTTCTGCCGAGCTTGGAGCCTGGGCGAAGCGACTGCTTCAGCCTTCCAGAAAGAAACGCCTAAGCTTGGCGTTGGCGTCGTCGTCGGTGAAGGGGGAAGGAGAGCAACGTCTGGCTCGCCCAGACCCCGGGAACGCCCGAGGTCCGACAAGGAAGGATAGTCGAAGCGGGCAGTAACGTTCTTCAGTCTCTGCCTCAGGAGGTAGCTTGCACTCTCGATGTATCCACCGCCAGACTCGGCGGCAGTTGGCGCGAGTGATTGTATCTCCGCGACCAGATCTGCCTTAATCTTGGTCCAGTGTTCCCATAACATCGGGGGTGAAGTATTTGCTAGATATTCCGATTTTCATCGATGAAAATTTCCATTAGATCGAAAAACAGGTCTAACCGTAGCAGCTTGTCAGTACGGCAAGGTGGTTTGAGTAGGTGTAGTCTATAGTTTGGTATTGGGTGACGTGGTCGCAGAAGCCTGCTGGAAGTAGATTTCTGTCCAGATAAATAGAGAGAGAGAGATTGAGATTGAAACATACTTCATTGATTTCCATTGTTAATGGCAA
The DNA here is from genome assembly GCA_030710605.1 of Cordylochernes scorpioides. NCBI lineage: Eukaryota > Metazoa > Arthropoda > Arachnida > Pseudoscorpiones > Chernetidae > Cordylochernes > Cordylochernes scorpioides. Next base: position 38,298,741 of record CP092875.1, read on the forward strand.
ATAAAAAAATAAAAAACAGAGTTTTCTTAGTCAAGGCGCCAGCTTGGCACCTCGAAAATGAACCAAAATTTTAAAATATATACAAATGAAAAATACATATATACATTTATATGAAGCTTCAGATACTCCCCCAACGTCGAAAAGTCCTCTGCCATACAATTAGGATTTCTTATGTAATTCTTCTCATCTCAAGTGTAAGGAAGAATCTGAAGATTCGATCTTTGGCCAAAGATGTGATGGCCAGAGCGTCCTCGTTTAGGTATTGCCCGAAAATCCAGCTCTGTAAATAAGGTTTCCGTTGCAGAATGTTGAAGGCCTCCACAACGACAGGTCTGATCCGCCTACAGGATCAGTAACGGTGGACCAGTGGCAGGCACACTGCCGGAGAGAAGACCAGCTGATGGAGATGGGAATGCTGACGTGGGGATGCCAACAGACTAGCAGCTGAGGTATGGGCAAGGCAGTCAGGCGTGGACGCTCAAGCATGCCTCGGGCAGTGCGGGTGGTTAGGCGCTGGAGGGCGGTGGCCGTCCCGCGAAAACACGATGGCGTTCTCAATGAATTTAATCCGGTGGGTGTGTGGCGATTTTGATCCTCCTCGCTATAGCAGTCTCCAGCAGTGTGAGATGTTGTTCTTTGGCGGAGGATGGCGTTGCTGGTGTTATGATGCAGCTCAGCACCCTTAGCTGCTTCAATGATCAAGATATGCCAAACTGCGCGTCTGTGCGAGCCCGCCATGCGCCGCACCATAGGCTCTTGCACTTGCGAAGCGGACCCCAATTCCCGAAGCGCGCCTGAAATCCTCGAAGATGGTGTTCACCAAGTCGAAGAGCTCGTCGTGCCTGGTGATCAGCCCGATGTCGTTGGCATAGGCAAAGACGTTTCAGGGGCCGAGCACTAGCTCGAGGCGCACTAAGAGAAAGCCCATGGCGAAGCTGAACAAATCGGCGCTAACGGTGCACCCCTTCCTTGCCCCGTTCAGCAGATGGAAGGGCCTCGTGTGGAGGCCTCCGGCTCGTATCGCCGCGTCCGCCCCGGTATACAGGAGGAACCACTCGATGAAGGCAGGTGGCAACGGCAGGGAGACCATCAGGAAGAACAGAAAGCAGCGGGTTAGGGTGTCGAAGGCTGACTCCAGATTCGTCGAGATGGCAGTAAGCTATGAGCTATTCCTCGCGGCCATGTCGACCTCGCCTGCTATGCGCGCCATGTTCCAACTGGTAGATTACCCAGAAAGTGCGAAAGTTTGAAAGTCTGGCACAGAGGCACAAAGACGGGAAGAAGGGGCCGCAGACGTTAGAGAAGGATGATCCCGGACGCGGTAGTCCGCCGTGGGGAGCGAGATCGGCCTGTAGCCGCAGAGTCCGTGACCGCCGTTATACATGGGGACCAGGCAGATGGTGCTGCGTCGAGACGATGAAGGCAAGGCGCCGTGGAGTTGGGAGGCCTCGTAGACGCGCCCGAGAGCTTCGCCAAAAAAGTCCTCGTAGGCGATGAGAAACTTTCAGAGCAAGTCGAGGGATGGCCGCCGCGATCACTGCGCTGGTGATCTCAGGACGGAGCAGTGGATCCTCCTCTTCCAGGGTGAGGGTGGTAGTTGCCCCCCGGATGAAATCAGCGGCGGCGATGGGGTCGCTAGACTCACGGGCAAAGCGGCGCTGGTAGATGGAATAAGCTCGTCGTCGCAGCTCCTAGCTCTCAATGATGTTACCATTCTCATCGCGGATGTTTGTACCAGAGGGCCGTCGGACGGGAAGCGAGCGCCCGAGGTCGGGCAGCAATGGGTAATCGGCGGCTCACGACGTCGCCTCCAACCTGTCATCCAAGAACCGCATGGCGGGCGCGATTAAGATCGTCGTCGGCTACGCGAGGGACATGGAGGGATCTCACCTCTACCAGGAGTTCAGGCTTCATTATCGACCAGCTGCTCCACAGATATTCGCTGGTCCTGTCCGCGATGGCTGCAGATGCTTTCTCTGATATCTTCCGCAGATTTTCATTTACCAGCGCTGAGCAAAGCATGGCGGCCACCCAAGGGTGACGAGGGGAAGAAGGTGAGCCCAGATGGAATAGAACAGCTAGATGGTCGGAGAGTTTGTAGTCTTATACTGGCTGACTCTCTCTAAGATTCTCGTTGGCAAGAGAACTCTGTCCAATCGAGCGGCGTCGACTCGAATCCCGTAGTAGGCCACTTTGGTTGGAATGTGTGCGGCGTCAAAGAGGGTGGCCACATCGACGAGTTTTCTCCTCGTCGGTATTGAGGTCATCCTGGCGTCCTCCTAGACTGCGGCTGCCATGATGGACTCCAGCAGCCGAGAGAGGTGGCAGTTGATTACACACACTTCTTGGCCGTGGACGTCGATGGAGACGTTGCCCGGCCACAGGACACGCTGTCGCCCAATGGCGACTCTCGCCGCGAAGACGACAAGGCTTTGGTCTCCTGGACGAAGGCGACATCCACGCGATTTTGATGCAGGAAGTGACAGAGCTCAATGCTCCTCTCGTGAGCGGCAAGCCCGCGGGCGTTGAAAGATGCCAGACGGAAGCTCATTGGATGCTCCTCGTCTGGGCACGGACGTCCTCTAGACGCTTGCATAGGGCAGACTGGGTGTTGGGCAGGGTGTCCAGCAGCTTCTGGGCGATCCTTCTGAGCGCGATCTTTAGCTCTCTCCGCATCTTCTTCTGCAGGCTCTTCATATCGGGAATTATTTATTTATCTCTTAAGAAAGCTTGGAAATGCGGAATCTACCAACTCCTTCATAACCAACATAACTCCCAATCAGATAGCAAGACATCTCCAAACAGTTTCTAAAGTAAAAATTCCTATATATAATGGCCTCCCACAGGGATCAGTTCTGTCTCCACTTCTTTATAACTGGTACACCCATGATATTCCCCAAACAACTTCAAAAAAATTTATTTACGCAGATGATACAGCCATTCTAGCCCAAGCAAAGACTTTCGAGGAACTGGAAATTCAACTGAATAAAGATCTTGAAACTCTACATAATTACTTTGAAAATTGGTCTCTGAGGCTTAATCGTGCAAAATCTGCACATTGCTGTTTCCATCTTAACCATCACAGAGCTGAAAGAAAACTCAACCTATTTATCAATAACTCTCAGATAACTCATAGCGAACATCCCAAATACCTAGGCATTCATCTTGACCGCACTCTCACCTTCAAAACTCACCTCACCAAGTTAAAGGGGAAACTATCATCACGTAACAATATCCTCCATAAGCTGGCCGGCTCTTCCTGGGGCAGTGATGCCAACACCCTGCGTACTTCTGCCTTGGCATTGGTCTTCTCCACGGCTGAGTATTGTGCTCCAGTCTGGGAGGGGAGCTGCCACACGAAGCTAATAGACACACAACTAAATTCTACCTTACGAATTATAACAGGGGTTTGCCAACCTACAAGAATTGACTGGCTTCCAGTTCTTGCTCACATCTCTCCACCTGAGCTACGCAGAAAGGAAGCCACCAAGAAAATGTACCAAAAACTCTTGGATTCACCCGACCTCGAAATTAACCCTATCCTACAGTCTCCCCCAAATCATAGACTAAAATCAAGGAAGCCGATATGGTCCAGAGGAAACCAACTTCTCTCCCAAAATTTTAATATCTCAGAAGCATGGACAAATTCCTGGATCAGCACCGATATCCCAAACAAGAACCTCATCACAAGCCCAAATGTCAAGATCCCAGGCTTTTCCCCCCCTCGACGAGAATGGGTGCTTCTAAACCGCTTTAGGACAGGTCAGGGAAGGTGTGCAGAGCTGATGAAGTTATGGGGCTACCCCAAAGATCCAAATTGTGCCTGCAACGTCCCACAATCAATGTCCCATATACTAGATGACTGCCCGCTGTACAAATTCAATGGAGGAATCTCCAATCTCCATTCTGTCACCCCGGAAGCCCTGAACTGGCTGAAGGACTTGCCTCTCAGACTTTAATGACCGATATGTCCTCACTTCTTTTTTTCTAGATTTAATTCATTTTGTCTCCTCTCTAATTGTAAATACGCTGCTGTATCACCTCATAAGCATAAATAATGCTTCCGGGTCTTGGAGGGGGTCCCTGAGGGGGGTCGACACCAAGATCTCCTTCTCTTCTATCTGCACAGATAGGCCCTGTTCTTGTTGGAGTGCAGGCGCCTGAGCAACCCGTGTAGTGGGCTTCATTGCACAACCGCCGACCGCGGTAGGTGTAGCAGTGACTGCAGCTGGAGGCGCAGAACTAAGGGGGGCCGTGGGTACAGTGGGCGCAGCGCCGGGCTTGTCTGCGCAGGTTGGAGGGCGTCTGACCAGACGCATCTGTAGGCCTTTTGGGAGTCAGGGGGCAGTTGGTCCTACGGTGTCCCTGCTTCTAGCACCGTGAGCACTTGATTCCAAAAGCGAGGAAGGTCGACAGGGTCTCCTCCTTGTATTTGATGTTGAGGCGCGTTGGAAAAACTTTCCAGCTTCACGCCCTCGTTTAGAAGAATGAACATCTCCCGACGGAGGATGTGATCCGCCCGTAAGGCCTCAGGGCGGCGATGACTTCCGTATCCTCAACGAAGAAGGGCAGGTTTCTTACGACCACATTCTCCGTCCGTCTGCGGAAGGGGAAGGCCTTAAGCAGGGTCTCCTCGATTACGAGCCCTTCCTCGATGAGGCGTTCCGCGAGGGTCTTGGTGACGAAGCCCACCAGGACGTTGCCGTTCATCCTGACAAGCTGGATGATGTTAATTATTCCCACAGCTTGTCGAGCACCCGAAGATACTGGAACTGACTGAATTCTGGGCAGTGCTCGACATAAACGCACTGGTCCATGGTGCCCGTGGCTTGCTGTGCCCTTGCTTCCACGATGTTCATGCGCGTCGCCTTGATCTCCTGGGCGAGTGGGTGATGCCTGGCTGAATGCCCGCCCCGCGTGGCGTTGGCGCTCCTCTGACTTTGTGCGGCAGTTCCTGACTGCGCCGTCACGTTGCGAATCCGTTCTCCTTCGTCTTTTCCGCTCGACCTTGGTGAAAGGAGCAGACTCATTGTGAGATCCTGGTGCTTCATGGCCTCAGCCCAGTTCAAATCCCGACCACCATCATCGCTGAGAGCCGGAGTTGGCAGGTATTAGCTAGCAGCCGCTGTCGAATTTTATGCCCTTCCTTAATAATGAGCAACTTTGAATAAGTCTTGCTTTGGCCATTGACAATGGCAATCCCCACATTGATTCGTTCTTCATGGATTCCTCAGCGAGTACTTGACCATTCTCTACATTATTTAATTCATCTGGCAGAGGAGAATTTGAGATTTCCGCCAATATTCCATAAACATTCGAAAATTTCATGATACCAATGATAGGAGAAAACGTGGAGCTCGCGCGCCGCGTGGCCGCACGGCCGAGAGAGAGAGACTTCATAAAAATAATTATCGAGTAAAAATGGTTTTAATATATATATATTTTTAAATAATAGCTTTCTACAACAATGTAAATAAAACTTTGAATAAATTTAGTGGAGGTAGTGTAGAAATGAAGCTATTAAAGGTACTTTTGTAACTTTTTAAAACAAGCTATCTAAGTTAAAGTTTTGGGATGTGATAAAAGAAACACATTTTTCATTCTTCAATATTTAGATTTGCTATTAAGTAACTCCGGGCTATATTTTGAGGGCCGAAACAGGAAGAAACTCTCTTGATATCACAGTGAAAAACTAACTTTAAAATTCTGGACTAGAATTCTGAAAATGGACGGCAGCAGGCTACCTTCAATTTGTTTGGCACATCTGTGGGACATTTCAATTTCTTCAAAACAGAATATCGGACTGGTAAAAAGTATAACAGAGCTACTTAATAACACCGGCTTCTCATGGCTTGTTGGATGTACAGACTTCAATATTCTACAAAGATACATCCCCCTAATTATTAGAACGGCAACCGATCAGTCCTTGCAGCTGGATTATGTAAAAATAAGAAAATCAATACTCTACTCTCACTATAAATACTTTGATTCATCACCTACAATGGAATGCTATCTGAATAACAATATCCCCCTAACCTTAAAGAGAATCATTGTACAAGGAAGAAGCTTTTTTGTAGTACAGAGAATTAATCATGTTTCACTATTGAAAACTAAGACCATAAAATGCACCTTATGCAACGGTAAATTTAGTCTCGATTTTCCACACTACATGTTCTACTGTACGGCAATGGAAGAAGAAAGAGAAATTCTTCGTCAAGAGACCGGCTATAATAGCAATTCGCCTTATGTTTTAATGGCAAAAGTCGTAAAATCCAGACCCTTTGCATTCGCTTTTTATAAATACTGGAAATCAGCTCAATCAAAATATTTAGCACAGACACCGGATCCTACTCGATAATTGGTCGAGGTCAATACCCAATATTTGTATATAACTACGATGCTAATTTGTTATTCATTTATTCTGTTCTACAGGGAGAATCCTGTATGGCACGTGTGCCCAATAAAGGCTATTGTTGTTTGTTGTTTTTGTTGCTATTAAGTAATTTTACTGATCTTACTAGGTTTTAGTTTTGTTTTATAAACTAAAATTGTGATCTTTCTTTTTTAGAATGAAGAAATTCCCTTCGCAGAGGCAAGACATGTGCAATTGCTGTACCGAAATCCCCATATTTAACTTGTCTGCATGAAATATGAAGACTACACTATATCTGTAAAGTACAAAATAAGTTAGCACTCTGCAATAATTATGAACTTATATTAAGTTGAGCGTTCAGAATTTTCAATAGAAAATGGAGACTCTGCATCACCTTCCAGAATGGAGAGGAGCCAGCTGAAAATGAGCCACACTCCCTGCTCAACCAGTGATGAGCCATTACACTTCTCAGAAGGTGCACATTGGATCTCTGAAGATGAAAAAGGGTGAAAATTTCAAATACATCACTATGTAGACCATATATTCTATATTGCTATATATTTTTTAATGGAGCATTATTTTTATTAATATAGCTCATTCCTATTGACTATAAATTTAATTAAATCTTGAAATACTTTAACAAATAATATTTAAAGGTATAAAATATATCTAGGAGAAGCAATATTGATATATTTTTGTTTATTATCAGCCTCAATAACTCAGTTCAACGTTGCTATTTAAATAGAGCATACAAATTGGAAAATGAAAATATAGCACAATATGCTAATCGATTTAGGAAATTATCGAAATTTTGCGATTTCGTAAACATATCAGATATGTTGAGAGATCGGTTTGTGTGTGGAATCATTGGACAATATTTGAAAAAATACTATTTCAGAACCAGAATTAACACCCAATAAGAACTATGGAATAGCTCTAGCAAAAAAAAAAAGAAAAAAAAACCGCTGGACAAAACTTCAAGGAAATTAAGAGAGAAAGAATCTGAGAAAGTGTTTAAACTAAAGACCCCGTGCAAAGAAAGAGAAGTAAGAAATAGATATCAAATATAAAGGTAAAAACTTAAAGAAATTCTTCCGTTGCAGAAATTGGCATTATCCTAATTCATGTAAATTTATTAATGCTATTTGCAATAAATGCCACATGAAAGGTCCCCTAGCTGAATGCTGTAAAACGAAGTTTTACAAAAATTATAGAAATAATCATATTGTGGAGAACCATGATGCAGAAAAGAGGATTATGTTTTAGTAATTTATCAGATTGATACTTTTGGGAATAATACTGATTCAATAAAAAAAAAAATATTGGTAAATAAAGCCTCAGTAGACGTCAAAATATAAAGGGGGGCAGCAAGAACTATAGTATCAGAACTTCAAAATCAAATATTTTCTGTAACGTTTAAGCCTAAATAAAAAAATACATCAGTGGAATTGAAAACTTTTACAGGAGAAGGGATACCCATTAAGGGTCAGGCAGACGTCAGGATAAATAATATAAACAAGTTCTATAACTTATCTTTGATAGTTGTTGAAGGAGAAATGGTATGATTTTTTTAATTGAGGAGAGATGGCCTCGAGCCATGCCAGACATGATTAGTTATTTTAAAATTACTGTTCTCACTTTCGATGCAATCACAACATGATTGAAAAATATATAGCTAAGTTTTTGAAGAACAAAAATAAGTTTGATATTACAGTGAGTTTAGAAATGAAACCTCAAGCTTCTCCTAAGTTCTGTAGAGCAAGACCGGTGCCATTGGCATTAAGCCCAAAGGTATCATTGGCACTTCGGAAGTTAAAAGAACAATACATTATTGAAGAGGTGAGATATTCTAAATGGGGAACACCTATTGTTGATATAGTTAAGGCCAATGGTTCCGTAAGAATCTTCGGAGATTAAAAACGACAGTGAATCCTGATTTTAGGTTGGACTCTTATTCCTCTTGCCAACGTTTGATAAAATAAGAGGAAGGTTGAGACTTGAAAATTATCCTCTAAAATTAATCTCCTCCATGCCTACTAACAATTTTATTTGGATAACGAAATTCTCAGGAAATTACCTCTATTAATACCATTGAGGGGAGATCTGTTTCATTTTAAACGACTACCATATGGATTTGATGCTGTTCCTGCAATTTTTCAAAGATGGATGGAAATATTATTAAAGAAGGTAAAGAATGTGGCAGTTTATATTGATGACATTCTGATTGGAGGGACAATACATTTAAATTTTTCTATATTTAATTTTGGAAATTTTGAGCTTTAATTTTGGAAGATATAATTTCAATTTATGAGTCAGGAAAATAACTTCCAAATTTGTTATTATCTTGAAAAGAACAAAATTCCTGATCAAAGGAAAGAAAATCCTAATCTAAAATATGAAAAATACCAATATTTTGAATCATTTCATTATCAACATTTTTGTAATTTGAAATTTTAGCATATATTAGACCAATATGAGGTCTATTCAACCTCTTTACTGTATTTATTACTATCTTCAAAAGGAAATAAATCGTAAGCATGAAAAAAATCCTATTTCAAAATATGAAAATAAATAAATAAATTTATTGATTTAATTAATTTAGGAATTTTAGTCATTGAAATTGATTACATATTAAGACAATTTGAGGTTTATGTCAACTTGTAGCAAAATTATTATTTTTTTCTTGAAAACGACCTAAATTCTGTTGGAAAAAAAGAAGAATAGTAAATCAATGATCTTGAAATACTTTTAGACTGACAACACTGTAATATAAAAACGAGAACAAAGGAGTGTTGGTTTTGTTTACAAAATTAGTAATTGTAATGTAAATTGTTAAATGTTCATTTCTCTCTCTCTTTGAAAATAATAAATTTAAAATACTTTCTTAAAAGGTAAAATTGCCTAATTCTTTAAAACCACTTAAGCTGTAAGTAAACTTGTTATTTGTTGTTTCATTGTCTGAACCATAAGAGATTCCCAACATGGCAGCAGAGCGTGGTTCTTTTTGAATCGCGGTAAAATATATATAAAATATAAGATAAAATATAAATTAAAAAAAATGGCTGTCAGCGAACATATCGCAAATATTGTGAGGCTTAAAAATCCTGAAAATTTTGATTTATGGAATTTTCAGATAACAATTATTTTCAAAGCAAATGGCCTTCTAGATATTGTAAATGGAAAATCGTTGTTTGAAGACTTGAAATATGAAACTGGAAAAGATAAATGGAGCCTAAAAGACGCCAAAGTACAAAAATACATAATGTTAACCATTGAAAAGAATGTTTTAACACATATTCTAAATTGCAAAACTTCAAAAGAAATGTATGAAAAACTAGTAGCCATTTATCAAAGAGAAGATGAGCAATTAAAATGCAAATTACTACAAGAATTTCATGGATTCAAATTTGACAAAAATACAGATATGGCAACAAATATAAGCAGAATGCAAAATTTAGTATTCAAACTAAATAATGTAAAACAAGAAATTGAGAGGAAAGCTTTGTAATTTCTAAAATATTGAGCATTTTGCCAGACTACTTTAATTATTACAGCACAGCATGGGACTCGACACCAAAAAGTGAGAAAACGTTGACAAACTTAATATCAAGACTATCACTTGAAGAAACTAAACAAAAAGTAAAGCCTGAAGAGGGAATAGCCATGAGTGCTACTAAAGTAAAGCAGTGCTTTAACTGCAAAAAGAGCGGGCACTTAGCAAAATACTGTAGACAAAATAAAAAATGGTGTACCATCTGTAAAAAGACAAATCATACTCAAGACCAATGCTTCTTTAAGAAATCTCAAAATAAATTCCAGGAAAATATTCCTTGCCGAATTTGTAAAAGACAAATCATAAAGAAAAGGATTGCTTTTTCAAAAACAAAAATGAAGAAAAATTGTCCTTTTTTGCAGGAGAGACTTTAAAATGTAAAAATGATGAATTGCTAGAATTCATTGTAGACAGTGGCTCAACAAGCCATATGATAAATAGTAAAAAGTTTTTACTAGATGAAGTAGATTGCAACTCAAAAATATCAATAGCAAAAAGGAAGAAACTCTAATTGCAAAATCAGTCGAAAAAATTCAAGGGAAGAAATGTGATCTCAAGAAGGTGATTTTTGTACCAAACTTGACAAATAATTTACTATCTGTAAGTGCCATTACCAGAAATAAAGACAAAGTCATATTTGAAGATGAAAAGGTATTTGCAGTAAAAAATTGAATAAAAGTTTTAGAAGGAGAAAAACAGGAAAATGGCCTCTATACAATAAATATAGAAACAGAAAATCCCGAAATTGAAGAATCTCACCTAACAGCTAACCAAAATGAAGAAATGTTAAAATGGCACAGAAAAATGGGTCACATAAGTTTTTCAAGCTTAAAACAATTAAAATCTATGGTTAATGGAATAAACATAGAAAAAATAAGTCAAGATGAAATTTGTGAAACATGCATTAAAGCTAAACAGGTAAGAAAGCCATTTAATTCCATTAGAACAAAATCAAAAAGGCCTTTATAAATAATCCATACAGATATATGTGGACCTTTAGATCCCACTACCCATAAAAACAAAAACTATTTTCTAACATTTCTTGATGACTACACACATTTTTGTCATGTGTATTTGTTACAAAATAAATATGAAGTAAAAGGATATCTAAAAGAATTTATTACAGAAGCAGAAAACCAAATGAATCGAAAAGTTTCAAAAATAAGATGTGACAATGACGGAGAATATGTAAATGAAGATATAAAATCCTGGTGCAAAGCTAAAGGAATCATTATGGATCTCACCATACCTCACTCACCTCAGCTAAACGGCAAAGCCGAAAGATTAAATAGAACCCTGATGGAGAAAACTAGAGCTCTTTTGATTGATTCTGGTGTAGAAAAATACATGTGGGGAGAAGCTGTAAGGGTTTCAGCCTATTTGCTGAACCGAAGCCCTACTCAAGAATTAGAGAAAACCCCTGCAGAACTTTGGTTCAACAAAAGACCAAATTTGTCAAACTTACAACTTTTTGGTTGTGAAGCTTATGTCAAACCCTAAAACACATAAAGAAATTGGAAGACAGAAGTAAAAAATATACCTTTATAGGTTATGCACCAAATGGTTATCGCCTTTGGGATGAACAAAGCAAACAAATCTTTACAGCTAGAGATGTAATCTTTTTAGATAAAGGATGTATAAATAAAGAAGAAAAAATACCTATTGTCGAACCAGAAGAAGAATCTGAAGACCAACTAGAATTAAATGAAGAACCAAGTCTACCAGAAGTCTCTGAAGACAAAGAAGATATCCCTACAAAACCAAGTACTTCAAAATATAATCTTAGACCAAGAAGTAGTTTACAAACACCATCAAGATATGTAGACTTCTATTTAGAACGGGACGGAACAACAGAATCAGCTCTTCTAACTTACTCGGAAGCTATATCTGGTCCAAGAAAAATGGAAAAAGGCAATAAAAGAAGAAAAAGAGTCTCTTGACAAAAATGAAGTTTGGGAAATATTAAAAGAAAATGAAGCGTCAAACAAGAAGATTCTGACCTCTAAATGGCTCTTTAAAGTGAAAGAAGATGGCCGCTACAAAGCAAGACTAGTTGTAAGAGGCTTTGAACAAGAAGCAGGCATTGATTATGATAGACATTCAGTCCAATTATAAGCACTGTCTCTTTAAGGATATACTTTGCTCTAATGGCTAAGAGAAGGTTTGTTTTTAAAACATTTGACATAAAAACAGCTTTTCTATATGGGGTTTTGGATGAAGAAATATATGTTCAATTGCCAGAAGGTTATAAAGGGAATATATGCAGGTTAAGAAAGGCATTGTATCGTTTAAAGCAAGCCCCATTAAAATGGAATGAAAGATTAAAAACTTTTCTCAAATCCCAAGATTTCATACAACTAAAATCAGAGCCATGTCTTTTTAAAACCAACAAAGAAAATATGTACCTTGCAATATACACTGCGTGACATTGAAAATGGAACACCAAGAAATAGTGGCCAGAAAATTATTCAAATTTCAGGGTAGACGCGCCTAACCGAGTTATGCAAATAATGTAAAATGCGCAGCTCTCGTGCGCACATGGAGTAAGATATAAGGGAAGGAACTTGCAGAAAGGACAGTATTCGTGTCGTTATTTCTTCAAGGAAAATCATTGTAGAAATTTTGTTCTTGTGTCAAAAGACACGTGTAATAACAGAGAATGCCAGGTCATCGTAAACGGAGGCAGTTCAAGCAGACAGACGCTTTTACGAGGGGCATGGTGATCGGACTGAAAAGGGCAGGTTGGTCCATACGTCAAATCGCAGCTGATACACACCTTGGTGCGTCCACGGTGCACCGACTGTGGAGAAGATGGTTGGAACAAGGAAATGTGGCAATTTATAGGAATGCCGGTGCAACCAGAGTGACGTCAGCACGTGTGGATCGGCGTATCCTTCGACAAGCAGTGGCGGCCCCACAAGCAACTTGTACCGCCATCCTGCAACATGTGCAAGACACCCTAGATCATTCCATCTCGACCAGAACCATTTCCCGTCGATTGGTTGCTAATGGCTTGCACTCATGCCGTCCGCTAAGAAGACTGCCATTGACCCCACCGAATAGGCGCCAACGTTTGGAATGGTGCCGGGCTAGATCGACGTGGATGACGGAATGGCACAGGGTCGTGTTCTCAGATGAGTCGCGTTTCTGCTTGTCCAGTGATAGTCGCCGTGTACGCGTGTGGCGTCGACGTGGAGAAAGGTCCAATCCGGCAGCAATTGTGGAACGCCCCACCGTGCGACAACGTGGAATCATGGTTTGGGGCGCAATCGCGTATGATTCCAGGTCACCTTTACTTCGTATTCAGGGCACTATGACGGCCCAACGATACGTTGATGATGTGCTGCGACCGGTGACACTCCCCTACCTTCAGGGGGTACCCAATGCCCTTTATCAGCAGGATAACGCCCGACCGCACACTGCTCGCATTAGCCAACAAGCTCTGCAAGATGTACAGATGCTTCCCTGGCCACCGTACTTTCCTGATCTGATCTCTCACCAATCGAGCACGTCTGGGACATCATTGGAAGCCGTTTGCATGCCTTGCCACAGCCGCGTTCAGAAGACGAACTGTGGCAAATGGTTGAGAGGGAATGGAGAGCCATCCCTCAGGACGCCATCCGTACTCTGATTGACTCTCTACCTAGACGTGTTGCTGCGTGCATCGCCGTCCGCGGTGGTCCTACTTGCTACTAAGCCGACGCCGTTCTCGCTCTGTATTATGACTATCATTTTGAAATAAAGATCACTTATTGTTCGTCCCTGTCTCTCTCTGTCTGCCGAGTTTCATCACTTTCTGGCCACTATTTCTTGGTGTTCCATTTTCAATGTCACGCAGTGTATGTAGATGATGGTATCTTAATGGGAGGTAATGAAGAAGAATTAAATAATATTTTAGAAAAACTATCCCAAGAGTTTGAAGTTAAAATAAACAATGATCCAAGAACTTTTTTTTTGGAATAAATTTGTGTTTTGAGGAAAAAAATAAAATTTTACTTTCACAAGAAAATTATGCAAAATCAGTTCTTGAAAGATATAATATGCAAAACTCAAAACCAGTACCCACTCCCATTACAGATGTAGTAAAAGAACTAGACAAAAACTTAGAAATATCAAATGATAACACATTTCCCTACAGACAAGCAATTGGAAGCCTTTTATATTTGACAAACAAAACTAGACCAGACATGACCTTTGCCACAAATTTTGAAAGCAGGTCAATGCATGATCCTACAACTCAAGATATTATAAACATCAAAAGAACCCTAAGATATTTAAACCACACCACCAATTTAGGCATATCATATGATGGAGAGATGCCATTTGAATTAAATGTGTATTGTGATTCTGACTTTGCTGGAGATATTAAAACTAGAAAAAGTACCACAGGATATGTAGTTTACTTAGGTGGAGGTCCTATAAGTTGGTGCTCCAGAAAGCAACCTGTAATTGCCCTTTCAAGCACTGAAGCAGAGTTCATTGCTGCAGCAGATGCATGCAAAGAAGTGTCATACATAAGATCCCTATTAGAAGAATTAATTCCAGATAACTTTGATATAAATCTCTATGTTGATAACCAAAGCACTATAAAAATTATAAAATCAGGCCAATTCACCACTAAAACTAAACATATTGATGTCAAATATCATTTTGTGAAAGATCAAGCTCAAAAGTTTAACCTGATATATTGTCCAACAGAACTCCAAATTGCAGACATCCTAACAAAACCTCTAGCCAGACCAAAGTTTGACAAATTCAAATCCCTTCTTATGACAACCATTTAAAACATAAGTCAAGTGAAGAAACTGTTGAATGTGATAAGATCACTGATTTAAGAGGGAATGTTGGAAAAAAAAGAAGAATAGTAAATCAATGATCTTGAAATACTTTTAGACTGACAACACTGTAATATAAAAACGAGAACAAAGGAGTGTTGGTTTTGTTTACAAAATTAGTAATTGTAATGTAAATTGTTAAATGTTCTTTTCTCTCTCTTTGAAAATAATAAATTTAAAATACTTTCTTAAAAGGTAAAATTACCTAATTCTTTAAAACCACTTCAGCTGTAAGTAAACTTGTTATTTGTTGTTTCATTGTCTGAACCATAAGAGATTCCCAACAAATTCTAACTATAAGTAAATATCCAATATATATATATATATATATGAAATATTTATTTATTTACAGATTTACTAATTCTGAAATATTTCTGTAATTTTCCTACATAATAGGTTCGTTTTTGATTTGCATGCAACCTGAGGAAAAATGGAATTTTTCATTAAAGGACCCAAAAATTCTGCCTATATAAGGGAATAAATTCCCTTAATAAAAGAAATGTAGTTTCAATTTAATAATTTAATATTTTTTGGACCTTCTTTTTTGTAATTTTAAATTCTTATTATATATTAGGTCACTTGAACTCTATTAAATTTTATGGCATTAGTTAAAATTTTATGAAAGGAGAGGATCCAAATTATAAACAAAGATAATTTTACCTCTCTCTTTTAAAAATATAAACATTTCAAATCTATTGATTTAATATATTTTTCAATTTTAAGACAACATTTTACACTTTAATGACAACATTTCACACTTTAATGACATTTTACACTTTAATAATAACATTTTACACTTAAATATAAACATTTTACACTTTAATAACATTTTCATTTTAAGCGATATTTTTCAATTCTATTTTAAAATTTAACAGATATATATTTTCTTTTTCAAAATTTTAATCGAAATACATTTATTTTTTATGAAATTACTTTAGTACTATTTTTATTTTGTTGAGAGGTATTTTTATTTATTTTAAAAAGCACATTTTTGATTTCAATAAGCTCATTTTTGATTTTAATAAGGTTATTTTTATTTTTGTGCGTATATTGAAGGTTTTGCACTCATAAAACATATTTAAGAGTTTAAGAATGACATTTTATGTGATAATATCAACATTTTATAGTGTAATAGCGAATATTTTAAAATTTTAAAACAAAAATACCGCGTTTAACAACGGCATATCAAAGTATAATAGCAAAGTTTAAACTACATTTGATGCACAAATAACATTTTATACCTAAAAAGAACTTTGAAATTGATTAACAATATTTTGAAGTTTAAAATAATATTTTCGATTTGAATTGACATTATACTATTAACACCTATATATAATAACTTTTATTTTTATTTTAATCAATTAACTCTTTAAACTTCACATTTTGACACGATATTAACAATAGTTTATAGTAAATGTGAAATATCATAAATATAATAAACAAATAGATAAAAAAAAAAATAGGTTTAAAATGTAGATGCTTAAATATGAAATTCAAATAAAAATCGAAAATGTGCTGTTCAACTCTCATTGTTGGTATATATATTTACTAAATTTTATTTTTAAATTGTTATTTTGTAGTTTATTTAACATACTACAAATTAATAAAATATCTTATTTTATTATCTTTACCAAAATTACAAACATATTAATTAGAGAATATCAAAACTAACAAAATGTAAAAATTAGGGCTATACACATTCCTTTCTTCTGCACTGCCAGGGTTGCTGAAACACATTTATCCTTCCTTATATCTATAAAAATGAAATCCAAAATCGATGTTTGTTATCGCGTTGCGCAAAATCTACAGAATAAATCATTATGAAATTTCGCATGTAGGTAGCTGAAGATTTCGTTTAACATATAGGCTATTAAAAAAAAAACTAAAAAGGTTAATGTGCTTTTTTAAAAAAATATATAACCAAAAAGCGTTAGTTCCAGCCTTTTACCGCTTGGGCGCAGCACTGGTCGCGACGATAAATGAATTTGATTGGTTAATAAGTTACACGTGGTTTGTTAACACGTTGAATGTTAGTTTGTTTACACGATGAATGTTTTAAAAGATAAGATTATCCAATCCCCGTGAAACTTCAGGAAGTTATTTACTATACTGATGGGAAAGTTTATGAATTGAATTTGATTTGAAATAAATATTCTTTGCAATTTTATTTGCAATTTTATTTGCAATTTTTTTACTTTCACTCGCAAGCAGTGCCTCTCGCGGTATCTGGTGAAATTATATTTATACATTGTAACAATGCTTAAAATGTGTTCCGAGTATAATAAATTTAATTTGAGAATTTAGTGATATAATATTCCAATGACGTAAAAAAAAAACTTGGCATTTCAATATTAATATAGGAAAATATTATAACGTTTTTGTGTTAAATGTTAAAATGTAATGTTAAAATATATTTTTCCATTGTTAATTTAATTTTTTGTTATTTCATAATAATGAAAATGCAAATTACATTGTTGTTGTTGTTTATTATCGTTTGTTTATATAAAAAATGTACATTGTATGTGATGATGATAACAAAAACGAATTTTTAAATTAATATATATAATTCATTGAGGAAAAAAGAAATAATTAATTATCAAATTCACAAAAGTGACAATATCTTATTTAAAATATAATAAATATTTTCAAAAAATTGTGTGTTTCAAAAATATATTCAAACGCATATAACAATATTTATATTTATACTAGCGGACGTACCCGGCTTCGCCCGGGTTTTACCCGAGTAAAAGTTTGTCTAACGAATCTCTCGATAAAGTGAACATTTTTTTCCCGGTCCCTTGAAAAATACTCGATAAGTTGAATAAAATCAATATTAATTGGTTCCCTCGGTAATTGGAAGTTAAAGGAATAGTATTTTGCCTTGGAATTGTATCATTATTCTTGTATGGATGTACCCGGCTTCGCCCGGGTTTTACCCGAGTAAAGGTTTGTTTAACGAATCTCTCGATAAAGTGAACATTTTTTCCCGGTCCCTTGAAAAATACTCGATAAGTTGAATAAAATCAATATTAATTGGTTCCCTCGGTAATTGGAAGTTAAAGGAATAGTATCTTGCCTTTGAATTGTATCATTATTCTTGTCTCAAATAAATTGCCGTGTCATCCTGAATTTTGTCTTTCCTAATTTTCTACATTACAAAATCATCGTATCATCATGATAATATTTAGAGCAGATTGTTGAATTATAACAGATAAATTAGAATATTTATCTTGATTATTTCTAGGCGAAAAGTTATTTCAAAAATTTTATTTGCTAGAAACCTTCCCAGTACTATACTAAATAACTTCCCAAAGTTTCATGGCGATCCAATGAGTGGTTTGGTCAGGCATAAAGGACAAACAAACAAACAAACAGACACACATACATTCATTTTTATATATATAGATACGTTTATAAATCAATATATAAGTGAATTGGATGTTTTCTAGAATCGTTTTAACAAATGTTCGTTAGGCAAACTTTTACTAGGGTGAAAACCGGACAAGGCCGGGTACATTCGCTAAATACAGTTATTTACATGGACCAATTAATATTGATTTTATTCAAATTATCGAGAGTATAGACACGTATAGATTCAGTAGGGATTGAGTGTTTGCTAGAATCGTTTTAACAAATGTTTGTTAGGCAAACTTTTACTCGGGTAAAAATCGGGCGAAACCGGGAACATATATATATGTTTGTTGGCTATGCACGCCCTCAATATGTAACTAATTTCGCTGAAATTTGAACAGGACAGAGAGTTAAATATGGAAGAGTTTTTTCGTCGCACTTTAACCAAGAAAAAATATAATTAACCAAGTATTGAGCAACAATATTTTTTAGTCAGAAATGATTATGACAATATTGCTGTATCATGCTTGATTGACACGAACAAAATTCTTTAGGGGAATATTCAAAAAGGCAGACCACGAGCGAAGTCAGTTAATAAATTTTAGTAGGCAGGAACAAAATCTACCAGCGAAACATTCACTCGAGCAGAATACACACGAAGCCAGTTCATCTCTTTATATGAAATATCATTTCTCGGCCTTTTGGCTAATATCATGTAGTATATCTCTAGATATTTTTATTTATATTGTAACGTTTTTGTGTCATGTGTTAAAATATATTTTTACATTGTTAATTTAATTTGTAGTTGTTTTTTATATTAATGAAAATGCAAATTCATTGTTGTTGTTATTTATTATCGTTTGTTTATCAAAAATTACATTGTATGTGATGATGATAACAAAAAAAATTACATTTCAAATTAATATACAAAATTCATTGAAAAAAAGAAAATAAATAATTAATTATAAAATTCACAAACGTGACAATATATATCTTTTTTAAAATCTATTCAGTAGAGAGAGAGGATATGTTTGCTCGAAAAATATATTTTATATATTATATAAATATATAATGTAACGCATATTATTATCATTATTATCATAATATTCTGTGTGTTCCAGAATATTATTATCAATAATATTCGTTTGGCAAACTTTCACTCGGATAAAACCCGGGCGAAGCCGGGTACACATCCGCTAGTTTTAACATAAATACTGACTGATACTGACTTCTTTTTAAAATGAAAATTTGTGAATAATTGTACAAATGTTTAAAATAATAAATCATGAAAATTTTAAGATCAAAATCTTGTTTGAGAAAGGGTAAGACCCGAAAGCCCCCTCCCCCCCCCCTCCCAATAAATTTATTACTTTGAAAACTTGCGGTAAATCACTTATTTAATCTTGTATCAACATAGTATGTATATCCCGAACCTGCCAAAACTTCAAACTCTTGTTTACCTGATTTACTCCCCACCCTCTTAGTTGTTTAAACTCTTGTTATTTTGAACTCTTGATAAATTGATATTTTTATCTGGTCCCTTGAGTTTCAAATTATCGAGAGTCGACTGTAAATTGATATTTCTTATTAAAATATTTTATTTAAAACATTTTTACTTTGAAATTGTGCAACATATTAGACTTCTATGGTCACTATCTCAACATGTGCCAGACTTTCTTTTTGAAATGATTCAAAATCACAAACTTATTTAAAACTTTTCATTAATTTTCTAATTATTGATTTAGCTTGCAATATTTTTCAAGTTGGATTTTTGAAACATAATAGGCAGTTTTTACTACATGAAAATCTGTGCCAATATTGATATTTTCTTGAGAAAGGATACAAATCCTGACCAAGAAAAGAAAATACCATTTTAAAATATGATATATTTTTCAAATAATTGATTTTTATGACTATGGGAAGAAATTCCAATTCCTATAAATAAGAAATATTTTCAATTCAATGATATAATATTTTTGGACATTTTTGTACTTTGAAATTGATAACAAATTAGATCAGTTTGCGCTCCTCGTCCAACGTTGATAAAATTAGTATTTTATTTAAAAGTAGTCCAATTTTAACTAAGGAAATTAATTCCTATTCTCTTATATATAATATTTTCAAATTATTGAGAGATTTAATTGTTTTTAAAATATTCGGAGTGATAATTTGAAACATAATAGGCCAGTTGGAGCTCAAAGACAATCTGTGTTAAAATTGATATTTTCTTGAAAAGGACATAAATCCTTATTAATGAAATTAGCTTCAATTTTCCAACATATGTGCAAATAAATTTCACTTCATTTATTTATTTATGTGTAATGGGGGTCGGTGGAAGACTGGTTAAACCGTTTGGTTTTCGACCACTAGGACCCGGGTTCGATTCCCGCATTGGACACTTTTTTCTGTTAAAAAAAATGCTCCAATGGCCCCCGATTCTTGCAAAAGTCCAACCCCACCAGCGAGTGCAAGTAACCAAACGGGGCTCTGGCACATTTGTAAGTGCAAAGTCGAACTGCTTTTCACATGTGTAGACATGTGGTGCGCTTACAGTAAAAGCAGTCGCTAACTACCCTCCTTGATTATCATGGCCTGTACCACGTGTACTAGGGATAAGCAAAAAAAAAAATTATGTGTAATCATTTAAATTAAATTTAAATATATATTTTTTAATTTGAAAATTAAAAAAATATATTAGTCCAGATTGGGCTCCATAACAACCTGTATAAAAATTTATATTCTCTCTAAATGGACTAATACACTGATGGCCAAACGGTAAGTTACAATTGGTATTTTATTACTAATTTAAAATTATATAAAGTAGCTTTCATAAAACATATATAGTCGACTCTCGATAATTTGAAACTCAATGTACCAGATAAAAACATCAATTTACCAAGAGTTCAAAATAATAAGAGTTTAAACAACTAAGAGGGAGGAAGGGAAAAAATCAGGTAAACAAGAGTTTGAAGTTTCGGGATATATATACTATATTGATACAAGATTAAATAAGTGACTTACCGCAAGTTTTTAAATTAATAAATATTTTGGAAACTTTCTCGGGTCTTGTTCTTTCTCAAACAAGAGTTTGATCTCAAAATTCATGATTTATTATTTTAAGCACTTGTACAATTATTAAAAAATTTTCATTTTGAAAAGAAGTCCATAATTATTTGTTGAGTGAGCGACTTCAGTCTATCATTGTCCAATGAATTTTCGATAGTAGTGAGAGCTGCGAAGAAATCGTTGTGTCGGTTCTGAGGGCGTAGAAACTTAGGGTAGTAAGAGATCTCCTTGCCTCGCTCTGCTTGGGATATTTGAGCTCTTACATTGTTTAGTTAGTTCATGGGCTGGTCTGGCTTGAGAAAGTCGCCGGCAAGATTTTCCCTCATATTTTAATTTTCAGATAGAATCTTACGTAAAATAATAAAATCAAGTAAAAAGAGTTTGATCAAAATTCGTAATTTATTATTTTCAACATCTGTTCAGTTATTCACAAATGTTCATTTTGTGGTAAGATAATATTCCTTCAACTTCAAATTACCGAGGGGACCAATTAATATTGATTTTATTCAAATTATCGAGTATTTTTCAAGGTACCGGGAAAATATTTCAAATTTTTTATCGAGAGATTCAAATTAACAAGTTTCAAATTATCGAGAGTCGACTGTATTTATATTTTTCCGAAACATATTTTTGTTTTCTTTTTATATTGTAAATACTCTATAATATGAAAAAATGAAAGAAAAAATAAAAGATAAAAAAGATCAGGTGTTGAAATCAAAAATAAAAATTGCATATCGGGTCGGAAATTGGGTTGGCCAAATATCAGGGAACAGGCTAAATCAATGTTTAGGTAATTTAGTTCCACCAGATGGCGTTCTGCCTTCTGTAAAGCACATGTGCTCCTGGTCAGGATATGCCATTTTTATTTATTTATTTATTTTTTATTCTATAATATATGTTTATCGATAATAATTGATATGATACACTGGTCAACAACACTTTTGCCCAAGAGAACCTGATGTTGTTTCTCGTGTAACTTTTCATGCTGAACTCAAAAATCTAATTAGGAATTTTCCATCACCCATGGTTTTTGCGTGACAGCCTTTTTTTGGTATTGGGATAAATACAGCAAAAAATGCAAAAAATATTACGTAAGTATTTTTGCATAAACCTTATTGCATTACACTGGTTTATCAAAAATTATTTTTCTTTGTCCAAAAAGAAACAGCATCTTATCTAAATTTAACTCTTTGTGCTGATTCCAAATATACCATTAGTTTTTTTTCTATCACGCAATATTTTTGAGATAGACCTACTTGAAATTTGGAAATGTTTTAAATATAAAGGCCTATATGAACGAAATATATTTATTTTATTGAAAAGTAGTGACAGTGAATTTTCTTCAATACTTTGCTTGTGGTACATCCCTCTTGAGTGTCCAGCAGTAGTCAGCAAGCATAGCGGGACTCCATTTACCTTGGTACCGCTTCTTCATGCTTGATATATCTTGATGAAACCTCTCACCATGCTCACCGCTAACTGCACCAAGATTGTCTGGAAAGAAATCCAGATGTGAATGCAAAAAATGGATCTTGAAAGACATGTTACATCCCAGTGCCTTGTAGGAAAGCAACAGATCATTAACTATGTCTCGGTAAGAAAATATTTATTTGCCAATATTTCGGTTGGCTGAAAACCAACCTTTATCGAAGCATTACATTTTTATACAAACAAACTCAGCGCCGCATACTGTTATGTTATTTCAAAACGATATTAATATCTAAATTTTGAACTTTATTCAGCTATAACAACAAAGCGTACTGTCCCTCTGAGGACACACACTGGCGCTGAATAAAAATAAAATAGAAAAAATAAAAATATACCTATATATAGATATATTATATATATATACAGGAAATCACATTATACTTAAAAATAAGTTTATTGTAACCATACTAATATCATTTTAAACTTAAATCAAAATAATAAAAGAAATGACATAAAAAAATTGGTAAAAAAAAATTCGGTGTTGTAAAAATTGGGGCGGAAATAATTTGCAATACCATGGTTGAAGAAACTTTTAAATGTTACATTTGTATTATTCAATAGGAACGACATTCTTGAGTCTATATTATATTTTATTATAAAATATATAGAAATATTTTTTTATCTCTTCGAACGATAAATTAGTCATTTCGTATTTTTTTTCTCTCTCTCTCTCTTTTCTAAAATTCAATATAATCTTTAATTATAGAAGTTTTGACCAAACTATAAGCACAATTGTACGATATCGAATTATAATCTTGTAAACTATATAGTAATACCTGATATATTGAGTTTGTTACCACAGAGTGTGTGTAAGCTCACAGGTAAATAGGCGCTAACCGAAACAGAAAAAAGTTCCTTTGTTTCAATATTAGTTTCCCTTTTATATTTTGTTCTCTCTCTTGTAAATCAATAAATATAATGTTTAATTAATATAATTATTGGAATCAGTTTCATTAATAATTCTAAGCAAAGTCAACAGAGTTGAATTTATTTTTTCAAATATATTTTTTATTTAATAAAATTTCAAACTATATTTCTGATCTGCACGTTAAAATTGTTCTAAACAAAGATTTATAAAATGTAATTCTTTTTTGGAAACTCTCAAACCTAAAGATTTATTGCAAAAATGAGAATAGAAAATATTTTAATCTTTGAGTTCTGATATTTTCTCTATATGAAAAACAAGATTCAATTTGTTTTTCTTATATGATTTTTTTGTGATTTTTATTCTTAAAATTTTGACTTTATATACTGGTGAGATTATTTCGTTTTCAAATCGACTGGGATATTTTCTTTATAATGCAAATTTTAGATGTTGATTTTTTTCTTTCAGAACTATTTCTAACTTATTTTTACTGCACCATAATTAGATAGTATATATATATTTAATGCTATTTCAATCACTATTTTAGATACTTTTTCTAACATATTAATAATATATCATCTCATAACAAATCAACACACATAATCAGGTACATTAATTCCATCAGAAAATTATTCAATAAAATTTTCCATAGAAGTGGAAATAGAGAACCACCCTAAGGACATCCCTTAGTAATTGGCTTTAAAGTTGTTATATTGTCGCGTGATTGAAGAATACATTCCTGGAACTTAATATAATGGTAGAAATTTGATAATATTTTCTTGTAAATTGTCTACGTCTGTTGACTTTGCTTAGAATTATTAATGAAACTGATTCCAATAATTATTAATTAAACATTATATTTATTGATTAACAAGAGAGGTAACAAAATATAAAAAGGAAACTTATATTGAAAACAAAGGAACTCTTTCTTCTTGTTTTTTAGCGCCTATTTACCCGTGAGCTTACACACACTCTGTGGTAACAAATAATTAAAATATGTACAACACACGCTCCCCTGTGTGTAAGCCCTAATCAGCAAGTCCAAGGCTATCTGCACATTTCCGTAGTTTGTCCTTAGGTAGACTCTTCGTTAGTATATCCGCCTCCATGTCTTCACTTTTAGTGTATTCCAGCTTAATTCCATTTTGAATTTCCTCTTTCACAAAATAATACTTTCGGTTTATGTGCTTTGTTCGTGAAGTAATCTTGTCAGATTGTATCCAGTTTATTGCAGCCTGGCTGTCACTTTTCAAGGTAATTGGGAAAGTTAAATTTTCACAAAGTTCTTCTAGTAATCCCTTTAACCATAATACTTCTGAAATGCCTTCACATATTGAAATGAGTTCTGCTTCACATGTAGACAAGGCTACTAAATTTTGCTTTCTACTTCTCCAGTTTATTAAGTTGTTGCCAAGTTTGACTGTATAGCCTGAATAGGATTTTGCGTCTCGGGTTGTGCACCAGCTCGCATCAGTACTTATTGTGTTATTGTTGTCTTTTGACTTATATGCCAACATGTTATCTCTTGTTCCCTTCAGATATCTATAAATCCTTTTAACTCCAGTTAAGTGTATTTCTCTTGGATCATTACTATACTGTGATAAATTGCTGACGTTGAAGGATATGTCCGGTCGAGTACCCGTAGAGAGGTACATTAGTGATCCAATCATTTCCTGGTATACAGTTTTATCTACTGGCTTAGAGTCCAAATATTCATCCAAATTTTGATTTTGATCTCCAGGTGTCTGCACACTGTTGCATTCTTCCAGTCCAAATCTGTGAAGAATTGTATCAATATAATGAGTCTGAGATAGATAAAATCCATCTTCTTCCCTTTTTATTTCAATTCCAATAAATGGTTCGCTATCTTTCTTTTCTGTTAGAGTAACATATTTTTCTATTTCTGAGGCTAGGTTGTCATTAGTTTCCTTACTAGTTCCAGCAATGATGAGATCATCTACATATAGACCCAGTATTGCATACTCTTCTCCTCTCTGGAGTTTATAGACACATGGATCACATTTGGTTCTAATCATTCCCAACTGGTATAAAATTTCATTGATCTTTTTGTTCCAACATTTTCCTGATTGTGGTAGACCATACAGGCTTTTTTCCAATTTACACACTTTGTTTTCTTCTCCTTTTTGTATAAAACCATCTGGTTGTCTCATGTATACTGTCTCTTTTAACTCACCATAGAGATAAGCTGTCTTCACATCATAAGTCTTTATGGTTAAATTCTGTTGTGTTGCAAGAGCTACTATTGTTCGCAAGCTTTCCTTTTTGAGTACAGGTGAAAAAGATTCCTTATAGTCCACACCATATCTTTGATTGCATCCAACAGCAACCAGTCTGGCCTTTCGTTTATATATGCCGTCACTTGGTGTTTTCTTCGTACTGTAGACCCATTTACTATTGATGACTTTCATACCATTTTCCCTTGGTACTAGTGTACATACTTTATGTTTCTCTATCTCACTGAGCTCATCTTCCATTGCTTTGTGCCATTCATTTCTTTCTCCACTATCCATTGCTTCTTTAAAGTTCTCCGGAATATAATGATCAATTTCCATAATTAAGTTTGCATTATTCCTATCCTTTATTCTTTGTGAGCGTCGAACTCCTTCTTCAATCAATTTCCTTTCTTGTTCTTCAAGTCTTGCTTTGTGCCGTTCTTCTAAGAAGATCTTTGTTTCTCCTTTCTTTCTTCCTCCTTTTACACATCTTTCCTGTATCGGTTCAGTTTGTGATGAGTCATTTTCACAGTCACCACCTAGTTTTACTGAAGTATCCTCCTGAGACTTCATTTTACTCTCTGTGACAGGATTGTCTTCTTTCAAGATAAGAAAGTCTTCAGCAACTATTTCTTCACAATTTCCTTTATAGGTCAAATTATCACAATTAGTATCTTCCTGAATATCATTTGCATAATCAATTCCTCTCTTATCTTCACTAAATTTTACTGATCTGACTTCATGGATTCTCTTTGTCATTATATCATATATTCTGTAGGCTTTTCTTTTAATGGAATAACCAATAAATATTCCCTTTCTACCCTTTGGTGAAAACTTGTTTCTTCTTGGTTTGCTCTCAAGCCAATGTGTCAAACATCCAAATATTCGAATGTGTTTGACCGATGGTTTCCTGCCATTCCATCTCTGCATAGGTGTATTTTGCTTGATAGACCTGTGGGGTGTACAATTCTTAATGTATGCAGCTGTAGCAATTGCCTCTGCCCAAAACATCATGGGTAATTTTGAGTCAATTAGTAAGGTTCTCGCTGTATCTATAAGAGTCCTATTCACTCTCTCTGCGACTCCATTACTTTGTGGTGAGTATGTGGTGGTAAGTTGGTGATGGATCCCACTTCTCTTGAAAAGTCCTTCAAATCTAGAGTTACAAAATTCAGTTCCATTGTCCGTTCTTACATCTTTTATTCTAAGACTTAATTCGTTTTCAGCTCTTGCTTTAAATTCTTCAAATCTTTCAAAGGTCTCATCTTTAGATCTCAGGAAATATACAAAGATTCTTCTACTGTAATCATCTACTATAACAAGGAAATACTTAGATCCTCCTAAAGATTGACATGGCATTGGTCCACATAAATCCATATGAATCAACTGCAGGGGCTTAACTGTATAATTTTCTGTAATATTATATGGCTTCTGCACCAGTTTTCCCATTATGCATGCTTCGCACTCTGGTAACCTTTCGAATTTTAGATCCAATCATCTTACAATATGTCCTTGAATCATTTTTTCATGTATTCTTCATTTATATGGTTTAATCTCTTATGCCATAAACTTATATTGCTATTTTTATTTGATAAATGTGTATTTATAACCATGACATTTTCATTTTTTGCTATTGGTACATTTCTTTGTTTTGTTTCCATCATAAACATTCTATCTTTAATATATGCTTCAAATGCTTGCTCATTAATTCCACTTTTCATAGTATCCACTAGGTTATTTGAATGTTCCCTACTGTATTTGTGATTTCTATCACCAGGAGTCCATTTCTTTTGGTATCCTTGTTTCTGTTTATCTCGAAACCAGCAATCATTAGCTAGATGTCCCTTTTTATTACAAACAAAACATCTTTTTGGCTGAAATTGTTGGACTTTTCTATTTTTAATTCTGTATGCTTGTTCATGCCCATTCTCAACTGATTGATTTAATCTCATATTTCTTCTTGACTCCTCTTCTCTTAGAGTTTGTTGAATCTCTTCAATTGTTGCCTCTCTCTTAGATCGTAAGACAATAGCAATATTTTCATACCTTGGATGTATGCCTCTGACAATATGAAATGAAAGTTCTCTTGAGGGAAATTGATGCCCTAATGATGAACTTCTAGCAGCAATATATTTTGCCCTTGTTATATATTCATCTACAGTTACATTATCTTTCATTCTAATGTTCTTTAATTCTAAGCTTATATCAATAATTTTATCTTCCAAATTGCCTGTGTATGTTTTTCTCAGTGAGTCCCATACTTTCTTAGCATTTGTTTCTCCTATGAACATTCCAGCTTGTTCATTTGTCAAAGTAGTGATGATTATCCCAAAAGCTTCATCATTTTTATCACTCCAAATCTCCCAAGAACTTTTGTCTTCCATATCAGGTTCTGGATCGGAAATTACACATTTAAATAATTTTCTTCCTCTCAGAACTGCGCCGATTTTCAACGCCCATATTTGATAATTATTTCCTGTTAATGGTTCAATTTTTGTTTGGGATAAAACATTATATTCAGCCATTTTCGTCTTTTGAGCTAATATAAACAAACCAATATATAATTTAAAACAAACATATATTTTAAATTTATTTAAATATTGGGTAGCTTTTAAACATGCAATATATAGATATAATTTAACTTAATCTATATAAATACCTTTAATCTTCTTATAAGTGCTTCAGTTTACCGATCAGAATAAACTTCTTGCTTAATCTTCAGATTGAATATTTTCGTTTTTGAGATTTATATCAATAAACCACGCTCTGCTACCAATTGTTGACTTTGCTTAGAATTATTAATGAAACTGATCCCAATAATTATTAATTAAACATTATATTTATTGATTAACAAGAGAGGTAACAAACTATAAAAAGGAAACTTATATTGAAAACAAAGGAACTCTTTCTTCTTGTTTTTTAGCGCCTATTTACCCGTGAGCTTACACACACTCTGTGGTAACAAATAATTAAAATATGTACAACAACGTCTATTCTTTTGATGATCGCTAGCCACCATGTATTGTCAAAAGCCCCCGAGATATCTATTATAACTAGTTAAGTCAATTCTTTTTGTTAATGCTCCATTAATACTTCGATTATTGAATTCAGTACTTGATTTATGTTCAATTAAAACCATTGCTATACTGGGAGTATCCTATATGGGGCTTGATCCCTAATAAAGGTGTGTGTGTTAAGGCATGGATAAATCCATTTCATCCATGGCTCTTAACAGATTGTTTTGATTATAAAATTATGATATTTTTTTATTTTGAGTTTTTTCAAGGATCTTTGAAACATTTTATAATAAAGACATCGGATGGTAGTTCTTAGCTAATTCATAATTTTTTTGGGGCTTTGGCTATTATTTTGTTTTCTTCTGTTCTCCAATTTTTAGGAAGTATTCTCTTGGAGAATGCATTTATTAAATAAAGAGTGTAATATTGGAAGAATTAATGGAGATTTTTTTTAAAATTTATTTGACATATCGGACGCGATATCCCAGCTCGGGATACTTGCGCCTAAATACATTTAGTAGATTATATACAATTCATTTTATATAATATAATACACTGCGGCCTGTGATTGTAAAACGACACTTGAAGTTACACCGCATGAGTTTCTTTTAAACGAAAAATCAAATTTTTATTTCAAGGTAAAATATCGACTATTTTTATCAAAGAATATCATTAATGTGGGTTGTGAAGTTAATTTTTGACTTAATTCTGTGATTAGAAAATTTTATACCTAAAATTTTTACTACTTTCACTGGTTTTATTATGAAGTTTGGAGTTCCCATTGGAATATTTTGTTTGCCGTGCATATGTATTAAGCCGGTTTTCTCCGGGCTTAGTTTTAGCTTATTTCTTGTACACCATTGTATTACATAATTTAAAGTACTTTCTGTTTCATTTTTTAACCCTTCTATGGTCTTGTGCCAGCAAACAATGGAAACATCATCCGCATAACAGATTATTTCAGAATTTGGGGATGCGAAGTTGATCAACAAATCATTCAGGACTATATTCCACAATAAAGGTGATAATGGTCCGCCTTGAGGACATCCCTTTGATAAATATTTTGAAATTGTTGTATTCGAGAAGGTGAGACTTGTTTTTCTTCTCCGATTTAAAAATGATTGGATGATTTTTATAAGAACTGCTGGGACGTGGTCTTCGTCCATTCTTTTTATTAAGGCAGGCCACCACGCATTATCAAACGCACCACTTATATCAATGGCAATCAATGCAACCAATTCGTTTTGTTTGTGTTTCAGTATGGTCTCGGTTATTTTGTCCAATGCCGTTATTGTAGATTTTCTTTTCGTAAATCCATGCTGTCTATGGCTCAGTAAGTTATTATGATTATAATAATTGAGTATTTTATTTTTAATGATAGTTTCAAATATTTTTGAGAAATTTGATGTTAGTGAAATTGGGCGATAGCTATTAATTGCTTCGTAGTCAGCTTTTTGCGGTTTCGTAATAATTTTTAATATCGAATGTTTCCAGCTTTCAGGATAGTAACCCAGCACCAGACACTCATTAAAGAATTTGACTAAACTGGGTAGGATTGATAATAATGAGTGCTTAATCATATAATTACTCACGTTATCTGGACCAGGAGCCTTTCTGATATTAAGATTCGAGTACAAATCCTTTATTTCCTTTTCAGTAATAAAAATGATTTCCCTGTTGGTAAAACTTGGGATGTGATTTCTAATTAAAGTGTATTCTTCATTGTCCAACCGCACATCATCATCAGGAAAAAATGCTGTTAGCATTTCCTTCATCTTTTGCTCTCTCATGCAATCTGCAGTTTTATTCAGTAATGGTATGCCCACTTGAATGTCGGTCGATCTTAACCGTTTAAAAATCCTGTATGCATTCCCGAAAGCATTCGTAGACTCATTTTCTTCAATAAATATTTTCCACGACGTCTTTTTTGCTCTATTAATGGCTCTTAAGTATTTATTTCTTGCCGCTCTGTAAATACTCGGATTCAGGTTACCCCCTCTATAATACAAATTCCTGAGATAATGTAAATGTTCTTTTAATTGTTTAAGCTCTTTATTCCACCAATTTTTGGAAGTTGTCGTGTTTATAGAGGTGTGATGCTTAACGTCGAGAGAAGAGTATGCAGCTTCAATTACTAAATTTGTCAATTTGTTTACCACATTATCAATATCTTCACAATTGACAATGTGTTTAGAAGCTGAATTTAAATCCAGTAAATCCGAAGGCGAAATACTCTCAGCAAATTTGGTCCAATTTGCCGATTTTTCTCTGAATTTCCATGTCGATGTCTGTCTATTATTGTTTGCCAAGTTCATCATATTGAAGATATCAAATAGTATTGCCAAATGGTCTGAGGTAACAGAAAGTGCTGAGGTTCTCCAGTTATGTATAAGACTAATGGAATGTTTATTAGAAATTGTCAAGTCGATTATGCTAGCATTTCTGCAAGTTGGGATTTTAAGATTATGAACAAATAGATTCTGCTCCTCAATAATAGACTTTAGAATGTATCCGTTTTTATTTGTTGTTGAATCGAACCAGAGTGGATGTCTTGAATTGAAATCTCCACAAAGGATAATTGGAGATAAAAATGGAGATAAATGGAGATAAAAAGGCATTTTAATCATATTATTACTAATATAATCTAAATAAAGAGATTTATTTACAAACATTTTGTCGATTATCTCTTCTATTTCATTCTTATATATATAGCATGTTTTGGAATTATTAAATTTCGGTTTATACGAGTAGTTCCTTATTGATGTACGAGTATATGATGAACATTGTCCTCTACAATTGTATCATCTGGAATTAATCCATTCACAAGATCTTCCATTAGTTTCTTTTTAGCATCTTCTGGTGCAGACTCAATTATTGGTAGTCCCTTTAGTAGATTAAAGGAACTCGATTTTTATTAGGGTTTTATAGGCATTTCCAAACGGATAATTGGATTCATTTTCTTCCATTAAATTTCGCCAACTGTTCCTCTTAGTTTTCTGATACTGTTTTTACATTTATTTCTGACGGATTTGAATTGATTAACACTAATTGCCCTCTTATGATGATAATATGAATTTCTTTTGTTAGAAGTTGGAATATTACGCCAGTTTTAGTTATTTTATTACTTGTGCTGAAATTT
The DNA here is from genome assembly GCA_030710605.1 of Cordylochernes scorpioides. NCBI lineage: Eukaryota > Metazoa > Arthropoda > Arachnida > Pseudoscorpiones > Chernetidae > Cordylochernes > Cordylochernes scorpioides. The sequence continues at coordinate 38,330,662 of CP092875.1, forward strand.
ACATTTTTCTTTAAAAGAACCCAAATTCTGACTAAGGGAAAAAAAAATACCATTTCCAAAACATGAAATATTTTCCAATAAATAGTTTTATATTTTGCAATTTTTCGCATTTGGAAATTTAAACCATATTACATCAGTATGAGCTCCATGATAACACGTGAAAAAATAAACATTTCTAGAGAAGACCTATATTCTGATGTTGGAAAGAAATCCTATTTTAACACTTTACGGAGGTTTAAAATTTTATAAATATTTTATTATGAAATATTTATTACATATTAAGTCAGTTTCGAACTCTACGATAACCTGTAACAGAGTAAAGAAATTCAAAATCCCAAAATATAAAATATTTCCCAATTAAAAATATATTAATTTTGCGATTTATTTTTATTTTGAGATTAGTTAGATTATGTTAGATCAGTTTGAGCTGCATAACAATGTATGGAAAATTCATTATTTTTCATGAAGAGGACCAAAA
>CP092875.1:38331239-38411726 GCA_030710605.1 Cordylochernes scorpioides
CGTAGATTTTTGTCTTTATGTTTGCGTTGTTTTTCGAGATCTCAAGGCCGAATGTATTGTGTGTCTCATGTGGGTAAATGTAACGTTTTTTGGAAGTCTTTAAAGAATAAAAGAATAGAAATGTAAACTCATTGGGATGTGTTTGTAACGTATCAAGTCTTTTGTTATTAATATTATTAAATTGTGTATCTTGTAAAAGTCGATATGTAGCTCGAACTGGAATCCCAAGATGGGTGACGCTAAAATGTGTGGACGGGGAAACGTGGTGACCTCCATTTATAGCTGTCGGCCAAGAGAGAGACACGGTTCTCAATCATTGTCCTCCCTCGTAACCTGAGACCGGAAACATGGCGGCGTCTTTGTTGGCCGCGCGGGCGAAAAATGACCGACATCCGTCCTCCTAATTGATTTGGTGTGATTCTCCCTCCAGGCATCGTTTTTTGTTTCTTGTTATTTGGTTCGAGTTCCTTTGAGTTTTCCTAAGCTCTCTCCGAGAATTTCCCATAGGAGATCTAGGAGTTTTACAAGTGCTTGGCCTATATGGAAGACTGCTTTTAAGACGGAATTTCCTATATGGAAGATGGATTTTAAGACGGAATTTCCTATATGGAAGATGGATTTTTAGACGGAATTTCCTACATGGAAGATGGCTTTTAAGACGGAATTTCCTATATGGAAGACTGCTTCCTGCAGCTGGAACAACCGATGGTAGGGTAGGGTATAAATTAGCATGTGAACGATGAATAAAAATGGGACGAGTCCATAGGGTAGAAATAGCAGACAAATAACAGAGATTAGGTGAAAAATGGAATATTGGCACATCTTCTCCCATGTTTTTGCCATGAAATGTGGCTCTGGAATATCTGGTTGGACTTCTATTAATTGTGGCGGATTTGGCACGGAGTGTGTTTGTGGTTGGCATTTCTTGTTACCGTGGGTGAATTGCGTAAATCGTTTTTTGGAAAAAATGGTAGGATCTAAATGCTTGAAAGGCTCGCTGTTCGCCTGTTTGGTGGTCAATGGTTCTGTTGAAGAAATGTCGGTTGTAGGTGGTTTAAGTGGTAACGTGTAATCGTCTCTCTGTCTTAGATGGTGTAAATTTGTTATTGTTTGTATTGTGTGTGTGGTATGTTTTGTGTACGGATTTAGTTTGTTTCTGTGGGCGGTATCGGTGTCTTTTTGGAGAGGTTGGTTGGATTCATCGATACTTCTTGCGAATTGGCAGCTGGGACAGGTTTTTACCTGTTTTGCAATGTCTTGTGTCATGTTCTGCCAATAATATTGTGAAGAGATGAGTCTCGTCATCTTTGAGATGTCTGGATGGTTGTGCTGTGTATGGACTGATTTAAGTAGTTTGTTTGTGAGTGGTTTTGGAACTATAATTTTAGTTACACCTTTTCGGGAGATGGTATGCAGTCCATTGTGATCCATGGTCAAGCAAGATTTTCCCGATGGGGAAGGCTGATGGCTCTTAATGAGGGAGGCGTCTAAAAAGCCACAAAACGGATTACGAGTTATGACGCCCGTTTCATATTGTTGTTCTCCATTTATGCTACAGACCTCATATTCGTGTATCTCGATAGCCTTAATCTCCATCGAAACAATCTGCCTGACGGGCTTTTGATCTCCTTCAGCCACTGCAATGCGTGATGGTCGGAAAATATTGTAAATTTTCTGTCCATCAAACAGACGCGGAAATTATCCACACTTTCCACAATTGCTAGGCATTGTAGTTCAGAGTTTGAATAATTTCGCTCGTGTGCACGCGAAGAGCGGCTGAAATTCTGGACTGTATAGATCTTCCCATCAGGGTAGACCTGTTTGAGGACGCCTGCGATGCCGAGTGTTGAGGCGTTACAGTACACCTGGCATGGCAGACCTTCCTGTAAAGGTGTAACGTGGGGTGTGTTGTAAGGCTTTCTTTCAGGCTAGTGAACGCTTTCTGGCATTCTTCATCCCAGACCCACACGACATCCCTTTTTAGAAGGTTGACAAGTGGCGTCCGCAAGCGGGCGTGGTCCGGAATGAACTTTTTGTAAGCGTTCACAGCGCTTAAGAAAGATCGCAATGTTTTGCGATTATGTGGTTGTTGGGTGGCGTGGATTGTTTCTATGTTTCGTGTAGATGGGGTGATTGTTTTGGCAGTGTTTGTGCACGTTTTTGCGTGGTGTCGTTGTCGCCTGTTGGTGCGAGTGTCGCGCTTGTTGCGCTGTTTGTGCGTGTGACTGTGGTGTGACGCCGTGTGGTCATATGTGTGCGTTGTGTGTGAGCTGTCTTGCTGGATGGATACTGTCTGTGTACTGTTGTTGTGAGTGTCGCCGTTGTTGCGGTGTACACGTGTGTGATTGTTGCGTGACGATGTGTGGTCACTTATGGGCTTTATGTGAGGGTTATCCCGTTGGATGGACACATTTTGCGCATTGTCGTTGTGATTTGAAGCCGTTGTGGCCTTGTGAATTGTGGACATATAGTAAAGGCAATTGGCCTTAGTGAAAAGTTGTGTCGTGCGTGACTAGATTGGCATGTAGGTGATTGTGTTTTGACCAATGAATGCGCGCATTGGGTGCCATGTGCGGAAGGTTTGAACGTATTGTTGGTTTTTTGTGGCATCGCTTGGCACTCCCAATATGTGCATTCATTGGGTACATGGTGAAAATGGTAGGTAGGGGTAGACAATGGGGCGCCAAGCTGGAATATAGTGCCGTTGTGAAAATCTATTGTTATTTTAAAATGATGGAGGGTATTTATGCTGAGAATTCCAAATGGCAGAGGTGCTTCCACCACGTGGAAATTCTCTTTTCTAGATATTTTACCTATTGTCAGAGGGAGGGTCAGTTTACCTATTGTTTTTGCAAGACCATTTAGGGTCTGTAGATCTATAGACTGTTCTTTTAATTTTAAAAAAGGGAGGTGAGTTTTTAACATATTGTACAGATTATATGGCACTATATTCAAACTTGCGCCTGTGTCAATTAAAAATGGGGTGGACAGTTCATGGGTTAAATGCAGTTTCAGCGTCAATCGCTTGACGCCAAAGGGTTGAGATCCTACCTCAGTTCCGAAAAGTCTGCGCGGCTGGTACGTCTCCGGCATGGGGTGGGGGCGTGGGACGCCGGGCGTGCTGCTGGGTCGGGGCCGTTTGCACTGCCCGTGCACTCGTGTGTAAATTTTGGGCTATTTGCACTGCCCTTGCGTTCGAGTGTCGAGCTTGTTGGGATGGTACAGCCCACCTACTTGGTTTTTTCTGGGTACTGGGGTAGGGATCCGGCATGGTGGGTGATGGTTCCATGGGGTGGCGCGTCAGGTCGCTCGGCCACGTGTCGGCGGCAGCATCCCCGTCCGTCTTCCGGCCCGTCGGTCGGCGGAGGCTGTGGGCGGCGTATGTCCCGTCGGCGGGTGTCCGGTACGTCCCCTCGCGTCGGGTCATCTTTACTTCCTGCAGGGTCGCCGCTAATTGTACTAGAATCGCCACTAGGGTGCGTCGTGCGGCCTTCCTTTTCTCCCCGATCTCGCTACCGTTAATTTTCGCTACTTGGTCTCGTTTGTTTTCCATTTTATTCTGTCGACTCTATATAATATTCGAGAGTTATTACACTGTAATATTTGATGTATTACACTGTTGTAGAATCCTATCGACTCACTGTAACGTTGGGACAATACCTTTTTGGATTGATGGGTTGAGTTGATTGGTGATTGGTTGAATTGTGGTGGGCGCAGTCGTTGTTGCTGAGTGGTAAGGTATTCATACAGGGGAAAATAACGAAACACAGAGTTTGGATTGAAAAAGGCTAGCGATCTAGGGAGAAAGGGGTTGAAGCTATTTTGCTGAGTTGGCTATTAATTATGGTTGTTCACATTATTGAAGATGGGACTTATCTGATTGGTTGAGGAGATGGGATTGGCTCCAAGCTGGTCTCAACGGCGGTCCAGGTGCTAACTCGATCCTGTCCAGTTCCCAACTGACTATACTTCGTTCCCGATTTAAGACGAAAGCTATTTCGGGCTCTCATTGGATGAATTTCCAGGGGTGCTCGATTCCCATTGGTTCCTAGCTAATTCCCTACTCTCTGATTGGGTCTTTGCTATAATTTTGTTTCTGGACTTTTTCTAACCCGATCCAGGAAATGCTAGGTTCTTGAACCCAGTTTTATGAGTTCCTGGATAATAAAACCTGCTAATGATTGCTTCCTCTTTGATGACCTTTCTCTCCCAGATTTCTTAAGCCTTGTCTTTATTAAAATCTTTTAAAACATACATTGCATACATATTGGGGCGGGTTTGCATCCAGTTATGTACAAATTATGACATATATATTTGTTTTTATCTAAAGGGATGTCCTCGTAACTACAACATACGTGAGTACAAAACAACTTGAAATCCTTAAAAAGAAACATCGTATTTTTGCTAAGCCTATATCATTAAAATATTCGCTGTTAAACTATTGATTGTTGAAATTATCACATGAGATGTCATATTAAAAATGTGCTTCTTAGGAGTGCAAAACCTTCAATATACGCACAAAAATAAAATGTTGGTATTTAAATCAAAAATGAGTTTATTGAAATTAAAAATGTGCTTTTTAAAATAAAAAATGACCTCTAAACAAAATAAAAAACAGCACTAAAGCAAGCTAATTTCATTTTTAAAAAATGTGTGTTTATATGAAAAATTTGAAAAAGAAAATATATTTCTGTTAAAGTTTTAAATAAAACCGAAAATATCGCTTAAAAATAAAAATGTTGTTGTTATTGTGTAAAATGTTATTAATGTCTAAAATGTTACTATAAAGTGCAAAATGTCATTAAGTGTAAAATGTTGTCACTAACCTATATAGGGTTTGCAATTTTAAGTGTAAAATACTTTAATGAAACATTTTTCATTTTATTGACAACAGTTTAAATTTAATAACAATTTTCTATATTTAAAAAACAACAATTTCATTTTTAAACGGTATTATCGATTTAAAAAAAATATTTTAATAGTTTTACTCTATAGATATTTAAAATTTTTATTGAAATAATTATACTTTAATTAAGAGAAATTGGTCATTTTAAACATTTTTATATCCGTTTTAATCAAGCATTAGAAATAAAGCATTTTCTCAAATAAAGTTAATCACTGTTTAATATGGCCTTGATTATTTCCTATATTTTCTCTTCACCTGCTCCCCCGCTTAAATTTCAGCTGTTTACATAACTATTGTTTCAAATAGCTTTTTATGTTGAACGAAAACGTCGCAAAAGTTTAGTTTAGATATTTATCAATAAGTTTACGACGAGCTAAAATGTTTTATATAGTTAATATAATATCATTCAAAATTGAATATTTTTATTAGTTTTCACTGTTTTTAGTTCCTATTCCTGGATGAATCGACGCGCTCAGAAGTACTGACTTAAAAATAAATTTGAAAACCACAGTTATGACAATGGCTAAAGGTTAAGCTGATAAGAATCTTGTAGTGGGAATATAGCTATAATTTGATGTCATAATAAACGGTGGTTAACTTTCTTTGAGAATATTTCAACTTTTTCTTGCATAATGCTTGATTAAAACGGATATACAAATGTTTAAAATAAGACTGATCTCATTCAAAACAAAAGTAATTTGATGATGTTATTAAAGTGTAAAATGTTGTTATATAAATGAAAAATGTCATGAAAGTGTAAAACGTTGTCTTAAAATTACAAAACCTATATATTGAGTCAATATATTCCAAAAATATTTTTCTTCAAAACTGATTAGATAATAAGTCAGTTTGGGCTCCATGACAACTTTGGCCAAATTTATAATTATTAATGCCAAAATATAAATTATTTAATTAAACATAAAGTACTGGAAAAATCCTCTAACTAGGTAACTGAAATAGTATATTCTGATATTTAAAATAATTATGAATTAATTGATTCGATTAATTTTAAACATTTTGGACTGAAAAGACTCAAAAGGACTTGAAAGGACAATTCCAGCCAAATAATGTAAAATTATCTTCTGAAAAGTAAATACAGTCGACTCTCGATAATTTGAAACTCGTTAATTTGAAATTCTCGATAATTTGAAATGTTTTCCTGGTCCTTTCTCAAAAATACTTGATAAGTTGAATAAAATCAATATGAAGTAATTTGAAGTTGAAGTAATATTATCTTGCCCAAAATGAACATTTGTGAATAACTGTACAAATGTTTAAAATAATAAATCACGAATTTTGATCAAACTCTTGTTTACTTGATTTTATTAATATGTAAGATTCTATCTGAAAATTAAAATATATGGGGAAATGTTGCCGGCGACTTTCTCAAGCCAGACCAGCCCGTGAACTAACTAAACAATGTTAGAGCTCAAATTTCCCACACTGAGCGAGGCAAGGAGATCTCTTACTACCCTAAGCTTCTACGTTCTCAAAACCGACACAAGCAACGATTTCTTCGCAGCTCTCACTACTAACGAAAATTCATTGGACAATGATAGACTGAAGTCGCTCACTCAACACAAAATTACTGACTTCTTTTTAAAATGAAATTTTTGTGAATAATTGTACAAATGTTTGAATTAATAAATCATGAATTTTAAGATCAAAATCTTGTTTGAGAAAGGGTAAGACCCGAAAGCCCTCCCAATAAATTTATTACTTTAAAAACTTGCGGTAAGTCACTTATTTAATCTTGTATCAATATAGTATATATATCCCGAAGCTACCAAAACTTCAAACTCTTGTTTACCTGATTTTTTCCCTCCCTCCCTCTTAGTTGTTTAAACTCTTGTTATTTTGAACTCTTGGTAAATTGATATTTTTATCTGGTCCATTGAGTTTCAAATTATCGAGAGTCGACTGTAAATTGAAATTTATTATTAAAATCTTTAGTTTAAATCATTTTTACTTTGAAATTGTGGAACATATTATACCTCTATGGTCATTATCTCAACGTGTGCCAGACTTTCTTTTTGAAATGATTCAAGATCGCAAACTTATTTAAAACTTTTAAATAATTTCCTAATTATTGATTTAGCTTGCAATATTTTCAAGTTGGATTTTTGAAACATAATAGGCAGTTTTTACTACATGAAAATCTGTGCCAATATTGATATTTTCTTGAGAAAGGATACAAATCCTGACCAAGAAAATAAAATATCATTTTAAAATATGATATATTTTTCAAATAATTGATTTTTATGACTATGGGAAGAGAAATTCCAATTCCTATAAATAAGGAATATTTTCAATTCAATGATATCATATTTTTGGACATTTTTGAACTTTGAAATTGATAACAAACTAGGTCAGTTTGGGCTCCTCGTCCAAAGTTGATAAAATTAGTATTTTATTTAAAAGTACCCCAATTTTAACTAAGGAAATTAATTCCTATTCTCTGATATATTAAATATTTTCAAATTATCGATTTAATTGTTTTAAAAATGTTCTCGGAGTGATATTTTGAAACATAATAGGCCAGTTGGAGCTCAAAGACAATCTGTGTTAAAATTGATATTTTCTTGAAAAGGACATAAATCCTTATTAATGAAATTAGCTTCAATTTTCCAACATATGTGCAAATAAATTTCACTTCATTTGTTTATTTATGTGTAATGGGGGGTCGGTGGAAGACTGGTTAAACCGTTTGGTTTTCGACCACTAGGACCCGGGTTCGATTCCCGCATTGGACACTTTTTTCTGTTAAAAAAAAATGCTCCAATGGCCCCCGATTCTTGCAAAAGTCCAACCCCACCAGCGAGTGCAAGTAACCAAACGGGGCTCTGGCACATTTGTAAGTGCAAAGTCGAACTGCTTTTCACATGTGTAGACATGTGGTGCGCTTACAGTAAAAGCAGTCGCTAACTACCCTCCTTGATTATCATGGCCTGTACCACGTGTACTAGGGATAAGCAAAAAAAATATGTGTAATTATTTAAATTAAATTTAAATATATATATTTTTTAATTTGTGTGTGTGTGTGAAAATTAAAAAAATATATTAGTCCAGTTTGGGTTCCATAACAACCTGTATAAAAATTTATATTCTCTCTAAATGGACTAATACACTGATGGCCAAACGGTAAGCTACAATTGGTATTTTATTACTAATTTAAAATTATATAAAGTAGCTTTCATAAAACATATACAGTCGACTCTCGATAATTTGAAACTCAATGGACCAGATAAAAATATCAATTTACCAAGAGTTCAAAATAATAAGAGTTTAAACAATTAAGAGGGAGGAAGGGAAAAAATCAGGTAAACAAGAGTTTGAAGTTTCGGGATATACATACTATATTGATACAAGATTAAATAAGTGATTTACCGCAAGTTTTTAAATTAATAAATATTTTGGAAACTTTCTCGGGTCTTGTTCTTTCTCAAACAAGAGTTTGATCTCAAAATTCATGATTTATTATTTTAAACACTTGTACAATTATTAAAAAATTTTCATTTTGAAAAGAAGTCCATAATTATTTGTTGAGTGAGCGACTTCAGTCTATCATTGTCCAATGAATTTTCGATAGTAGTGAGAGCTGCGAAGAAATCGTCACTTGTGTCAGTTCTGAGGGCGTAGAAACTTAGGGTAGTAAGAGATCTCCTTGCCTCGCTCTGCTTGGAATATTTGAGCTCTTACATTGTTTAGTTAGTTCATGGGCTGGTCTGGCTTGAGAAAGTCGCCGGCAAGATTTTCCCTCATATTTTAATTTTCAGATAGAATCTTACGTAAAATAATAAAATCAAGTAAAAAGAGTTTGATCAAAATTCGTAATTTATTATTTTCAACATCTGTTCAGTTATTCACACAAATGTTCATTTTGTGGTAAGATAATATTCCTTCAACTTCAAATTACCGAGGGGACCAATTAATATTGATTTTATTCAAATTATCGAGTATTTTTCAAGGTACCGGGAAAATATTTCAAATTTTTTATCGAGAGATTCAAATTAACAAGTTTCAAATTATCGAGAGTCGACTGTATTTATATTTTTCCGAAACATATTTTTGTTTTCTTTTTATATTGTAAATACTCTATAATATGAAAAAATGAAAGAAAAAATAAAAGATAAAAAAGATCAGGTGTTGAAATCAAAAATAAAAATTGCATATCGGGTCGGAAATTGGGTTGGTCAAATATCAGGGAACAGGCTAAATCAATGATTAGTTAATTTAGTTCCACCAGATGGCGTTCTGCCTTCTGTAAAGCACATGTGCTCCTGGTCAGGATATGCCCTTTTTATTTATTTATTTATTTTTTATTCTATAATATGTTTATCAATAATAATTGATATGATACACTGGTCAACAACACTTTTGCCCAAGAGAACCTGATGTTGTTTCTCGTGTAACTTTTCATGCTGAACTCAAAAATCTAATTAGGAATTTTCCATCACCCATGGTTTTTGCGTGACAGCCTTTTTTTGGTATTGGGATAAATACAGCAAAAAATGCAAAAAATATTACGTAAGCATTTTTGCATAAACCTTATTGCATTACACTGGTTTATCAAAAATTATTTTTCTTTGTCCAAAAAGAAACAGCATCTTATCTAAATTTAACTCTTTGTGCTGATTCCAAATATACCATTAGTTTTTTTTCTATCACGCAATATTTTTTAGATAGACCTACTTGAAATTTGGAAATGTTTTAAATATATAGGCCTATATTAACGAAATATATTTATTTTATTGAAAAGTAGTGACAGTGAATTTTCTTCAATACTTTGCTTGTGGTACATCCCTCTTGAGTGTCCAGCAGTAGTCAGCAAGCATAGCGGGACTCCATTTACCTTGGTACCGCTTCTCCATGCTTGATATATCTTGATGAAACCTCTCACCATGCTCACCGCTAACTGCACCAAGATTGTCTGGAAAGATATCCAGATGTGAATGCAAAAAATGGATCTTGAGAGACATGTTACATCCCAGTGCCTTGTAGGAAAGCAACAGATCATTAACTATGTCTCGGTAAGAAAATATTTATTTGCCAATATTTCGGTTGGCTGAAAACCAACCTTTATCGAAGCATTACATTTTTATACAAACAAACTCAGCGCCGCATAGTGTTATGTTATTTCAAAACGATATTAATATCTAAATTTTGAACTTTATTCAGCTATAACAACAAAGCGTACTGTCCCTCTGAGGACACACACTGGCGCTGAATAAAAATAAAATAGAAAAAAATAAAAATATACCTATATATAGATATATTATATATATATACAGGAAATCACATTATACTTAAAAATAAGTTTATTGTAACCATACTAATATCATTTTAAACTTAAATCAAAATAATAAAAGAAATGACATAAAAAAATTAGTAAAAAAAAATTCGGTGTTGTAAAAATTGGGGGCGGAAATAATTTGCAATACCATGGTTGAAGAAACTTTTAAATGTTACATTTGTATTATTCAATAGGAACGACATTCTTGAGTCTATGTTATATTTTATTATAAAATATATAGAAATATTTTCTTATCCTCGAACGATAAATTAGTGTCATTTCGTATTTTTATTTTTTAGAATTCAATATAATCTGTAATTAAAGAAGTTTTGACCAAACTATAAGCACAATTGTACGATATCGAATTATAATCTTGTAAACTATATAGTAATACCTGATATATTGAGTTGAATTTAATTTTTAAAATTTATTTTTTATTTAAAAATTTCAAACTTTATTTCTGATCTGTACGTTAAATGTGTTGAGAGTAAGTTACGATCATCAACACATTAGAACTGTTTTGTTTACCTTAGGCTGGCGAAAGTTCCGTCATAGCTGTGATTGTTATAGGTTTAATAATTAGCTCGTAAATAGTTAAATAAATAAAATTAAGATATAATCCTTAAGGGGTAAGAGTATCTTCTTATTTATAACAAGGCAATACACCATACATTAAACTAGTTCTAAACAAAGATTTATAAAATGTAATTCTTTTTTGGAAACTCTCAAACCTAAAGATTTATTGCAAAAATGAGAATAGAAAATATTTTAATTTTTGAGTTCTGATATTTTCTCTATATGAAAAACAAGATTCAATTTGTTTTTCTTATATGATTTTTATTCTTAAAATTTTGACTTTATATACTGGTGAGACTATTTCGTTTTCAAATCGACTGGGATATTTTCTTTATAATGCAAATTTTAGACGTTGATTTTTTTCTTTCAGAACTATTTCCAACTTATTTTTACTGCACCATAATTAGATAGTATATATATATTTAATGCTATTTCAATCACTATTTTAGATACTTTTTCTAACATATTAATGATATATCATCTCATAACAAATCAACACACATAATTAGGTACATTAATTCCATCAGAAAATTATTCAATAAATTTTTCCATAGAAGTGGAAATAGCGAACCACCCTAAGGACATCCCTTAGTAATTGGCTTTAAAGTTGTTATATTGTCGCGTGATTGAAAAATACATTCCTGGAACTTAATATAATGGTAGAAATTTGATAATATTTTCTTTTAAATTGTCTACGTCTATTCTTTTGATGATCGCTAGCCACCATGTATTGTCAAAAGCCCCCGAGATATCTATTATAACTAATTCAGTCAATTCTTTTTGTTAATGCTCCATTAATACTTCGATTATTGAATTCAGTACTTGATTTATGTTCAATTAAAACCATTGCTATACTGGGAGTATCCTAAATGGGGCTTGATCCCTAATAAAGGTGTGTGTGTTAAGGCATGGATAAATCCATTTCATCCATGGCTTAACAGATTGTTTTGATTATAAAATTATGATATTTTTTTATTTTTGAGTTTTTTTCAAGGATCTTTGAAACATTTTATAATAAAGACATCGGATGGTAGTTCTTAGCTAATTCATAATATTTTGGGGGCTTTGGCTATTATTTTGTTTTCTTCTGTTCTCCAATTTTTAGGAATAATTCTCTTTGAGAATGCATTTATTAAATAAAGAGTGTAATATTGGAAGAATTAATGGAGATAAAAAGGCATTTTAATCATATTATTACTAATATAATCTAAATAAAGAGATTTATTTACAAACATTTTGTCGATTATCTCTTCTATTTCATTCTTATATATATAGCATGTTTTGGAATTATTAAATTTCGGTTTATACGAGTAGTTCCTTATTGATGTACGAGTATATGATGAACATTGTCCTATACAATTGTATCATCTGGAATTAATCCATTCACAAGATCTTCCATTAGTTTCTTTTTAGCATCTTCTGGTGCAGACTCAATTATTGGTAGTCCCTTTAGTAGATTAAAGGAACTCAATTTTTATTAGGGTTTTATAGGCGTTTCCAAACGGATAATTGGATTCATTTTCTTCCATTAAATTTCGCCAACTGTTCCTCTTAGTTTTCTGATACTGTTTTTACATTTATTTCTGACGGATTTGAATTGATTAACACTAATTGCCCTCTTATGATGATAATATGAATTACTTTTGTTAGAAGTTGGAATATTACGCCAGTTTTAGTTATTTTATTACTTGTGCTGAAATTTACATTTTTCTTTAAAAGAACCCAAATTCTGACTAAGGAAAAAAATACCATTTCCAAAACATGAAATATTTTCCAATAAATAGTTTTATATTTTGCAATTTTTCGCATTTTGAAATTTAAACCATATTGTGGCGAAGAAATATTTTATTATTTAATTTAATATTATTCAATGAGAAAATATATTCAACAGATTATAAAAATATATATTAATCTGTATTTGTGAAATCATCTTTAAAATATTTCTTTGCTTGCTTGCTTAAGATTCTCTAGCGGTAAATAGTTTTTCCTGACTTGTTAATAACTAGACGAATGGCCCGGGCAACGCCCGGGTTTTACCCGAGTGCGCATATATTTTAAAAACGTTTCAATTCAAATACTATTCGTTACAATTATAAATTGGCGCCATGGATGTCACTCTTGTGAAACGTCCCGTTCCAAACTGTGTGTTTTTAAAATGTTTTAATTAAAATACTATTCGTTACAATTATAAATTGGCGCCGTGGATGTCTCTCTTGTGAAACGTCCCGCCCCAAACTGTGTGTGTCTTGAAAATATAAAAATAAAAATGTGAATTTTCATAAAGATTTCATCATGTCGATTTTTTTTTTTGCATTTCACCTACTAAATCGATAGAGATAATTACTTTTGCAACATGAACTTTGGTATATTGACTAAATAGAAAACTGAATAGTAATAAAGATCATTTTTTAAAGGCACCATATCGTTTTTTTTTCAATAAAATCGAAACAAAAATTAACGATAAATAACGATAATTGCCTTAAAAAGAAATTGCCTTAAAAAAAAGAAACATTCGCGGTGATTTTGTCTTGCATTCGTTTATACAATTATTATATTCGAATGACCCGGGCAACGCCCGGGTTTTACCCGATTAAATGCTTTTATTCAAATACTATTCGTTACAATTATAAATTGGCGCCGTGGATGTCATTCTTGTATAATATATAAATGAGTTTTAAAAATTGTAAAAAAAAAAAAAAAATGCATCGGCCGGGAATCGAACCCGGGCCGCCCGCGTGGCAGGCGAGCATTCAACCACTGAACCACCGATGGTTATGAAAAATCCCATCCGTGAGCTTCAAACAGACAAACAGACAGAATAAGGCAAATATATAAGTAGATTGTCGACTCGTCGCTGTGACGTCATCAATAAATACTTTTATATCTTAGGATATTTCAAGGCTTGATTTCTACGCTACAACTGGTGGAGAGACTGGACCGATACCCATTAAGGAATAAAAGAAAAATTGATTCTGTTGAACCAGAAGAAACTTCTATGAATGTAAAGAAAAGGAAGATACTCAGGTAAGCAACTCCGGGGAGGATGGTGAAGATCTCCAAAAATGGTTAAAAGGGTATGCACGTGTGGCAAGGTACAACCATTGGGACGAAACCCTTTGTCTTACTAAAGTTTATTTTTATCTGTCTGGAACTGCTCTCAAATGGTTTGAGAACAACGAAGAAAGCATACAGACTTGGAAGGAATTCACATCTCAATTAGAGAATGTGTTCGGAAAAAAAGAAAATTCAAAGTTGCAAGCGGAGAAGAAACTTAAAACACGGGCACAATTAAAAGGTGAAAGTACCAAATGTTACATCCAGGATGACCTGTGCTTGTGCAAAGAGGTTGATCCTCAAATGAGCGAAGAAGATAAAATCTCCCACCTCATGAAGGGGATAGCTGAGGAGCTTTATCAAGCACTCCTACCGAGGGATGTACAGAGCACCGAACAATTCATTACAGAATGTCGCCGTGTCGAAGCGCTCCGTTGTAGGCGAGTTACCCCAACCAGGTACGAGCGCCTACCAAATGTAGCCTCTCTCTGTGACAAGGATGACGGAGAAGATCTGTCATCTTTGATTAGGCAAATTGTTCGTGAGGAGGTACAGCGGGCATTAGGCTCTCCTCGGGAGGAACCAAAAAATGCTACAATCGAAGAAATTGTAAAGGAGGAGATTGGAAGAACCCTGGCGCCAATCTCAAAGTCTAGGAGAAGTCCCCCTCAGAAGGAAAAACCCCGACAGTTTTTAAATACCAGATATGAGGCCGAAACGATAAGACCGCACCCTGAACCTCGATACCCAAAACAAGGAGGAAGACGCGACACCAATGATTGGCGTACAATTGAGGGACGGCCAATCTGTTTCTACTGCGGACGCCCAGGTCACGTCGTCCGCTATTGCCGTGACAGGAAGAGACACAATGAGGAAAGGAGAAATGACTATTTCCAAAGAAAGCAAGACGCAATGGTATCCTACAACTCTCGAGCTGAATCTCAGGACCCCAATGACGAATCATCGAGTAAAACTTTCACTCGCTACCGAAGCCCTACTTCATATCGCGGTCGAAACAGACAACATTTCTCACCTGCTAGAAGATCTAGCTGGACGCCCCGCCATTAAAACTAGATGATAGACCACATTGGAGGTGAGGCCGTAAAGTTATAAAATTCCCCCTTGCCGACCACGTAGAAATTAGAAAAAGCTACCTTGACGTAAACATAGACCTACCAAGTCCTCATGAAGAAGATATCTCAACTGAAAGAAGACATCCACCGCAGTCACCTGAAAATATCCCTGGCCATAGTACTAGATCTTAAGACTGACGACGTAAGTCTCCTGCTGAGCATCGGGTCGATGCTCTTTATAGGAGGAGGCTATGTGGCGAAGAAATTTTTATTATTTAATTTAATATTATTCAATGAGAAAATATATTCAACAGATTATAAAAATATATATTAATCTGTATTTGTGAAATCATCTTTAAAATATTTCTTTGCTTGCTTGCTTGCTTAAGATTCTCTAGCGGTAAATAGTTTTTGCTGACTTGTTAATAATTGTCGACTCGTCGCTGTGACGTCATCAATAAATACTTTTATATCTTAGGATATTTCAAGGCTTGATTTCTACGATACAATATTACATCAGTATGAGCTCCATGATAACACGTGACAAAATAAACATTTCTAGAGAAGACCTATATTCTGATGTTGGAAAGAAATCCTATTTTAACACTTTACCGAGATTTAAAATTCTATAAATATTTTATTATAAAATATTTATTACATATTAAGTCAGTTTTGAACTCTATATTAACCTGTAACAGAGTAAAGAAATTCAAAATCCCAAAATATAAAATATTTCCCAATTAAAAATATATTAATTTTGCGATATATTTTTATTTTGAAATTAGTTAGATATGTTAGATCAGTTTGAGCTGCATAACAATGTATGGAAAATTCATTATTTTTCATGAAGAGGACCAAATATAGAATAAATACCTTTTCTCAAAATATGAAATATTTAAATTTAATGAGATAATAAGTTTGGAAAAATTTGCACCTTGATATTAATTACATATTAGGTTAATTTGTAATCTATGTAAAAATGAGTGGCAAGCTTAGTATTTTTAAACGGGACTCAAAATATTGTCAAGTAGCTCCATCCAGATGGGACAACTGTCAATCATCCCTGGACCCCGGGGGGGACCACCGGTGTGGGGGCTGCTGGGAGGCTGATCTGTAAATAAGGAAAACGGGATGGTGGCTAACGCCGTTCATTCAGGATAAACCTTAACTGGGGGTAAGTCGTACAAACTCTCTCTCTCTCCCTATACTCCTTATACTCCATATACTCCTTATAATAAATTAATTATCCCCAAACTTGCCCTTGCTTTATTTATCTCCGCGACATATTTTGGTGGAGACGCTGGGTAGCGTGACGGAACTTCGAAGAAGTCGACGTCTACAGGGACGTGAACCAATTCTTCAACCTTTGCCACAACGAATAGAAATGGAAGACGACCACAGACCTACTGTTAGCGGATCCTACCTCCCTTGTCAGCGCCAACGAGATCCTTCTACCTTTTCGGGAGATGGAAATATAAACCCTGGACAATGGTTGAAAGAGTACGAGAGAGTGTCGAAGTACAACAGATGGGACGAGACCATGAAGCTTGCCAACGTCGTATTTTACTTGAACGGAACTGCTGGAAGGTGGTTTGATAATAACGAAGAATAACTCAACTCGTGGAGAAGCTTTGAAGACGCATTCCGCGGTGTGTTCGGACTGCAGGAGGATTCTGCTCGACGCGCCGAGGAAGTTCTGAAGTCAAGAGCACAGAAGGCCGAGGAATCCAGCGAGTCATACATCCAGGAGATTCTTAGTCTCTGCCACCAGGTGAACCCTCGCATGGAAGAAGGTGAGATAGTTGCTCACATTATAAAGGGAATTTCGGAAGACACATACCAGGTATTGGTGGCGAAAGACATACAGACAGTAGATGAGATCCTGAAGTTTTGTCGTCATCTGACAACCGTCAAGCAGCGCAGGATCGGCCGTACGAAATTCGCCAGGTTGTCAAACGTAATGCCCATTTCGTGTGTTGACGACTCAGACGACTTGGCCGGCTTAATTCGCCGCATCGTTAGAGAAGAGATACAAAAGGTTTTCTCAGCACCTGAAGTGGTCAATCCTCTCCGAGAGGTGAACGCCCTGGAACAGACTGTGAGGGAAGAGGTCAGCCGTGCTCTACAACCTACCAGACCACAAGTCAACGTGGTACAACAACAACCACGAACGCCCTATTATAATATCGACCGACCAACCCAACCCAGGAAGACGGAACATTGGAGAACCTACGACGACAAACCTATCTGCTTCCACTGCGGACCACCCGGACATGTCGTCCGTTATTGTAGGGAACGACGGCAGGTCTTCGCTGAAGCCAGGTCAAGGAATGGCGGAGAAGGAAGAAATGTTGGATTTTCGAGTCGACCCCCGAGATATGACGCCGACGACGACTATGTAACGCCCCAAACCTCGACGTACTTCTACCGGAGCTCTTCCCCACATCCAAGCCGCGCAAGGTCGCCAGCCCGAAGACAATCCCAGTCGCCAGCCCGTCGTTTCAGCCGTTCTCCCATGCCTCAGAATGTGAAAAACTAAGTGGAGCGGCTTCTAACGGGGGTGAGGTCGCCATTGAGGAAAATCCTCCAGGGTATATCGCCGCTAAATTAAAAGAAAATTTTGTTATGGTCGAAATAAATGGACGCAAAATTAAAGCATTGGTGGATTCAGGAGCCGACTTTTCTGTTATTTCAGACAAATTTCGACGCGAACTAAAGACACCTCTCTTCAAAGAACCAGGTCCCATTCTTAAAGCCGCAAATAAAAATTTAATAGAGACCATAGGAAAATGTGTCCTGAACATAGAAGTTAATGGTCTGAAGATATCCTTTGAATTCGTTGTTATGGTGGAATGCAGCCATGACATCATATTCGGATGGGACTTCTTCAAGGCCACCGAAGCCGTCATTGATTGTGGCAGAAATGAACTCCATCTCGGGGAAACCTCCGTCCTGGAATCTCGAGAGGAGGAAAACCAGAGATTGTTTGCTTCCGACGACTTTGTCATCCCGCCTAAATCAATAAAGAAGATCAGTGTGATAAACGAGGAAGTATGCGGTGTTAGAGATGTTTTAGTCTCAACTTCTAAGGACTTATTATTAAGAAAGGAAGTTCTTATACCAAACTCATTGGTTACATTTCGACACGGCCGAGGTAGCATTTGGGTGGCGAATGGAGCGTCTTGGCCGCAACTGATTCCATCAGGAATGAATATGTGCACCATGGAAAGTTATGAGAATGGGAATATCTGCAGTCTTATTGAATCCAGCGATAAGTTACAAGAAACGCAGCTATGGTACGCAGCGTGAATGGTCACAGAAGATAAACCTTACTCTAGATCCAGGGCTGTCTGAAATTCAAAGGTTACAGCTTGTTTCATGCCTTGACGAGTTTATTGACATATTTGACTTTGGGAGTACTCCTATTAAGCCCACCAGTACTGTGAAGCACAAGATAAACACAGGCGACCAGTCTCCTATCAAACAGCGGCCCTATAGAGTAGCACCAAGTGAACGACGACTAATTCAAGATGAAGTGAACAAGATGATTGAAAATCACATCGTGAAGCCCTCTGAAAGTCCTTGGTCATCTCCAGTTATTCTAGTTCGAAAGAAAGACGGGACCTGGAGATTCTGCGTAGATTACCGTCGATTAAATAAGATAACAAAAAAAGATGTTTACCCGCTGCCACGCATTGACGATGCCTTGGACAGTTTAGCCGGCTCTAGTTACTTCTCCACGATGGATCTTCGGTCCGGGTATTGGCAGATTGAAGTGGACGAAAAAGACAGGGAGAAAACTGCTTTCGTCACTCCAGATGGGCTGTATGAATTCCAAGTAATGCCTTTCGGTCTTTGCAATGCTCCAGCAACGTTTGAAAGGATGATAGATAGTGTTCTGGGCAGTCTTAAATGGAACATGTGCCTTTGCTACCTGGACGACATCGTAGTTTACGCACCTACCTTTGAAGAACATCTACGTCGTCTACAACTTGTATTAAGCTGCATCCAGAAAGCTGGACTAAGCTTGAACCACAAAAAGTGTCTTTTTGGATCAAGGAGGATAAAGATTTTGGGACACCTTGTTGACGCCAATGGAATTCATCCAGATCCAGATAAAGTTGAAGCCGTCTCTAAATTTCCGAGGCCAAGGAATATCTCTGAACTGAAGAGCTTTCTTGGATTATGTTCCTATTACCGAAGATTTATTGAGAACTTTGCCGACAAAGCTAGATCTTTGCATGACCTACTGAAGACTGAAAAACAATTTTATTGGGATGCAGCTCAAGAGAAAGCGTTTGAAGTCCTCAAAACAGCTCTAATTTCAGAGCCTGTCTTAGGACACTTTGATGAATCCGCTGATACCCATCTACACACGGATGCAAGCGGACATGGTATTGGAGCTGTTCTTCTACAAATACAAGGTGGAAAGGAGCGGCCTATAGCTTATGCATCTAGAAGCTTGACAAAGGCTGAAAATAACTATTCTACAACGGAAAAAGAATGCCTTGCTGTAGTCTGGTCTATTAGCAAATTCCGCCCATATTTGTTTGGTCGACCATTCACGGTTGTCACTGACCATCATTCTCTATGTTGGTTGGTAGGGCAGAAAGATCCTTCTGGCCGTTTGGCAAGATGGGCGCTGAAGTTGCAAGAATTTGACGTGACCGTTATCTACAAGAGCGGACGCAAACATAAGGATGCCGATTGTCTGTCAAGGAGCCCGCTTGAGAACGATCCACCAAGTGCTGTGATGTCACTAACCAACGTCGATATAGAGCAGACTAAAGACCCGGATTTAGCTAAAATAATCGATAATTTAAACTCGGGCTACACCAGAAAGGAATTCAGCATTATCGACGGCATCTTATACAAGAAAAACTATAGCACAACTGGAAGACCCTGGCTTATGATGATCCCTAAGCACTTAAGATCGGAAGTTATGGCAGATTTACATGACGCTCCTACAGCTGGGCATTTGGGTTTCGCCCGAACGTATGACAAAGTCAAGAAAGATTCTATTGGCCTGGCCTTTATAGAACTGTTCACCAATATGTAAGCCATTGTCGGGAGTGTCAACGAAGGAAGAAATTACCTCGACGTCCGGCTGGACAACTTGTATCCATACCGCCCGTAGAAAAGCCATTCTATAAGGTCGGGGTCGATCTCCTTGGAAAATTTCCAGTTTCTAAAGATGGAAACCGTTGGATCATTGTGTGCACCGATTATATGACAAGGTATGCCATAACGAAATCGATCCCAGACGGAGGAGCAATCGAAACAGCTAAGTTCCTGGTTGAAGATGTTATCTTGAAGCATGGAGCTCCTAGAGAAATGATAACAGATCGCGGAAGAAATTTCATTTCTCAAGTAATAAAAGAGATCAATGCTCTGTGCGGAATTGTGCACAGATTTACAACGGCCTACCATCCCCAGACCAACGGCCTGACTGAAAGGTTCAACAAAACTCTGGGAGACATGTTGTCCATGTACACAGGTGTCGAGCAGAAGGACTGGGACCAAGTTTTACCCTACGTGACTTTTGCTTACAACACTGCTAAACAGGAGGCGACCGGCTACACTCCGTTCTTTCTTGTCCACGCCCGCGAGGCCGAGACCTACATCGATGCCGTACTACCCTACCAGATGAGATCTCTAACGACTACGTTGGGGAACTTGTGACCAGAGCTGAGGAAGCGCGTCAACTCTCCCGATCACGCCTTCTACAATCACAGGCGAAAGACCGTAGACTTTACGACCAGAAACATACTCCAGTCTATTACCAGAAGGATGATCTTGTGTGGGTTTTTACTCCCATCCGAAAAGTAGGGCTCTCAGAAAAGCTACTGAAGAGATACTTCGGTCCCTACAAGGTGACCAAGAAGCTTTCAGAAGTTACGTATGAAGTAGAGCCCGTGGACCCGTCTCCCCGATCACGGAAATCCAAGGATATCGTTCATGTCATTCGGATGAAGCCCTACCTGGACCCTGAAGAACAACATTCCATTCTGCTAGGGAACACAGGCCGTGATAGATTTCCTTCCAGAACAAGGGCTGAGACAAGCTAATCAGCGGGTCGCTGCTTTTTCTAAAGAGGGTGTAATGTCAAGTAGCTCCATCCAGATGGGACAACTGTCAATCATCCCTGGACCCCGGGGGGGACCACCGGTGTGGGGGCTGCTGGGAGGCTGATCTGTAAATAAGGAAAACGGGATGGTGGCTAACGCCGTTCATTCAGGATAAACCTTAACTGGGGGTAAGTCGTACAAACTCTCTCTCTCTCCCTATACTCCTTATACTCCATATACTCCTTATAATAAATTAATTATCCCCAAACTTGCCCTTGCTTTATTTATCTCCGCGACAATATGATTAAAAGAAAATATCTCGTCTCAAAATATGAGCTATAATAATATTTTAATACATTACTATATACATTAGTAAATACATGATACTATACTGCACTATAATATATATAAATTATCCTATATACATTGCTATAATAATATTTTTCTACATTAAGCGTTTAGTTGATTTCTGTTCCACTAGATGGCGCTCTGCCATCTAAAAAGCTCATGTGCTCTTGGTTAGGATATGCCTTTTTTGATTTTAATACATTAAAATAATTTTGAACTTTGAAATTCATTGTATTGTAATGTCCGACTCTCTTATCCCATGAGCATAAGCATCGTAGCTGGAGAAAAGAGGATAACAAGGAGGCGCTCTTGACCCCAGTCATGGTTGCACCACAGCAGGATGGAATAAGTCGGCGGCAGGACAGAAAGGTTTGGTGACAGATAACGTGGAGAAGTTACGGAGTTCAAAGAGGAAGACGACAGTCTGATGACAGTATTAGGCAACGAGGAGGCTCTCAAGAAGGCGCGGGAGTGTCCTAGGGACGGACATCTCAGTGTATAGCTGCTGTTGCCTGATCTCAGAGTACCCTGAAGTTTGCTAGGCCAGGTTGACGACTGGACTGTACCGAGTGGATTTCTCTGTGGACACTGGAACGATTGTGCCGGTCGGCAGCGGATCAGTCTACAAGTCGGTGTTGACCGGGCCCTACGTAAACTGTATGGAGCCAGGGCTTCGCAAGAGTGAAATTCACGGAGTCAAGGAATGTGATGGAGGTTGGCGGGAAGTCCCACTTATAATGCATTCTTTTCATTTCGTACCACTCTAATAAAGCCCTAGTTGCATTCCCTTAGGAATTCACCGGTCGTAATGGTTCTATGCTGATTAGACAAAGTACAAGAACGGCGTCTAAGTAGAAGAAAACAATATATTAAATCTCTCTCTCTCGGAATTTTGCTTCCCTGGACAGGATTTGGCTCTTTTTATAGAAAATAACAAGAGTGGCACAATTTATTATCTAGTTCTAACTGGCCTAACGTGTTCCAAAGTTTAATACAGCCGAAATATTCAAAATAAAAATCAATAAATTGATTGTTGCGTTTCATATTTTGGAAATTAATTTTGATTCCATGGTCAGGATTTGGGATTTTTCAAGAGAATATCAATTTTGTCCCAGGTTGCACAGGAAACCTAAATGGACAAATTTGTTCAAAATTTTCAAGATCCAAAATATAAAAATTCAACTAAATCAATAAAATTAGAATTATTTCATGATTATTTTCAGAAAATAATTTTTATTTTGTGATCAGGGTTAAAGTCCTTTGAGAAAATATCAACTATGGAACAAAATGTCTTAGAAATATAACTGGTCAAATATAAATTCCAAAATTTATAAAAGTATAAAATATTTGAAATTAAATGATTGAATAACTAGAAATTTATTTTATATCTTAAATGGGATTTCCTTTAGGTGGTTAGGATTTGGTTATTTTCTAGAAAAATCAATTTTAGCCCAGGTTGTCATTGATGATTATCTAGCCAAATGTTTTAAACAAGGTCCACAAAATATTCAGAATTATAATAATTCAAAAAATTGAAAATTTTATATCTTGTTTTAGAATATTGTTACTGATAGGCGCTTAGCGAAAAAATATACGACGTTATTATTTCTATTGAGAAATAACAAAGTCCAAAAATGCTTTGTACTCACATGCTTCAGTGATGGGGATATCCATTTTGCTACACTCACAAATATTTATTATCAAGCACAAGCAAAGATTAACATATAAGGACAATTTTGTTTTTAACAACATAAATTTAACAAAAAAAGAAGAAAAAACAAGCGAGAAAGCCCAAAACCTCCACCATAAATCACGGTCTGATGATGTCAGCGTCGATGATTAAAGTTTTCCAACAGTTCCCTCCTTACTTTGTCATTTTTCCTGGCAACGTTTGTTCATCCTCCCGCAACTCTATGTTGTATTCTCGGCTCTTGCCATTTCAGCAGATTAAACACCTGTTTGGTAAATTCGACCGATTTTATAACCTCTCCCGTAGGATGTTATGAAATCGAAGCCAATTCTGTACTGATGAGGTTAAAAGTTCGAAGCCATGGTATACAGGTTAGCCTTTTGTCTGAATTAGTCAAAAATGGTGTTGTGGCTCATTTTTTATCATCACTAGTAAAGGGTATTACCAGGGTAATGAGCAAATGCATCGTTCTGATGCATAATTGAAGGGGGAGGTGCGTCTCTTATTCTACATCTGGTTTTTGGTTAGCTTTTCTTGATTAATCAAGAAGGGTATTTGGCCAATTCTGGAATAATTAAAAATCAACGAGAATAGTTAATATTTATTCCAATAGATGACGCAAGCCATCAGCAACTTTCAGTTGCACGATAAGGAGATGCCTTTTTTCAAAAGGTACATATTATGTTTTATTATTTTTTACATATATATACATATAATTCTAATATATATATTAAAATTATAATCCTCTGTATCAATTAGATCAATCAAATATAAATCTTCGAGGATATGTTCCTTTATTACACTTTTAACGGGTTTACAAGTTTTCGGGTTTTAAACGACCCTTCTACAGGTAAAAATATTTAGAAGAAGATGAAATTAAGAAAAAAATATATATATATTTATTCGAACACAACATATATATATTATCTTCTGTCATTGAGCAATTAGATTTATCTGAGTGAAAATAAAAGTGGCGGGGAACATCATATTAAGAGAAGAGGTAAACATATAGCTAATACTTATACAAATCGCTAATCAGTTGCTACATATTAAATCTCATTAGGTTCAAATTCATGATGATCGTCCCCCGCCGCTTTTATTTTCACTCAGATACATCTAATTGCTCTATGACAGTAGATAAAATATTTTATTTTTATTTAAATAAAAACTTTTTTAAAAATGTATTTTTATTTATTAATTATTATTAATATGTTGTTTCTCACGTCTCTCGATAACATTTCCACATATATATTTCCAATATGTAAATATCTCAATTTTTTCTTTAAATTTTCACGATAGAGAACTTTAAATATGTAAATTCTCTCAATATTATATGTATAATATAAATTTGTATATAATAATGAGCGCATATACAGTATATTCCGACATTTATTCAGTTACTGTGTTACTCCCGTCAAGAAGGGCTGGTAAGCCAATAAGCCTTAGTTCTTGTGTAAGGATAAAAACTGATAAATTTATTCTCGGATTGGTCTTCGGTTTATTTAATTGAGCACAGAAATTCAATATCTATTAAACCTATATGGGGGAAATTTTTAGAAAAAAAATTGCGAGTAATCAAATTCAAATGTATTTAAAACACATTTTAAAATTAATATCTAAAATAATATATAAAGCTTAATCTGATAGACAAAAATATGTAATTAGATAAATATAATGATGTTTGATCAAGGTCTCTTCTTTGGTTTATTTCAAATCTACAAGGGCGCAGTCAGCGTTCGGAGGATATTATTGGATTCGTCCAATATCAGGGTTTATTTGGATGAGGAAAGCGAAGACGGCTGATTCGTCTCTCCAGTGATACTCTAACCTTGACATATGCACCGTGGAATTTGTGTTCGCTGGACATACGTCGGACCTGGAGGCTGTTGTTGGGTTCTGTGCTGCCTGGAGTATAGGTGCTTTATCTGTGCTTCCTTCCTGCGGTGAATCTGTATAAGACTGGTGGTCTTAATAAATTATATATAAATTAAAAGTAAACATGTATGATACCTATAAATATATTAATTTTCTATTTACAAAGTTCATTTAAAAGGTTTCGGAATTGTTATGAAA
This sequence comes from Cordylochernes scorpioides, assembly GCA_030710605.1. Classification (NCBI taxonomy): domain Eukaryota; kingdom Metazoa; phylum Arthropoda; class Arachnida; order Pseudoscorpiones; family Chernetidae; genus Cordylochernes; species Cordylochernes scorpioides. The sequence goes on from CP092875.1 coordinate 38,356,321, forward strand.
TATTGTTTGTGTGTGAAAAGAAGAGAGAAAAACTCAAGAACTTTCTAAAATAATCATTTTTACACACAAGGAAGGGTTCGTTGGACGCCGTCCATTTCCGAAAGCCACAACCCAGGATTCGAATCTTTTTCAAGTGTTTTATAAATTTCTTATTCAATAAAACTTATTTAGAACAAGTTATGAGGAGTATGGTGAATGAGGTAGAATTGGAGAATTTCATGATTTGACGAAATTTGAAAAACTGTGAGCACACCGTACAGGCGCTCTTTTTCACGGCGGATTTTCAGTTCCTTTTGTCACTAGGCTTCAGATGAATGGATTCTGTGAAGCACATCAAAATTCCTCTATTCACAAATTGATTGGCTGACCCCGTGGTACGAATTCAGAGTGAACGTTGTCTCAAAAAATGTCATCATTTCGGACGAGGCAATCTTTCTCCTGTCAGAGGCTTGATTGTAGTTAGGTTTCACTTTCATGCCCATCTCCCGTTATGACATTTTCCATCGAACTTTCACAGCAATCGAACATTAAAGCTTATTTTGGCAGGCTCCAAAACTGAAGTCCTTTTGTTCCTGAGTATGTAATCGAGGAACAATTCAGGGATATTCACTCTAAAGTGTTAATTCATTTCTGATTATTGAATGACAAGTACAAATTGATATTCCAGTCTCTTTAGCAACTTCATTAATCTTTTTTATCTTTGATCCTGCTTGATAAATCCTTGTCGATATTTAGAGAAATTAATACAAAGCAATAATACGCCATCTATACACAACAAATGAAAACATTCGCGTCTTAATTATTTTATTTGTATTATATAGATGGCGGGTTATTGCTTTGTATTAATTTATGCCTAACTGGCCTTGTCCTTATTGTTTGCGGAAGAGCATTGCTCGATGCAAATATTTAAAAGTAATTTTACTGTTATAAAAGCTTATGTCATAGTTTTTTTTTAATACCATTTCTAAGATTCCACCCTTCAGTGTAGCATATAAAATCGGAATGATCCAATATAGTATTAGAGCTCTAAAGAAGCGGTCTGGTAGATTAAATTGGCCGAACCGCTGGGAGGGTTCACCGCTGATGAGCCAAGCAAAGCCCTCCCAATATTTTTTATCGCAGTAAGGACAGTAGAAAAGCTTGATTTATTTGTTAAAATAAACATTCGCGTCTTAATGTTTTCATTTGTTGTATTCAGAGAAATTGTGATATCCTTTCGCCGTCCAAGCGATCATCGTCTTCAATGTTTAGTATTTTGAAGTTTAATATTTTCACGGATTCAGGATAAATTGAATATACATTGTAAACATTATTTGATTCAATAGTATATGTGTAGACACAAACAGACTAATTTTCTAGTTTCGTTATATTTCCCGCCGTTTCCAAATATGATAAGCAGCCGACTAAAGTCAGAATACAATTTCGACGCGAAGTTCGCCCAAGTCGGCGCCCAACAGGCCCCAGCGCCTCATCCAATCAGGAAGCAGCAGCCTGGATATCGATCCTGGAGAAGAACGCGGACTCTCTTGTTGACAGAAGGTAAGTTCCAGGCCTGCTATGTCCGCCGTGTAACAGCGCGATTACATTGGTTCCCTCTCCGATAATTGGAAAATTTATGAAAAGAAGGAAAATAAAAATACAAATAAGAGCGTTTTAGTAATATATATATATTATGATATATAGCGATTTAGAATCAAACATAAAACCTTGTTTTTGAAGATTTACAGAACCATATTAATTAAAAACTAATTTCAAGTATTCAATTGTTATTGTATTGCGTATATGATGAAATGAAAATGAAATTTCACAAGGAATACAAGATTTTACATTAGAATAAAACTTGTATTGATATATTAGAGAAACTGAATAATAAAACTAAGTAAATATTTGATGATAATAGTTATAATAAAACTTATTAATATTTGATAAAAATTATTAATAGCTATTTTTGATAATCGTCAATTTAATAAATCAAAGCTTTGTCGGCCTTTTAGCCATATAAATATTTTCAATATAAGTTGTGTTAAAACAGAGATAGTATAGTAAGTAACTCACAATAAATAAAAATATATTTTGACAAACTCCTTGCAATATTTGACATATAAACCTCATGACCAGGAAAATATGCTATGCTGATAACAAAATATATTTGCTCAGTCCCAAATAAATAAAGACCATTTGGATGCGTGTAAAATCAGAGAAATCATAATTTAGGTCTAAACACAATGCATATATTCAAGCAAATAAAGTTTCACATTAGAATCTTAACACATTTACCAACTTGTTTACGCTATTTATCTAAAGCTCAGATTGTCTGTAGGCTAAAAACATAAAAATAAACAATAAAAAAAACTTCACAGTTGATTAATAACTTTCAACATAACTAAATTTAGAAATCTCTTGCAACAAATAGAAATATATAGTGAACCGTTCAGGTAAGTTAGCGAGAACTTTATTACCTAATTGGGTAAATTTTATTTTGTGACAAATGTGTCGCATTATCATGAAATAGAATAACCACTTTCCGACATAAATTCCTATATACATTCCTAGTTTCAATAGTTTATTTTTGATAATACTTTTCTGACTTTATCGTTGAATGCACACTTGGTTTGTAGAAGGGTGTTGGATGTCTGTACTGCCGTAATATCTTCCTTTTGTTGAAAATGATTCACCTTCCATCACACGTAACAGGTCGTTAAAAAAGTGAAATTGTTGCGAGTAGACAAAACCCTGTTGATTTCCAGACGTCATTTCTATTGGGCGTCAGTCAAATCATTCAGGAAACATTGTCACAATTTTCTGTTTTCTCAATCTAGTAATGTATAACAGAGGTTGATTTAGAATCATGCAATGGTTAGAATTACTTTAAACACACTATTATATCTATTTATTACAATTTAAAGCGCTATGTTCCTCCTAGGGACACTTGCGCTGTCATACACGTATGCCTTTACATCTGTCTATACATATATACAATAATTTTAGGCCGTAAAGAATACTCATATGATATTAACAAGGAGAAAGAGAGAGATAAAAAAACGAGAACAGAGAACTGTGTACAAAAGAAAGACATGTCTGGCAATTGGTTTTAATATGAGCCCTTAGATATTCGTTTTTGGAGTTATATATTTTGAATCCATGTGACCTTCTGTTCAAAACAAAACCTTCCATATATAAAAGGCATTATTTACATTTTGATTAAGTTATCAAAATTCGCAGAGAGGAAGGCCCTATATCAACAAATTAAATGTATCAACACTTCACCCTACGTATTGCTTTCAAAAATATCAGCAAACAAATCTAAGGCAATAGCTTACTATAAATTTTTTAGATCATCATTATGTAAGGACCAGTCAACAAGTGAATGACTTTGAGACGAAGAGTAAAGCCAGTTCAATTTCTATGTAAATAATAATAGATGATTATTACCTTACCCAATTGGGAGAATCTGTATGGAGCAAGTCCCTAATAAAGGCTTTTGTGTGTGTTTGTGTCAAAATTCCTATAAAAATTTAATGCCAGAGAACGAACCCGGGATGTGATTGTCGACGGTGTTTACCATCCATCCACTAAGTAGTGCCAGAGTATAGGTCTATTACTTCTGTTAGACTCGTAATTTTCTTTGCATGATATTTGGAATAATATTAATGATAGAAAATTTCCATTTATATGGATAATATCCACATTCAAGACATTTGCAAAACTGGGGTTATTAGAGAGAGTATACCAGCATACATAATCATATTATTGCTGTCTATTCCGAGCGCTCTTTCTTGATATTAATTTAAAAATATTCTTCCAAATATTCATGTCTATAGAGACAATAGTTCTGTATATATACTCGTATTTATAATTATGTGATATCAAGGTCTTTATATCATCTTTTATCATCGTCTGGAAATAAATCATTCACTAAACCTCTCATTTTTGTTTTTCTTAGCTGAGCCTGGAGTATTATCTTCTACTGGTACTCTTGCTTTGTTATTTAACGATTTCAATGATTCCAAAATTTTATAAGCATTGCTCAAATGGTTTGTCTGAATCACTTTTCTCAATAGAACAACTTCAATGTTATTATTTTGCTCATATTTTATAGATATTTATATTTATTTCTTGCCTATTTAAAACTATTTTTGCCAATTACTCCATTCCGATAGTATGGATTTCTAATATAATGGAAATCGGTTTTCATTTTAACTAGTTTTACTTCCAAATTTTCGTATTGGATTTCTGCTTGATATTATTTGATTTAATCTCAAATGATAAATATATTACCTCACTAATTTCTTTCATTTTTCTTAAATGCTCTGTCAATATAATTTGTGTTGAAAAAACTTGGGGTTCAGTTCTTTAATGATATTAATTAATGATAAATATATTACCTCACTAATTACTTTCATTTTTCTTAAATGCTCTGTCAATATAATTTGTGTTGAAAAAACTTGGGGTTCAGTTCTTTAATTAACATACATCTTTGAAATAAATTCAATCTGGGTGATCGTCTTTTTCGATAAATATATATAAAAACTTTTGTTTAATTTTCTGCACTATATAAATTGAATTTCAATAATTATTTCAACATGGTCCGAGCTACCTGTCAATATTATCAGTCACATGACATCGCTCATAGAGTCGTTGAATATTTTTATCTCCGAATTCATTTATTATATAATAAGCCCAAGTAGAAACGAAAGATACAATATTGGGATGTGTTGTATTGGGGTTAATAAAGAAAGGAACCCGCATTTCTCTCAGAGCCATTTAGTTCCTGGTTCATACTACATAGGGTTTTTACAAAGTTGGGATCTCCGTCAATTTGTTTTCATTTTTAACCTTTATTGTTGGCTCTCTAGGACGTTGAATAAAGATCTAGCTAATGGTTCCCATTTCTTAAAAACCACGTTCTGACGTTTGAGGCCAAAAACTTAATATGTACACTGTGTGACAAGGAAATTACTGAAGAACTCCCCCATTACCTGCTTAATTGTACAGTCCTTGATGCAGAGAGGAAGGCCCTATATCAACAAATTATAAGTACCAACACTTCACCCTACGTATTGCTTTCAAAAATATCAGCAAACAAATCTAAGGCAATATCTTACTATAAATTTAGATAATCATTATGTAAGGACCAGTCAACAAGTGAATGACTTTGAGACGAAGAGAAAATCCAGTTCAATTTCTTTGTAAATAACACAAGATGATTATTACCATAACCAATTGTGAGAATCTGTATGGGGCAAGTCCCTAATAAAGACTTTTGTGTGTGTGTGTGGTTCCCATTTCTTTTCTGTTATCCAGTTTCTCTGGCAATACACCTCAGCATCACTAGATTTTCAAACTACTGAGTTTTTTCGTATCAATAATTATATTGATTCTCTCTCTTATTTATTAATATACAGTTATACACCTGTCTATAGCGCCCCCTCTAAATAGCGCCTTCCTCTCTATAGCGCCCGATTTTAAATACGTAGTACGATGCGATTTACATTAAAAGTGACCTGTTTATAGCACCCTCTCTGTATAGCACCCTATTTTGGTGAGTCCCAAGAGGGAGCGCTATAGACAGGTTTAAATGTATATATTTATTTATTTATATTTAACCTTATATGAACGATATAATAAAGGTAGTTTCAATCTCAATATCTCTCTCTATTCTTGTTCCAATTTTCTCTTAGTTTCTTAACCTTCATAGAAATTATTTGAACTTTGCCTGAGCTAGGCTTATTGCCCACTGGAGCAGCTATTAAAGTAAACTCGCTATTGCGTGTCTGTTGTCAATAAATATCTGCGTCAAATCTCCATGAGCAACCTGTTCATATGATAGAAGACAGCTTGTTGTGATCTCATAGAACTTCTTGTCAACAACGTTACATTTAACTGCGTCAATAAATTTTGAATATCGGTGTCAAGGTCAATCAATAAATATAATATTTCGTTTATTTTAACATAATGGATAATGGATTAATCTTTACAGAAATTTGTTATGTATGCGCAAATATTTAGTTAAATTTTAAAATATTTCTATATAGATTTCATTTGATCTCTTAAATTATATATCTAAATTAGTTTGATGAACTGTAAACTCAGCTGCCCAGCATTTGGACTACAGCGATTCCGAACGGCTACACTTATTGGACTGCCCTCATTCAATCGCACTGCCCTATTGAATCTACCAAGAAACAAACAGGCCTGGAAACACTTGGTGAACTGGTTCACTAAGGCTACCAAGACAGACTCCTAAACCGCAGGACAGCCCGGATAGCTGGCGATCTAAGTATACGCTCCAGGAGCCTGGGTTGCCTTTATGTTACTGCTACTACTACTGTAAAATTTAACCCACCCTAGAAAATATGATTGAATTATATTACTCGAGCCAAATTACATAAAATACAAATTTGAGAACTTATGCAATAGTTTCCGATAATTATCACAGCGAGGTATTCAGCCAGATATATACCCCCCACAAGTATCCTCGATTAATGTAAATACGTTTTAAAGGCCGAATTGTGTTACGTTGAAGAGTTACTAACTACTGTTTTAAATATTTTTGGGAGAAAATACCTCAAGAAGTTCTAAGAGAACATGGGTATAAAAATTTATAAAGCCAATTTGAGCTTTAAAGCACACACAGCATTTTATAAAATAATTTGTTATAAGAAATTTAAACTAGTTTTGCACGTATGATTCTTTTTAAGGTTTAAAAGTTCAAACTGCTGGGAGGGGGCTCACCACTGATGAACCAGGCTCTTCCATTAATTTATTATTGCAGTAAGGGCATTATAGAAAATTATTTTAAAAAGAATCATACACGTCAAAAGTAGTTCCCCAATTTCTTATAATATATCATTAGTATTTTCTCTAAATCTGGGGAAAGACCATTTCATCCAGTTACATAGTGACAGACTCGATCTTATCAGAGAAAGCCTTCAACATTTTTAACTTTTAGAAGAGGTCTGGTGAAATAATGTGTTGAATTGATTTACATAAGTTTGCATAAAAGCTTTAAAATCTTTTTCCATTTTCCTTCTATTTGTTTTTATTTTCTTACCTTTTGTTTAAGAAGGCAGACTGATTTGTGCGTTTGAAGTTTAAATTTCATTCGATCCTTTTTCAATATTGATCTTCCGTCTGCTGCCTTTTGTAGTTTTTCTCCTCTTTTGTAGCTATTATGATGCTTTCAGATATTTTTCTCGGATATTTCAGACTAAATTAAATTTCGATTGATTTTTTGTGTTACCTTTGTAATTGTCTTATTGAGTCTGTGGTTTGTGTTTTCTTAAAGGTTTTCCTTTTATTTTATATTTATTCCTTTTAGGAGAGAGAGCACAAATGTCTTCTAGCCATCGTAAATGTAATCTACCAAACTCCAGTTTGTTATTTCTACTTTTATTTTGAAAACATCCATTTGGATGAGGAAAGCGAAGACTAGAACGCGGCTGATTCTACACTCGCCTTTCCAGGGATAGGCTAACCTTGACGTATGCACGATGGAATCTGTGGCCACTGGACATGTGTTGGACCTAGAGGCTTTTGTAGGGTTCTGTGCTGCCTGGAGTATAGGAGCTCCATCTATGCTTCCTTCGGTGAATCTGTATAAGACCGGTGTTCTTAATAAAGCTGTACGTGTGTGAAAACATCCGGAAGTATTTTTTATATCTTTGCTGAAGATGTCAGGTATTTTAACCTTCTTTGTGTGTTTAACCTAAATACCGCTTTTAATAATCGATGAGCAAGTGTATGTTACAGTAAATTATGTCTCTTGTAACAAACTATAAAATATTATTTAGTATATTTTCAGTAAGTGAATTTTGTTTTTCGTATATAAATTTGGCATTTGACTCTTTCATTTCGCTCTATCATCACTTTAATTTTGTTGACTAGTATCAAAGAGAGCGTATAGTACCATCTCTTGGGGTCTCAGCACCCAAAAAAGGCTTACACTTTATAAATCTATAATAAGACCAACGTTAACTTACGGAACAAAAATATGGTTTCAATTTATTAGCAAAAAATATAAGTACAAACTGAACTCAATGCAATATCAAATTCTGCTATGGTGTACCCAAACATATAAAACAACCAGTTATAACTGTGTTCACACCTTAGCCAATATTCCTTTGATCACTGATTATATGGAATCTAGAATTATAGGTTATATATATGATTTGTATATTCCAGGTATACTCAAAGATTTCATTATATCAAGGATTAATTTACTGAAAAAGAATACTAATCAAACATTTCAAAGTTTCTTTCCTTATGAAATTTCGAAATATTTTCGACCAAACTATTATAATTCACAATTTATCACAGATCATGGAAATTTCTGTTTTTTTCTTAAGAAAATTCAGGCTGTGCAAGATTCGACATGTTTCTGTGGATTGGGGGAACAAACTTCAATACATCTCTTGCTAGAGTGCCCTGTCTTTCAAGATTACAGAGTCAACAACGATTTAATAGCTTTAGGCCCTAGTGATTTAATTTCAAATAAGGACACATATATAAAATTTAATTTCCTTTGTGAATATATTTTGGATTTCATTAAGAAAAATGGTCTTTGATGTAACGATCTCAAGGAAATATTGGACATATTATATGGTTGTAAACAATATATATGTGTATGCGTATATATGTGTGTATATATGTATATATTTTAAATTTAATGATGTAACTGTAAATAAAATTCAAAGAATATCTCTATATGTAAATAATATTTATGAATCTTTCTAAGTAACTTTCTGTGTATCTTTCCATGTTGAATATTTTCTTTGTTATATTTGTATGTACATTTAGCGCAAGTGTCCCTAGGGGGACATAGCGTTTTGAATTGAAATAAATAAATAAATAAATCTCAACTTTATAAACTAAATCATCTTACGTAAGAGGAGATTTCAACTCAATGTGGTATTGCAGACATATGCATATTTTTGCTCACGTTGCACGTGTGTGTGTTTGTGTGTTAATACAGTCGATTCTAGATAATTTGAAACTCCTTAATTTGAAACTCTCAATAATTTGAATTTTTTACCAGTTCCTTGAAAAATATTCGATAAGTTGAATAAAATCAATATTAATTGTGATCCCCTCTGTAATTTGAAGTTGAAGGAATAGTATCTTGCCACAAATGGACATTTGTGAATAAATCACGAATTCTGATCAAACTCTTGCTTACTTAATTTTATTAATATGCAAGATTTTATCAGAAAATATTGAATTATGAGGGAAAATGTATCCGGCGACTTTCTTAAGCCAGACCAGCCCACGAACTAAATATACAAAGATAGAGCTCAAATATCCCATTCCGAGCGGGCGGAGTAAGCAGTTTCACATTTCAACTGGGCGACTAGCGTAGGCGGCCGTACTGAATGGATTCAATTTTTATAGCACGTGGACTATAGCCACTTTCCGCACCTACAGATAAAATATTTGAAGCAACTATCGTCGCGTTCCGCACCCAAAGGGTTAAAGTGAGTCCTTTCAATGCTTGATTTGTGTATTTAAAATGAATTCAAGAAATAACTAGTGTCTTTCCATAAGTGAAAAAAAGCGTGTAGTTTAAACTGTGGAGGATAGACAATTAAAAAAGATGTCGCTAAACATTTTGGCATTTTACCATCGACACTGTCGATGATTTTGAAAAATAAAGTTCGCATCACCGGAAGTGCCTTAATTGCGAGTAGAAAAAGGTCACGCCAGGGTGAATTTCCCCGTCTTGAAGAGTGCTTGGTTAAGAGGATTCGTCAGTGTAGAGGACAAAACGTTCCCGTCGGCGGTTTCATGTTGAAGGAAAAAGACAAATATTTTGCGCAGTTTCTTAGAATTAAAGGATTTGTAGCAATTGAGGGGTGGCTCTCAAATTTTAAAATTCGAAACGGCATATCAAATAAAAATCTGCGGAGAGAGCGCCAGCGTGGATATTTCCATTTGTTCTCAATGGATTGACGATCTGAACCAACTTTTGAATGGCTATGACCCTTGGAACATATTCAACACAGACGAAACCGGACTTTCTTTATAAATGTCTTACTGATCGCACTCTGACGTTCAAAGATGAACAGTGTCATGGAGGGAAACTCAGCAAGGATAGATTAACTGTTCTCTTAGCGTGTAACATGGACGGTTCTCAAAAATTGACACACTTATAATAGGGAAATCTGCGAAACCACGCTGTTTTAAAGGAATAAAATTGCTCCCCACAGTTGATAGATCAAACAAAAAATCGTGGATGATGACAGAGGTGTTTATTGAATGGCTGACCTCAGTTAACAGTGAAATGGAAAAGAAAAAAAAAACGTAAACTCGTACTGTTTTTGAACAACTGCACCGTGCAATAATAACCCACCACCATTAGACCACGTAAAATTGATTTTTTTTCCAGCCAACACGACAGCAAGATTGTAACCGTTAGACCAGGGCATAATTCAAATTGTTGAAACTCTCTACCGTAGATAAATTGCTTATCTTGTGCTGGATAACATTGAAAAAGGTGAAAAGGTACGCATAACAATTTTGACCACTATAATCATGATTAATAAGGCCTGGGGAAAAATGTCAACCCTCCCACTATTTATAACTGTTTTAGAAAGTGCGGGCTTAAGCACACCGAGAGCGTAGAACAGTCATCGGAGTCCCCACAAATACAGATTCTGACTCAGGGTGGGGACGTCTACCTAACTATGGAGAATTGACATTTGAGGATTATTCCATGTCGACGATCACATCAGTGTCCACGGTGCCGATGCCGAAATATTGAATTTGACCCATCTGGATGATGAGGAAGAGGAAGAAGAAGAACAACCGCCAATTCCAGTCAAATTGAGTGAAGCAAGGAGATCTCTTACATTTCCCTACGCTTCTACGCCCTCAGAACCGACACAAGTGACGATTTCTTCGCAGCTCTGACTACTATCGAAAATTCATTGGACAATGATAAGACTGAAGTCGCTCACTCAACAAATAATTACGGACTTCTTTTTAAAATGAACATTTTAAAATAGTTGTACAAATGTTTAAAATAATAAATTACAAATTTTGATCAAACTATTGTTTGAGAAAGGGAAAGACCCGAAAGCTCCCAATCTCTTTATTACTTCAAAAACTTGCGGTAAGTCACTTACTTAATCTTGAATCAACATAATATGTATATGCCAAACTTCCAAAACTTCAAACTCTTGTTTACTCTATTTTTTTCCTCCCTCCCTCTTAGTTGTCTGAACTATTATTTTTAACTCTTCATAAATTGAAAATGTTCTCTGGTCCCTTGAGTTTCAAATTATCGAGAGTCGACTGTAATTGTATTATGTGTTTGACTTGGATATATTAGGAATTATTTAGTTTCACTTTAATTATACCTGATACTGAGTTCTTACATTTTACGATAAATTGTCTTCAGTAATATCTATAGAACACAAAATATTTCAAAATTGAAAAAAATATTTTTTTTTTCTCACAACAGGAGAAAAGAAAGGGAAAACATATATTTTTTTTAATTGGAAAATTTTATTATCGTGGTTCTGACTTTGTGTTTCTCTTTCTCTACAAACCATTTACTTCGCTGATTCTTTTTATAATTCCTTTTATATTCAGCATATGACGTGTAACGGCTGAACCGCTCCTCTGGAATATTTTTATAACTATAACTTTTATTTATTAAGATATTTATCCTAAAATATATATCGAAATCATACTTCCTATGTTCCAAAGTTACAGTACCTAGGGCATCTAAACCAAAAATCCATCATATTTATTTTATATGATGAAGAGAATTAACTTGGTATTCTGACATAATAATTTAAAATATTTTATAAATTTTTTATTTGAAAATAGACATTTCAAATATTGCTTATTACATATTTCTCTATTTATATACAAATCAAAATGTGTCTGTTTATTGATAAGCTGCTTAACAAAAGATCACCAAATTTTCCATTTAATTCTTATTGACTCTTGGGAGATGGTATTAGACAAATCTAATTTAGAAATCACTTTTAATTCCAATATTGTTTCCAAAAAAAAAAACAAGTTAAATTTTATTATCTAAGCAAATTTAATTTCCAAATCTATATTTTATCTATACCTTTATTTATATAGTCACTTGCCGTGGGACTATTTAGAACATTGGAGAAAGTTATAAGGGTGTTTTAACTGACTTCCTTGATAACCGTAGATATAGCTGGTACATTCGACATTGCATGGTGGACTGCGATCAATAAAAGATTGGATAATTATATAAGGGTGTTTTTTTCTATATATTTTTTTCTTTTCAATTTTATTTACAAAAAATACGAAAAAATTGTTTTAAAAATTATCTTTATTAATAATAAGTTTTCCATCACAATATATCTGTGTATTCCTATTATTAATGAGAAATTATGAAAATCCAACACAGTGTGTAAACGATATGGTATATAATGAAACAGTGTTTTTATAATGCCATAAATTAGATGTGAACACAAAATTAATCACATTAAGGAAGTATCTAAAGCGCTGAAATGATTTAGCCAATAAAATATCAAACAAATAGACTGGATTGATAAACATGTACAATGGTTAAATATCCTTCGTGGTAGCAACAAAGGCTGGATAAAGATGATAAATAGTTTTAATACACATTTTAAAATATGTAAATAATACAAGATATAAATAATAAACAATTTCTACTGCCCTTACTGCAATGAAAAAATTAATGGGAGGGCCTGGCTCATCAGTGGTGAACCCTCCCAGCGGTTTCGCCAGTTTAATCTACCATACCGCTGTTATATTGCATTTTTGGAACTTCATTTTATTGTGATACTGTTGCTAGTCTCTTGGAATGGGTATCTTAGAAGAACTATGGGCATAAGCTTTGAGGAGAGTAGAATTACATACATTTATAAATATATATATTTCGAATTTTGATAAAAGATGGCGCGCTAGTGCATCATATTATAAATGTTCTAATAAAAGAAACAATTTGATATTTTAACACAAAGCAATAACGCGCCATCTATACATATAAAATAAAAGGATTTAAAAGCGCGAATGTTTCTTTTATACATAAAAACGAACTTCTACTGTCCTTACTGCGATGAAAAAATATATTGGGAGGGCTTGGCTCATCAGTGGTGAACCCTCCCAGCAGTTTCGCCAATTTAATCCACCAGACCGCTTCTCAGAGCTCTAATACTGTATTGGATCATTCTGCTTTTATATGCTACACTGAAGGATGGAATCTCAGAAATGGTTTTCAAGTAAACTATGGACATAAGCTTATAGGACAGTAGAATTATATTCAAATATTTGCTTCGAGCAATACTCTTCAGCAAACTATAAAGACAAGGCCATTAGGAATAAATTAACACAAAGCAATAACGCGCCATCTATACATATAAAATAAAATGATTTAAAAGCGCGAATGTTTCTTTTATACATAAAAACGAACTTCTACTGTCCTTACTGCGATGAAAAAATATATTGGGAGGCTTGGCTCATCAGTGGTGAACCCTCCCAGCAGTTTCGCCAATTTAATCCACCAGACCGCTTCTCAGAGCTCTAATACTGTATTGGATCATTCTGCTTTTATATGCTACACTGAAGGATGGAATCTTAGAAATGGTTTTCAAGTAAACTATGGACATAAGCTTATAGGACAGTAGAATTATATTCAAATATTTGCTTCGAGCAATACTCTTCAGCAAACTATAAAGACAAGGCCATTAGGAATAAATTAACACAAAGCAATAACGCGCCATCTATACATATAAAATAAAAGGATTTAAAAGCGCGAATGTTTCTTTTATACATAAAAACGAACTTCTACTGTCCTTACTGCGATGAAAAAATATATTGGGAGGGCTTGGCTCATCAGTGGTGAACCCTCCCAGCAGTTTCGCCAATTTAATCCACCAGACCGCTTCTCAGAGCTCTAATACTGTATTGGATCATTCTGCTTTTATATGCTACACTGAAGGATGGAATCTTAGAAATGGTTTTCAAGTAAACTATGGACATAAGCTTATAGGACAGTAGAATTATATTCAAATATTTGCTTTGAGCAATACTCTTCAGCAAACTATAAAGACAAGGCCATTAGGAATAAATTAACACAAAGCAATAACGCGCCATCTATACATATAAAATAAAAGGATTTAAAAGCGCGAATGTTTCTTTTATACATAAAAACGAACTTCTACTGTCCTTACTGCGATGAAAAAATATATTGGGAGGGCTTGGCTCATCAGTGGTGAACCCTCCCAGCAGTTTCGCCAATTTAATCCACCAGACCGCTTCTCAGAGCTCTAATACTGTATTGGATCATTCTGCTTTTATATGCTACACTGAAGGATGGAATCTTAGAAATGGTTTTCAAGTAAACTATGGACATAAGCTTATAGGACAGTAGAATTATATTCAAATATTTGCTTCGAGCAATACTCTTCAGCAAACTATAAAGACAAGGCCATTAGGAATAAATTAACACAAAGCAATAACGCGCCATCTATACATATAAAATAAAAGGATTTAAAAGCGCGAATGTTTCTTTTATACATAAAAACGAACTTCTACTGTCCTTACTGCGATGAAAAAATATATTGGGAGTGCTTGGCTCATCAGTTCCTTTTTATGTATAAAAGAAACATTCGCGCTTTTAAATCCTTTTATTTTATATGTATAGATGGCGCGTTATTGCTTTGTGTTAATTTATTCCTAATGGCCTTGTCTTTATAGTTTGCTGAAGAGTATTGCTCGAAGCAAATATTTGAATGTAATTCTACTGTCCTATAAGCTTATGTCCATAGTTTACTTGAAAACCATTTCTAAGATTCCATCCTTCAGTGTAGCATATAAAATCAGAATGATCCAATACAGTATTAGAGCTCTGAGAAGCGGTCTGGTGGATTAAATTGGCGAAACTGCTGGGAGGGTTCACCACTGATGAGCCAAGCCCTCCCAATATATTTTTTCATCGCAGTAAGGACAGTAGAAGTTCGTTTTTATGTATAAAAGAAACATTCGCGCTTTTAAATCCTTTTATTTTATATGTATAGATGGCGCGTTATTGCTTTGTGTTAATTTATTCCTTATGGCCTTGTCTTTATAGTTTGCTGAAGAGTATTGCTCAAAGCAAATATTTGAATATAATTCTACTGTCCTATAAGCTTATGTCCATAGTTTACTTGAAAACCATTTCTAAGATTCCATCCTTCAGTGTAGCATATAAAAGCAGAATGATCCAATACAGTATTAGAGCTCTGAGAAGCGGTCTGGTGGATTAAATTGGCGAAACTTCTGGGAGGGTTCACTACTGATGAGCCAAGCCCTCCCAATATATATATTTTTTTATCGCAGTAAGGACAGTAGAAGTTCGTTTTTATGTATAAAAGAAACATTCGCGCTTTTAAATCCTTTTATTTTATATGTATAGATGGCGCGTTATTCCTTTGTGTTAATTTATTCCTAATGGCCTTGTCTTTATAGTTTGCTGAAGAGTATTGCTCGAAGCAAATATTTGAATATAATTCTACTGTCCTATAAGCTTATGTCCATAGTTTACTTGAAAACCATTTCTAAGATTCCATCCTTCAGTGTAGCATATAAAAGCAGAATGAACCAATACAGTATTAGAGCTCTGAGAAGCTGTCTGGTGGATTAAATTGGCGAAACTGCTGGGAGGGTTCACCACTGATGAGCCAAGCCCTCCCAATATATTTTTTCATCGCAGTAAGGACAGTAGAAGTTCGTTTTTATGTATAAAAGAAACATTCGCGCTTTTAAATCCTTTTATTTTATTTGTATAGATGGCGCGTTATTGCTTTGTGTTAATTTATTCCCAATGGCCTTGTCTTTATAGTTTGCTGAAGAGTATTGCTCGAAGCAAATATTTGAATATAATTCTACTGTCCTATAAGCTTATGTCCATAGTTTACTTGAAAACCATTTCTAAGATTCCATCCTTCAGTGTAGCATATAAAAGTAGAATGATCCAATACAGTATTAGAGCTCTGAGAAGCGGTCTGGTGGATTAAATTGGCGAAACTGCTGGGAGGGTTCACCACTGATGAGCCAAGCCCTCCCAATATATTTTTTCATCGCAGTAAGGACAGTAGAAGTTCGTTTTTATGTATAAAAGAAACATTCGCGCTTTTAAATCCTTTTATTTTATATGTATAGATGGCGCGTTATTGCTTTGTGTTAATTTATTCCTAATGGCCTTGTCTTTATAGTTTGCTGAAGAGTATTGCTCGAAGCAAATATTTGAATATAATTCTACTGTCCTATAAGCTTATGTCCATAGTTTACTTGAAAACCATTTCTAAGATTCCATCCTTCAGTGTAGCATATAAAAGCAGAATGATCCAATACAGTATTAGAGCTCTGAGAAGCGGTCTGGTGGATTAAATTGGCGAAACTGCTGGGAGGGTTCACCACTGATGAGCCAAGCCTCCCAATATATTTTTTCATCGCAGTAAGGACAGTAGAAGTTCGTTTTTATGTATAAAAGAAACATTCGCGCTTTTAAATCCTTTTATTTTATATGTATAGATGGCGCGTTATTGCTTTGTGTTAATTTATTCCTAATGGCCTTGTCTTTATAGTTTGCTGAAGAGTATTGCTCGAAGCAAATATTTGAATATAATTCTACTGTCCTATAAGCTTATGTCCATAGTTTACTTGAAAACCATTTCTAAGATTCCATCCTTCAGTGTAGCATATAAAAGCAGAATGATCCAATACAGTATTAGAGCTCTGAGAAGCGGTCTGGTGGATTAAATTGGCGAAACTGCTGGGAGGGTTCACCACTGATGAGCCAAGCCCTCCCAATATATTTTTTCATCGCAGTAAGGACAGTAGAAGTTCGTTTTTATGTATAAAAGAAACATTCGCGCTTTTAAATCCTTTTATTTTATATGTATAGATGGCGCGTTATTGCTTTGTGTTAATTTATTCCTAATGGCCTTGTCTTTATAGTTTGCTGAAGAGTATTGCTCAAAGCAAATATTTGAATATAATTCTACTGTCCTATAAGCTTATGTCCATAGTTTACTTGAAAACCATTTCTAAGATTCCATCCTTCAGTGTAGCATATAAAAGCAGAATGATCCAATACAGTATTAGAGCTCTGAGAAGCGGTCTGGTGGATTAAATTGGCGAAACTGCTGGGAGGGTTCACCACTGATGAGCCAAGCCCTCCCAATATATTTTTTCATCGCAGTAAGGACAGTAGAAGTTCGTTTTTATGTATAAAAGAAACATTCGCGCTTTTAAATCCTTTTATTTTATAATTTGATATTTGCGGAAGAGCGATTGCTCGAAGCATATTATATATTTATTTATATATTTATGAATGTATGTAGTTCTACTGTCCTCAAAGCTTATGTCCATAGTTCCAAAAATGCAATATAAGAGTGGTATGGTAGATTAAACTGGCGAAACCGCTGGGAGGGTTCACCACTGATGAGCCAGGCCATCCCATTAGTTTTTCCATTGCAGTAAGGGCAGTAGAAATTGTTTATTTTCAAAAAAGAATCTTACGCCTTCAAAATAATTTCGAATTTTGATAACAGATGGCGCGCTAGTGCATCATAATATAAATAATAGTTGAAGATTCATTTTGTCATATACTCCTATAGAAAGGTTTATAATACCTGACAGCTTGAGAGAATGTATAAATTAAACAATAAACATATCCTCTGAGGCGGTTTTTATTATTGTTTGAATTGACATATGTTGAGCGGAACAGAAAGGAGATGCAGTAAAGTTTCCGTTTAGAGGATACCTAAAAATTTGTCTTAGCCGGTCTCTCCAAGAGGTAGTCTCTCCTCAGAGATTCTGTCAACTCTATCAGATATTCTCTCATGTCAGTCATAATCTTCGATAAGAGGCCATCCCCAGGAGGGACAAGTTAGTCAGGTTTTTAGGCGGTCTCTCTTGAGACCCTCTCTGTTGCAATATATTTAAATCTCTATTATTATAAAAAATCAAAATTTTGTCTACTTGAATCTGAGAATGATTTTAGGCTATCATTTAAGAAATTAATTTAAATTTTAATTTTATTTCCAAAATCAAGTAAAATGTTAATATCTAAGCAATTTTATTTGTGCTGAAATCTATATTTTTATTTATAAAGCCCCTTTCCATGTAATCGTTAATAATCTTGGGGTATATTTTAAGGCTGTTTTTAATAAGCTTTATTTTTTAACTACAATTTTATATATATGTGATGATTTAAGACCATGGAATTGTTGTAAATAATCCAGATATCTACTACCACATGTTCCACCACGTGACTGTATATAACTTGTTATTTACTGCAAATAGAAAGCATCAAATAATATCAATCTGTACCGCGTAAGACTCTAATAAAGTATAGAAACTGTACAGATAGAAGGAATGGAGAATAACAGGAGAAAATTAAGGTTAAAACTAATCATGCTTAGGTGAGAATAGGAGAGTAGGCCTAGCAAGCCCAGTCCAATTTTTACGAGTTCGTGGCCCTCCTGGATGATGCAACTTTCCCCCCCTGTTTACGTCAGAAAAGGGCAGTGACCTGGCTGGACCCTGAAGCTATAAAAATGAGGCCCCGAGCCTCAGATAGTTAGTCCTTAGTTAGTCTTCGTTTCAGCCCCAGTCCGCAGGCCGCTTCTATAGAGGTAACTCAACCCTTTCCTGCCAGAAATCTCCTCGTCCCATTCCTTCTTGACGTTCAGACGCTTCTTAGTGGAATATCTGTTTGTTTATTTCACCTTTGGCCCAGCTGTGTCGCCTTCCACCACGACTGCACGGTAGAGTTGACATCGAGGTTCGTCTAGCATCAGGTAACACTGGTCCCATAGGTCCCAAGATATCACATATATATATATATATATATATATATATATATATATATATATATATAATTTATATATATATTGCTTCGAAAACAGAATAAAAATATTTTTATAAGCCATCTTCAATATAAGGAAGTTTTATATTTTTCATTATATCTATATATATGAGAAATCTAAGTATCAAAGCACGAATGTTTATTTTAAACATAAAAAAAAACTTCTACTGTCCTTACTACGATTAAAAAATATTGGGAGGGTTTGGCTCATCAGTGGTAAACCCTTCCAGCGGGTTCGCCAATCTAATCTACCAGACCGCTTCTTAGAGCTCCAATACTGTATTGGATGATTCTAATTGTAAATGCTACAATGAAGGGTGGAATCTTTGAAATGGTTTTCAAGCAACTATGGACATTTCTTATATAGAGACGGCACGTTGTCGCCTTATAATTCCTTATATCTATAATCACATTATTAATAAAAAGGTTTTAAAATATGACACAATGTCAAAGCAATGTTATGATTAATTAAATCAGGTTCCTGGAGTGTACATATGTCGGCAGCTGTCCACAAACATCGTATAACGACATATTTGTATACATAAAAATCAAATTTGTTCGTCTATGGATAAGCTTATAAAGACATTATACAATTCTCTCAAAATTCCCCATGTAATACCTTCTGACCCTATCAATGGTTTTATTTTAATATTTGCTTCTTATTTATTTGATTGTAATATATTATTATGAGAATTAGAAACTATCATATTATAATATATTGCCAGACACACCCTTCTTTTTTACACAATTCGTTTTTCTCGTTTTCTTCTCTCTTTCTCATTGTTAACATCATATGACTATTCTATTCACGGCCTAAAATTATTATTATATATGTATAGACAAATGTAAAGGCATACATGTATGACAGCGCAAGTGTCCCTAGGGGGACATAGCGCTTTAAATTGAAATAAAATTAAAACATTATAATATTTTATTTAAAAATATCAAGTAATATGTTATACACCAAGAAACTTTTATAAATATACACCTATATATTAGTTTATTCATATCTTTATTTATTAATACAGTTTCATGTCACTTTTTAGAAACGTGAGGAAAGTTTTAGAATTATTTTTGGTGATATATCACTTCTTCTCTTCCTTTGCCATACATTTTTAAATCTAAGTATAAATAATTCTTTATTACTTGAACTAAATTTTTCGTTAAGTCCTTCGAAGGGAGGAACATACAGTGAATGTGTGTTACACACAGTTAATGTTACATACAGTTGGGTGTTACACATAGTTAATGTTGCATACAGTGAATGTGTGTTACACACAGTTAATGCTGCATACAGTTGTGTGTTACACATAGTTAATGTTACATACAGTTGTGTGTTACACATAGTTAATGTTGCATACAGTTTTGTGTTACACATAGTTAATGTGTGTGACACACAGTTAATGTTACATACAGTTGGGTGTTACACATAGTTAATATTGCATACAGTTGTGTGTTACACATAGTTAATGTTGCATACAGTGAATGTGTGTGACACACAGTAAATGTTACATACAGTTGTGTGTTACACATAGTTAATGTTGCATACAGTTGTGTGTTACACATAGTTATTGTTGCATACAGTTAATGTGTGTTACACACAGTTAATGTTACATACAGTTGTGTGTTACACACAGTTAATGTTACATACAGTTGTGTGTTACACATAGTTAATTTTGCATACAGTTAATGTGTGTTACACACAGTTAATGTTACATACAGTTGTGTGTTACACATAGTTAATGTTGCATACAGTGAATGTGTGTTACACACAGTTAATGTTACATACAGTTGTGTGTTACACATAGTTAATGTTGCATACAGTTGTGTGTTACACATAGTTAATGTTACATACAGTTGTGTAGAAAGAGGGAACAGTTGTGTGTTACACATAGTTATTGTTGCATACAGTTAATGTGTGTTACACACAGTTAATGTTACATACAGTTGTGTGTTACACACAGTTAATGTTACATACAGTTGTGTGTTACACATAGTTAATTTTGCATACAGTTAATGTGTGTTACACACAGTTAATGTTACATACAGTTGTGTGTTACACATAGTTAATGTTGCATACAGTGAATGTGTGTTACACACAGTTAATGTTACATACAGTTGTGTGTTACACATAGTTAATGTTGCATACAGTTGTGTGTTACACACAGTTAATGTTACATACAGTTGTGTGTTACACATAGTTAATGTTACATACAGTTGTGTGTTACACACAGTTAATGTTACATACAGTTGTGTGTTACACACAGTTAATGTTACATACAGTTGTGTGTTACACATAGTTAATGTTGCATACAGTTAAAGTTACATACAGTTAATGTTACATACAGTTGTGTGTTACACATAGTTAATGTGCCACTCCCGTCGAAGGACTTATAGGCCCAAAAAAAAACTTGAGTTCAAATAATAAAAACCTTTGTAGAAACTTATCCTCAGAAAGATCTTTGATTTCTATTCAATTGAGCACGGGGATCAATATCTATTATATAATGACTAAGTTTGGCATCAGGCGGCGTTTTATTCATTATATAGGTTCTATTGTAGAAGGGCAGAGATATATATGCCTGAAATCTTGAGACTGTTTTAATAAAATAAACTCATCTCCGGAAACCCTTTTAATTGTTTAATTAATATCAATGAGATTTAAATCAATTGATATAAATGGAAATGTAATGTCATAGAAGAGAGAGTTAAGTCACACGAACGGAGTAAATCATTTAGAAGCATCTATAGAATTGAAATGAATGATTTATAGCAAAGTATTTTTCAAGCAAGTATACAGAATTGAGACTTATTCACAATGATTAAAATGACATGTTTTGAGCATAAAGGTGCGGCAAAGTAGATAGAGTAGGGAAGTCTTTAAGAATCTGTCTGAAATTGTGGCTGAATGTATCTCTTCCAGAGGTTATCTCCATCATATATTCTTTTTATGTGAAGCTGAATCTCTGATTAGAGACCACCTCCAGGAGAGACGGTTTTGGCCACCTTCCCAAGCGGTCTCTCATGTGGGAGCCCCTCCAAGTATATATATGTGATAACTTGTATATAGGATTATGTAACTCCACCACAATCTATATACCATGTATCATCTAAAGGTTTAATAAACGTTAGGCCTCGAGAGATAGGAAAGAAACAAAGTACAGGGCCTTCTTATTCCTGGAGGATTGCAATCATGGCGGCAATGGAGGTTCTGAGCCAATCACCTTTAAGGATGACAAATTAATAGCGAATCACCAGAGAGCACATGTAAAGATCTAAACCAATGAGAAGTCCGAGAGAGTCGATGACGATTATCTCCGGCAAGAAAAAGATAGAAGGTAGGTGAGCGTGCTACGAGCTATGTGTGCTCAACATAGGCTCCAACCAAGGCAGTGTGCGCTCCATAGATGTGAAAGGCCAGCTACCTCCGCCGAACATTCTCCCCCAATCGCAGGTCCTATTCTACCCCATCCAGGTGTGTTCGTTCTTTCCCTGTGGAACCCTTGTCACTCGACCAAGACTGCATCACCACCACCTACACCACCCATCCATCTCCACATCCCCATATATATTAATATCTTTATTATAATTATTATAATTTTACAACATTTTAAACGTGTTAATTGTTAAAATCATTAACACTACAAAGGAAAATGCCACAAAATTTTAAATGAAGCCCCTTTTGACCCCTTGGGAATGATTCAAGGCAAATTTTTTCGTATAAACAATATTTCGTTGTAATTTTATTTATTTTAAGTAAAATAAAATTTCAGAACTAATTAAACTGATATATATATATATATATATCTATAAATAAATATAAGGCGTATATTGGATATAAATTTATTAATTAGCCAATATTTCTAGGGGCAACACGCCTCTCTTTATCAAGGCTTTTCTTTGATTTAAACTAAATCACGTGGGCATGTGATCCACTCACGCTATACAAGACCAAAGTAAGAAACCATCTAATGAAAATTTCACTGTCTATAAAATATATTTACAATTGTTATATTTAATAATAATCAAAAGAGTATATAATTAAATAACCATTTGATTAAATAAATGAAGAGACTGATAAATATTAGAAAATAAAATGAGTGAGGATTATGATTCAATATGTTGTGTTGATATATATAAATAAAAATATATTACAAGTATAAATATATACAAAAATAATAATAAAAAAAAAATAATAAATAAATAATTTAGGAAGATATTTATATCCAATATACGCCTTATATTTATTTATAGATATTATTATGGATTGCTCAATATTTAAAATATATATATATATATATATTTTGCTTATCCCTAGTACACGTGGTACAGGCCATGATAATCATGGTGGGTAGTTAGCGACTGCTTTTTACTGTAAGCGCACCACATGTCTACACATGTGAAAAGCAGTTCGACTTTGCACTTACAAATGCCAGAGCCCCGTTTGGTTACTTGCACTCGCTGGTGGGGTTGGACTTTTGCAAGAATCGGGGGCCATTGGAGCATTTATTTTAAACAGAAAAAAGTGTCCAATGCGGGAATCGAACCCGGGTCCTAGTGGTCGAAAACCAAACGGTTTAACCAGCCTTCCACCGACCCCCCAAAAATTAAAATTCTAAAGTTATTTTTTTCAATATTTTAAATATATATTGTAACTATGTGACTATTTAAGACCATTGGGTTAGATTTAGGGTTAAAATTTGTAAGATATCTTTTTTAGTAGATCTAAATTTAACAATTATACCACAAATGTTTCTTTTGAACGAAAAATCGAAATTTATTTCAAGGAGAAATAACGATTATTTCTAACCTTAGGGATTAAGTATGATAGGATGAATTGTGACGAGTAATGATAAACGGAAAAATAAAGTGTCCAGGGATGAGAATCCCTTATTTTTCCGTTTATCATTCCCTTCACAATTCATCCTATCATACTTCATCCCTAAGGTTAGAAATAATCGTTATTTCTCCTTAAAATAAATTTCGATTTTTCGTTCAAAAGAAACATTTGCGGTATAATTGTTAAATTTAGATCTACAATCATACTAGTAAGCCGCATTATATTGTATTATATCTTTTTTTCGCCACTATTTATTTATTTTTTCAAAAAAGCATGTTAAATGCATTTTTCAAAAATTTATATTTATTACAAAGCAGTTTCTCCTTCATTCAAAATTCGTTAAGATGACACATCTTGTTACCAAATGTACATTCCATATTTCTAGCTCCACATTTATATGAAGGTTGTGTAGTTAAGCCAAATCTATAGCATTCTTCCAAATTATGTGCAGTTACCTTGGAGATGTTTTAACGGCTCAAGATATGATCTTTTAGAGTTTTCTCACAGTTGAGGTTTTAGTTGTTTAAAATTTATTTTTATAGGTTACACTATTTAATGAGGTCATTTTTCATCCGTTAAAACCATAAATTCGTCTTTAGCTGTCTCAAACAATCTTTATATATCAATGGCTTTGTGTGGAAGATTCTGCTACAATACATTTTAATAGTTTATATTTTATATCAATTTGAATAATCTTACCACTGATCATGTCTTCTTATAAATTTCCAAATTGACAATATTTTGCCAATTCCTCTTAGGACAATATTGTAAGAATCTATATTTTCGTCTAAGCTTTAGTTTCTTTGTCTAAATTTAAATATTTCTGCTACAATATTTTTGTAAAGTAGAAATATTTTGTTAAAGTTACTCTTTTGTCTTTTCATATAAGTATTTTTTATATCTGAAAAATCAAGGAAGATTATGTAGACTCTGGTTCCTGTGTCGATACACATCGAAAAATTGCCAATTCATAAATTAAATATAAATTTATTCAATGTTTATTTTCTGAATATGCAATATTTTGGCATTCATATTTAACGGTTGGGAGTCGTATATTATTTGCATATTCTGTTTCTTAAATTTTATAGCTCGTCGCTAAAATATGGTGTATTTTTACATCTATTATTGGATTATATTTATTTATTAACAAACACTTTGAATTTAGAAAAAAAAAAAGTTATCAAATGTAATATACACAGCCAATGTTATCATCTGGACTCTTCTTATTCACATCATTATTTTATAATCACTCTATTTTCCATATAGCAGTGTGTGTCGAAAAAAAATTAAAATCTATAATATTTAGTTAATAAGAGAATGGAAATTCGTTGTTTTATTGAAAAATATTAAAAGTTAACTTTTTAGCTAAACATTATTCACCTCTCATAAATATTTAAACACTTTGGAAAATAAGCATGTATGTTTTTCCAGGTTGGCTTATAAAAAGCTAAACGAATTTTGATTTAATTTCACTTAAAAAAATAGATATAGAAAGTGCAAAAGGCTATTACTAATTTAAAATTCAATTAATTAAGATCGATATAGTCTCTAAATTACCTATTGAATGTCAGCAATTAATTACATTGTCACAGTTTCAAATCTGACATATGCAATTAATCCCAATAATTTGCCTGATGTTCTGAATTAGGAAACGGTTGATAAAATTCCCTCAGAAACATTATAAAACACAAACATGATAAAGAAATTTACTTCGATCCAAAAACAATTGAAAACTTTAAGGTGAAAATATCTGGCTTTCAGGGATAAGTGTTTCTTAAAAATTTAATCCATAAATCTCTCTAGCTTTAGGGCAATAAAGCCCTTCTACAAGAGAAATCACTTCACATTAAATCGCCAATATAGACTAGAGTTAAAATATAATCAAATATATAGGGTTTTTACAGTTATTTGAATACAGATTTACCGCAGGTTTTCACTGCGCGCGCTTATCGAATTTTGCTATTCAGAGGCGATTTCTTTATTTGGAAGTTCAGGGAATAGTATATTAATTATTCCCGGAATGTCTATTCTTCTGTTAATGCTATTGTGCTTTCTGGATATGGTGGATTCTATGATGAGTCTCTGTCGTCCTTTGAGGATGTTAGAATAATGGGCCTTTGGTTCTGATAAAGAGAAGGAATGGTCTGTTTCTCTTATACGATGATATATTAATGATTTGCTGTATTGAATCTCGATATTTATGTTAGGATATTCTAATATTTAAATGTCTGCCAGTTTCTTCTACATATTTGGTTTTGAAATCTTTGCGTTCAATGGATTATATGGTATTCTTAATAATAGTAGGATAATCAATACTATTGTTCTTTGTTATGGGGTTTCTTTGAAATGAACTCTTATTTGGCGAATGCTGAAAGAGATTTTGATTCTAAATTTCTTTAGATGACGGGCTATTGGTACGGATACTGGTGAATAGGGAATACTGCAAATAGGTTCGTGAAATTGTGGGTTCTCAATTGCAGAGATGCTCTATTAAAATGCCTTAAAATAAATAATATAGGATATTGACAAGTTTTAGATTTCTCCAAATATTCTGAGTTTTTTCGATTTCAAAAGTTTTAAGTCAGTAGGGAAAAAAGGAATATAGTTGGGGTTGAAGGATGGCTTATGCACTGTTGTTTGAAATTTGAGGGGGGGGGGGGTGTGATTTTTATATCTAGAAACGGCAAGCTTTTGTTTTTTGAGGTCGGGATGTTAACTGTATCATTTATTTTATGACATTTCTCTATAGCCACTCTGAAATTCGGAACCACCAAATTACAAATCTATTTTCAGTATTCCCTATTCACCAATATCCGTATCAATAGCCCGTCATCTAAAGAAATTCAGAATTAAAACCATTTCAACAAATCGCCCGATATAAGTTCATTACTAAGAAACCCCAAAACATAAAAACAATAGTATTAATTATTCTAATAATATTATGAATGCCATATTCTCCATAAAATGCAAATATTTCAAAGCCAAAATGTAGGTGAAACTGATAGACATTTAAATATAAGAATATCCGAACACATAGATATCGAGAATCAAGACAGCAAATCATTAATATATCATCATACACTTGTATAAGAGAAACAGGCCATTCCTTCTCCCTATCAAAACCAAAAACCCACTACTCCAACATCCCCAATAGACCACAGAGACTTATCGTGGAATCCATCATAATCAGAAAAAGCACAATAGTATTAACAGAAGAATAGACATTCCAGAAATTTATACTTTCTCTCCCCCCTGAGAACCCACCCCATAACCTCCAAACAAAGAATTCGCCTCTGAATAGAAAAAATCGATAATTCGCAGTAGTAGTCCGCGTTAAATCTGTATTCAAATAACTCTAAACTTCTTATGTATTTGATTATATTTTAACTCTAGTCCTATATTGGTGATTTATTGTGGAGTGATTTCTCCTGTAGAAGGGCTTTATTGCCTGAAAGCTGGAAGGATTCATTAAAATGTTTTAAAAGAAACATATCCCCGAAAGCCTGATATTTTCACCTTGATATGAAAAATTAATTATTTTATTGAACAATTAAAATTTTGCTAACATCAAACGAAAGACAATGAAAATAGGCTAAGTGATGGAATATCAAAATTTAGGTTGATAAAGATGCTTGAAGAAAACGTATTTATATGACTTGAATGATTAAATGGGAGCGTTCATGAAATATATTAACTTAATAGACTAAAAACCTAGTTAAACATGGTATTTTATATTAGAAATTATTTTTATTTAATTAAAATTATTTCGCCTATTTTTTATTGAAAAAATTCTAAAAACACAACGAAGAAATGTTTCTTTTATTATATAGATAAAATGAGCTTTTATACGTTACCTTCTTCTACAGGTGTAACTTAAAAGAACGTTAAAATATATAATTTACATATCCCTATATATAAAAGTCAGTGTATGTATGTATGTAGGTATCTATGTCGGCTATACACGTCCACAATACGTAACTAATCTGACTGAAATTTTAACAGTATATAGAGTAGAATCTGGAAAAACTTATAGTGGAAATTTCAGGTCTCTATCTCGAATATTCTTCGAGTTATTTGCAAATTGCGTTGCAAATTTGCCTTTTCGCTCGCAAGCAGCGCCTCTAGCGGTGAAGATGGGAGGTAATATCAGCTGACCTAATGTACATGTAAAACGTGTTTTGACAGGACATAGAGAAAAATCTGGAAAATATATTTATAGGAAATTTAGCCAATAAAAAATAAAATTGACAGGTTCTGGGCAAAAATAGTTGTTTTTTTTTTAGTCAGAAAATGATGATGACAATATTGTTGTATCATGTTTGATTATCAGATACAAAATAATATCGGGAAAAATTCCAAAAAGCTGAGACCACGGGTGAAGCCAGTTCATTTTTAGTGTGCAGGAACAAAATTCTAACAGAAAAACATTCATTCGAGCAGAAGACACAAAGCCAGATCATCTCTTTATAAAAATATCGCTTCTCTGACACAAAGTTTGGAGCGGGACGTTTCACAAGAGTGACATCCACGGCGCTAATTTATAATTGTAACGAATAGTATTTGAATAAAAACATTTAATCGGGTAAAACCTGGGCGTTGCCCGGGTCATTCGACTAGTAGCTAAATAAAATAAGTGAATATTTAACATGAGGATATATGCAAAAATAGACTATATAAAAATGAGGTAAATTTAAAAATACAATAATATAGAAAAAAATGATGTAAAAAAAATATTTTTAAACTAGTTTTTATGAAGGAGATAATTATATTCCAAAATTTATGTCTTTATATGTTCAGTGAATTTGTCTTTCTGTTCAGACTATTGAATATTTGTGCCATAAAGTTTCCGGGATTAATCTTTGGTGCCTATCTTTAATATAGCTGTAATGGGCTATCGCTTAAGTTGGAGTGACTGAGGGCAATATGTGTGTGTTGATATATTAGTGAACGGCTATCTAGGTTATGAACGCATCTCTGATGTTCACTCAAAAGCGTACTTACTTAATCTGCTTGTCTCCACCAACATAGGCTGTGCCACATTCTGAACACGAGACTGAGTTAATAACATTGGACTCGTTCAAGAGGTCTGATTGTGCGTTTTCATTGATTGGTTGTCTAAGTTTGTTACCTAGGTTTGAAGGGTAATTAATATGTACATATATATATGCCGAATTTGCGTAGTCGGAATGCTGTGGAGCTGGAAATGGTGGAGCATGGATTACACAGTGGGTTCTATATACGAATGGATTGAGGGGAAGGTTAGTGGTTTAAAAATGCTTGAAAATGAAAGATAAAGGATACCCTAATGCAGTGAGGTGCTGAATTATTTTTGTTATTTATTCAGCTTTGAATGATGGCAATGAACAGTGGGTGGCTATGCGTTTAGAGAAAGTTTTAGCTCCTTTTTTAAAATTATTGGGGCGATGGGAGGTCAAATAAGTGTATGAAGGGATTAGGATTTTCTTGTAGAATACTTTTTAGGGAATACTGAATTGTTTCTAATAATTAAAATATTGAGAAATGGTATTATATGGTTATGTTTAATCTCTAATGAGAAAGAACTGTCTGATTTATATGAATTTG
The DNA here is from genome assembly GCA_030710605.1 of Cordylochernes scorpioides. Classification (NCBI taxonomy): domain Eukaryota; kingdom Metazoa; phylum Arthropoda; class Arachnida; order Pseudoscorpiones; family Chernetidae; genus Cordylochernes; species Cordylochernes scorpioides. The sequence goes on from CP092875.1 coordinate 38,385,612, forward strand.
GAGTTTGTATTAAGGTTGGATATATGCGCAGAATGACGTCTATGTAATGACGCCAGAAACTGATATTGAATTGTTGATGGGGATTAATCCAATGATCTATTATAGACATGACTATTCAAGCTAATACTGTCGACTACCCATTGAGGATCTTTCAATCTTCAGCAATAACTGTTTATCGTAGGAAAATGTAGTACATTCATTTCTAGGCATGCATCTACGAGCTGTTGAATCTTTCGGATAGTAGAAGTGTCAATATTTAAGTCTGTGAGTAAAGTCTGAACGCCATCTAGTATAAGTGGATGTGGTAGGTTAAGATATAAGGAGAAGACATCAAAAACACAGATTACGTTGTTAGGATCAGGGGTGAGATTGGCCAACCCTTCTATGAAGGACGGAATGTTAAAGATAAATTAAATATATATATATATATATATATATATATATATGCCTGATTCTTTATCAAAGGGGAGAAATACGATACTAAAACATTCGATATAGAGGCGGCCGGAGATTTATGGTAGCCTATTTTAGAAGAGAGAGAGGAATCTAGGGGTTGTTTATCTTCGGTAGGATATAGAGGTAAGGGCACAAGACTGGAGGAAAATGCCTTGAACTCTTCTGAGTCTATCGTCTGGTTCTTTTTGAGAGCATTAAGGATTATTTTGAAGTTTGATTATATAACAGATTTTGTCTGTTTCATTGATGGGAGAGATTGTAGAAGTATCACTGAGAATATCATTTTTTCTAGATAATCCGACCGATCCATGACCACTGTATGAGATTCCAGATCTCCAATTAACCAGCATATACTCAATACACGCCACACATTCAACTTACACCAAGCCATAGCACACTATACTAATATAATAAACAAACAACAGCATCTCTTCTTAGAAACCTTCATCTCAATCCAACTCAATAGTATCAACCGCAAAATTGACCTCCCTTCACAGTACCTGCACATCTTTAATCAGAATAGCAACCAGCCTCTTCCCTACCTAAAGATATCTCATCTCCTAATTCCTCAATTTCCTTCTCTTCCTTTTATATATATATATATATAAATATTTATAATTTTAGAGCCTTTCTATATTCCTTATATTTATCCTTCTTTTCAATCCGCAACAAATCTGTTTTAATTTTTTTTTTTCACCAAAAAAATAAAAATAATAATCGATAATCTAGTAAAATATTTCCAACTATGCAAATTACTATTATGCATTGCCAATCCAAGTCCGCGAGAGCCCTTGTAAGTTGATTCCACGATGCTACCATAGACAAGTAAGCACTCTGCTTCACTCATATCTTCATCTTTCTGCTTAGCTCAACTCTTTCTGTGTACGGATATTTTGTCAATACAACTGTGTCCTTCGTTCTTTGTGTGGACCATCCCAAGTCTTCCATTCTGCCTCGACCACGACTGTCTGTACTCTGTGAAAGGTCTTCCAAGGTGCAGAGAGAATTTTGAAAGGTTCTCCACACCTGATTGTCCTTTCGGTTACCCCAGGAGTAAGCGAGAGCCGACAGGAGAGAGCAACGAAGGAGATAGAAGCGAGAAAGAGCGAAAGATGGGGGAGCAAGCTGGCAACTCCAATGATACAGCCGAACATATTATTCCCGAATAAGAGGCGACATGCCGCATTCAACTCTACCGACGCTACAAGCGTCCTACAACCCCTACATCAAGCCCTTCCACGTCAGCAGGACGACAACTCAAGATCAAGTCTCCTGACTGAACAATCATCAACTGTGAATTTTTAAAACTTTCATAATTTTAATACTCAAACTCACAACTCATTTCATCTCGATTTGTAAAATGTTTACCTTTTATTTTATATTAAATATCAATTCAAATTTTAGCATTTTAATACTAATTATCAAAATTTTAATCCAATTTATAAATTTAATTAATGGAATTTAATTTTAAAAAGTTATTCGCTAATCAAATTTTATGAATTTACTAACCTTACATGACTCTTCTAAATTTATCTACAATGGTATTATTCAAATATACAACTAAAAATCTTTATTATTTTTATTCACTCTCTTACACCATATCATAATTCTAAACTTATTTGTGTTTTTCTTTATATCTGTTCTTTATACCAAAATATCCATATCTTAATCGAACTCTTCCAATTATCCAAAATCATTGTCATGTTCATCATTTCATGTAAACGCCCCAATTCAAATTATTTTCGTCACTATCATGTCATTGCCCTTTTACACAACAATAAGACAAATAGACAAACCTCTGTCCCCCCAATTTAAAATAAAAACCAGGAACCCTGTCCACTTCCCGCCTGCAGCTGAATTAGGCCCCTGCTCGCCAAACTTCTTACCACCGTTATATTTCGAGCATAGATACACTCCCTCGCCCCTAGCTTTTACGTTCACAATTCATCATCAACACATTTATTTCAACAAACTCTTCAACACCCTGACACATCTTTAACTTGCTCCATATGGCTACATTTCTTAGCCTGCGCCTTCAAACAAACCCCATTTTGAGCCACATAAGCTCCACTTTGAGACATACCGTCGCCACTAAACGCTCAACAAATATATTCGCTAATAAACACGCCACATACACTAACATTCTCAAAATTCTCGTTCTATGTTCGTACAACATCACCCATGACTCCAGTAAGCTTGTTGTTCAGGATGTAACAGGTTAGATTTTGTCCCAAAACAACGATTTCACGTGACACCTTTCCATTTACAATTTTTCTCACATGTATCACAGCGACTCAAAAAAACTTGTTTCACTTTTAGCAGGCCACACAGACGCCTCCTTTTCCCCGTGGCATATTTTTTCTTACCTCAAAGAGTGTCCACGTCGAAAATTACTCCTTTCATAACATATCTAACCTAACATCATTGTGAACAATATCGTTTCCGAGTCAAAACCAACGTCGAAATACATAGACCTACGAGCACCGAGAAAACTGCATTTCACATACCATTAACATACAAGTATCACACCCCACAGTACAAATTCTCGCAAAACTGCCACCACTTGCCCTAAGTGAGTTCAATCACCAGATATCTTCGAAGTACACACTCCGTGTTATACATGTAACCCTTGTTACATATGAATCCCGATATTTTCTAACAAATATCGCAACATTTGAATAAGACAGGATCACCCATGTCATAACACCCGAGGAGAGACAAGATTCTTTCCAAACTTTGTCAGACCTCCTGGACTCACCAAAAATAGACACCCCCCTCTGTTTCCTGTTTGGACAACGTCCCGCCTCTTTAAAGCTCAAGACAGATTTTATTGTAAGCAGTCCTCTTAATGACCGCCGTTTTAACGACCGCCATGTTTTAACACATGTTTCACCCTAACCACCTAGATTTCCTCGCGAATCTCACGAGCTTCTTAACCACATCACACACAATACATATTGAGCATTTTACATGTTAATTGATAGCACAATACAAAACTTTAGTAACCAATCAAGCCAATAAATTTCGCTTTTCAATTTTCGATTTATGCAACCTACACAGCGCACCACAATTCTTATTTGTACAACGCAATTGATTTTATAATCATATTCCCCACTTCAATGTGCTCCTAAGAACCCAGCGTCTAACCGATTTTTATTATTCAACAAATAAAAAGATGAACAGCTGCCAAACAGTTATACATCACAGTTATGCGATTCCCAACACGACCTTATTAATTATAAAAAGGTTTACTAACCTCCACCACATCTCAATGAATTTAATACATCTCTATTTTGATAGGAACTTTTCACAAACATGAATTCTCCACTAACATGTACTACATTCTACAACGAACCCAACATACACAACTAACACTTTACATAAAATGGACAAGGTAAATATGAACAAAAAGCACGCCTATTACTGCTCTAAAAGTTAAGTAGACCCCTTTTCTTGAACACTCCCGTTCTTTCTAAAAGAAAAAGAACATCAAACTAAAAAGCCGAGAAGTAAAACTTCTCGCACCCTCTTAAAAGATATCGACTTAGGTCGTGACCACCTGTAGTTCCAGAGTAGACTAAAGGCGAACAATCCACTTAGCATCACGATGGATTTACATAAACCCATTGAACGTGTTAAGACTCGAGACATATTAACATACTACGCGCGACCTTGATCCATAAAAAAGCAGTACTCAATAAAAAACACACATTCAAGAATACAACCTAATTTTCAACCTTATGGTTACAAGATTACCCTTGGTCCGGTGCACATAATATTACTATACAGGTCTAAAGTGGACTCCCGTTGTCGCTTCATGACCTGTGCAGGCACCAAAAAAATCTTAAACTTATTAATATAACGAAAAGACACATCCGCCTCATGCAGATGAGGTCTGCCCCCTGATTAATTCCACAATTAACAATTAAAGCAATTTGTCTAAGTCTAACCTAGACTTTATAAAGCAAAAGAGAACAATGTTCTCTACATATCCCCGTTTTGGACAAACGAAACGATCATTTCACATATCCCCCCCGCTGCAGAAAGTCGTAAAATCCGATGTTTATTGATGTGACCTAGTGACACCCTGCAGTGTAACCTTTCTCTAGAATAGATATTTTTTGTCATTTTCCACTGCTCTCAGCATTTATCTAATCACTATATAGTGATCTTTAATTACATTTTAATTTGCATGAAATTTTGAAAATTACTTTTTATTTTTGCCTTTTAAATATTGTAGCAGAATATTTATTATTCCATGAAAAGATTTTTAATTTCAATATTTGTATTTTGATACGATGTTAAATTTTGTCATTGTTTCTCTGCTATTTTATTAGTTTTAATTTGGTTTTACATTAAATAAATTGCTGTGTCATCTTGAAGTTTGTCTTTCCTAATTTTCTACATGACAATATATTACCAATTTTTAATCCAATATTATTTTATTATATATTATTTTAGAGTATTGTAAAATATTTATTTGTTCTTAAAAATCCTTTTAATCTTTTATTATTATATATTTTATATATTGTATGTTTGATTTTGTTAATTTAACTTTCATTTACCCAATCAAATTTCTATCTTTTTACTCATTTTATATTTGTGTATACCTTATTACATGATAATGTTTAGCCTTTACTATCGGACATACAAAAATCGTATTATCTAACCCCTTACCTGTATTACTATCTTTTTCAGCTACTGTTTCACCTCATCGTAGAAAAACGACAGCACTGCTTGACAAAAATAATTTCAACAAACTCTTTGAACCTAGTTCCCCAGATTTAAATTCCAACCTGTGGCCTGAACACGCTTCAAGAGTCACTTTAAATCATTCGCAGAGCAATCACCAACGCATGAACAAAGCGTTCATTTATTCAATTTTCAACTTTTCTTTTTCTCTAGCGGACCACAATCATTCTTTGATTTCAAGTCAAGTCAGATCACCTACTGTCGCTACAACAATTCTACTTATCGCATGGCTATATCATCCCTTTCAACCATATTAATAAACAACTTTTTCTTTAACGACCTTTAGCCCCATAAACCTACAATTGTGACATCGCACTGCAATCCTTATACAGGATCACAAGTGAAACATTGCCTAGGAAGACGTTCAAGTCTATATCCTCGCTTTGCACCTGGATCTAAATATTTGGTTGCATGTGTACTCCTTACAATTGGCTATTCTTTAACCACTAACCCTTTCCTACACTCGCCAATAATCTCTTAGAATTTAAATTTTTCTTTTATAAAATCAATATTATATATATATATTTGAACATAAGTTTTAATTTTTATTATTTACAGATATGTGCAAACAAATTATCATCTTGTTATAGCCCTGAGGGGTAACCTCACAGTTTAAATTAATTAAAAGAAATTTTAATTACCTACCTGTGTTAGAGGCTTTATCCGTTTAATCCCTGGATAAACCCTTTCACTCCCGTGGTCCATCTGTGATAATTTGAACCAACAAACCCATATTGATGTAATATAACAAGATTATATTATTAAAAACGGTGTTGTATAATAGAAACACCTCTAACTAATTATACGCATGTTATACAAGAACCATTGGATCCCAATATGTAATGTACTTATACAAAATGGATACAATAATAAAATAAAGCTGTGTGATAGAATAAGAGTTGAGTTAAATATCAGAAAGTGAGATATAGAAGTCCAATAACGTGTAGGAACGAGGCTTAAAGATGTCAGAAGGTTTCAAGAGGTCGTAAAGAGAGTACAATGATATTTTCTTCTTGGAGCTCCAGTATTGCATCCGACGAAAGCCGAGTACTTCCGCCTTTGAAACTATATAAACCCTAATAAGCAGGAAATGCATCGCTACTTCCAAGTCCACGTGAGCCCTTGTCAGTCGATTCCCCGAAGCTGATCATGCCCCCATAGCCAAGTTAGCACTCTGCTCCACTCATCTGCATCTTTCTGCTCAGCTCAACTATTTCTGTTCATGGGATCTTTCCCAGTGCAACTCTGTCCTTCGTTCTTTGTGTGGGCCATCCCATAATTTTTTAAAGATATAATGATTCATTTTAAATGGTTTGGTGTCACACCAAGCTATTTTAAATAAAACAATACTTCTCGTGTGCATCACCTTACAAGGACTTTGCATCCTAGAAGAAGATAGGCGAACAACCTCATTGAAATATTGCATTTATTTCAAATAAATACGATTGAACCGAGATAGGTGTTTTATATAATGTATTTAAAATGGCTTGCTCAATAATTTCGACATATACAATATATGATACATTATAATATGATATATTAGCGCGCCATCTGTTATGAGAATTCGAAACTATTATAGACGCGTATATTATTTTTTAAAAAACTAAATAATTTTCTACTTCCCTTACCGTGCAATGAAAAATTAAAAGAATTTTAAAAGAATCATACGCGTCTATAATAGTTTCGAATTCTCATAATATATAACTCGTATATATTAGGTGAGAAAATAAATAATAACAAAAAATAAAGTCAGGTGTTGGTATTAAAATTTAAAAAAAGGCATTACTTGACCGCGTTCACATGAGCTATTTAGATTTCTGTTCCACTAGATGTCGCTCTGACACCTAGAAAGCTCATTTGAGAGCGGTCAGGATATGCCTTTTCTCTGATACTGTTAAAAGTCATGACATATAGTATGTAAATATCTTTTTTAAATGTATGACTAGGAATGTAGATTTCTATTGAATGTATAAATTATTATGTAAATTTCCCTTTTGAATGTATATAACTTAGCCGTGTTGTTTAAATAGAGAGTTTTTTTAGTAGAGCAGAAGAGCTTTACAGGTATAGCCGCTGGTTTTGTCTTCCTTATTTTCTTTCTTGCTTGATCACCCGAGGCAGCCCAAACAATATCAAGACTTTGGGTAAAAGTTTTACTTGTTAAAGGAGGTTTCTTTAATTTGACCTCTCATACCTTAACATTTGTGGCGTCCCCGGGTGGGCTGCGTGGGCTGGTCAAGCAGAGGAAGTATTGGAGCCTGCCGAGTAGCAGAGGAAGTATTAGCCTGCCGAGTAGCAGAGGAAGTATTAGCCTGCCGAGTAGCAGAGGAAGTATTAGCCTGCCGAGTAGCAGAGGAAGTATTAGCCTGCCGAGTAGCAGAGGAAGTATTAGCCTGCCGAGTAGCAGGGGAAGTATTAGCCTGCCGAGTAGCAGAGGAAGTATTAGCCTGCCGAGTAGCAGAGGAAGTATTGGCCTGCCGAGTAGCAGAGGAAGTATTGGAGCCTGCCGAGTAGCAGAGGAAGTATTAGAGCCTGCCGAGTAGCAGAGGAAGTATTGGAGCCTGCCGAGTAGCAGAGGAAGTAGGAGAGCCTGCCGAGTAGCAGAGGGAGAGTGAGAATCTGCGGAGCTCAAGGGAAAAGTGAAGCTCAAGGTTTAAAGGAGCTCAAAAAGCCCTTTGTTAAAGGTTAAAGGGAGCTCAAGGGAAAAGTGAAGCTCAAGTAAGGATAAAGAAGTTGAAGAGGCTCAAGTAAGGATAAAGAAGTTGAAGAAGCTCAAAGACAAAGAAGTTGAAGGAGCTCAAAGGCAAAGAAGTTGAAGAAGCTCAAGATAAATCTAGGAAGACAAGACTAAAGCTAGCGAGGTGGAATGGAGGAGGTGAACAAGAGACGTCGTAGGGCGGTGAGAGGTAACTTTACAAAATTAATTAATGATTTAAATATCGAACTGAAAGAGCCTTCAATTGATAGTATAAGGGTGGATGCAAAATTCGATAGGATAGAGGTTCTCTATGTAGAACTTACGAATCTAAACGAGCTATGCCAGTCAGTCATATTAGCCAAAGATGAGGCTACTGACGAAGAGGTCGATAGGGAATTTGAGGAGTGTGAAATTTACATAATGGAAAGATTTTATTTAAAGGCTAGAATTCGCGTTATGCGTGAGCGGGAAAGGGATGCTCAGGCCAAGACTTCTCAAATTCCACCAAAAGTTATCAAACTTCAGACTACTTCTACGTCTCTATCGAAAAGCCCGGAAGAGTCTATGAAAGATGAAATTGAAGGCGTGGAAAAAGAGGATTCTGTAAAAACTGCTAGAGCTACGGATGTGAAGCCTGCTCTTGCTAAAGCTAGAATGTTAAAGGAAGCTTGTTCTGATCCCTCTATAATAGATATCCAATATGAGGGCAAAAAAGGTGCTGTGAGTGCTATTAAAGAAAAGGAATTGAATGCGGCAGTTGAAGGCGGTGAAGGGAAGGAAACAGAAGCGGCAGTTAAATGCAATGAAGTGAAGGATTCTGAAACTGCAGTTGATAGCTTTGTAGGTGTGAAGGAAGCTGAGGCTAAAGACAAAGCAAAGGAAGCGGAAGCAAAACCCGATAAAGTGAATTCTAAAGACGGAGATAAGGGAGATGAAGTAAAATAATCTGAAGGTCAAAAAGCAGGAGATGAAGGCGACGGAGTGAAGGATTCTGAAGCGAAGCCTAAGGGCGACGGAGTGAAGGATTCTGAAGCGAAGCCTAAGGACGAAGGAGGGAAGGATTCTGAAGCGAAGCCTAAGGGAGAAGGCGTAAAGGATTCTGAAGCGAAGCCTAAGGGCGATGGAGTGAAGGATTCTGGAACGGCAATTAAAGGTTATGAACCGGTGAACAATTCTAGAGCAGCAGCTGAAGGCGCTGATCAAGTGAAGATTTCAGATGATGAAACTGAATCGATTGATGATAATGAGGAAAATGAGGAAAAATTTGTCAAAGTTCCAGCATCGAGGAAATTGGTGAAAGCAAGACTAACTGGAGATACGGAATTTAAGATAAAGGAAAGCGCAAGGTCTCTTACGAAGGAGGAAACTGCTAATGAAAAATGTGAAGATGCAAATTTAAAGAATAAGGAAGATTCTGAAGCTGAGTCCAAAGGCGATAGAATAGGGGATTCGGAAGCTGAAACCAAGGGTAATGGAGTAAAGGATTCTGGAACAGCAATTAAAGGTTATGAATCGGTGAACAATTCTAAAGCAGTAGCTCAGGGTACTGATTTAAAGGTGGAAGAAAAGCTAGATGTAGAACAGGGTACTGATTTAAAGGTGGAAGAAAAGCTAGATGTAAAACAGGGTACTGATTTAAAGGTGGAAGAAAAGCTAGATGTAAAACAGGGTACTGATTCAAAGGTGGGAGAAAAGCTAGATGCAGAACAGGGTACTGATTCAAAGGTGGGAGAAAAAATTATTGATCCAAAGGATTGGTTGAATGAAGGGTTCATCGAAGGAGTTAATGAAGATCCACCTGAGGTAAAAGGACACTATTTGCCCCGTCACTCTTTGTTTAAGAGTGGGTCCAAAACGACGCCTATACGGCCAGTATTTGACGACGCTTCCTGTCGGGGATATAACGGACTTTCCTTGAAACGATATTTAAGGAGGGGACCCATTCTGCTGAGAAGAATCCCGGAAATAGGGATAAAACTTCGGGAAAATAAGTTCGGAGTTTTGGCCGACATGAGGAGATATTTCCAGGTGATGGCCATCAAGGAAAATGATTGGGACTACCTCCGATTTCTTTGGAAGAAGAAGATGGACGCTTATGGGGCAATCTCCGGTGGTGTGTATGGAGAGGGTGCCGCAGTGTGCCGAGGAGAAGATGGTTTTCCTGGATAAGAGCCTGGGCTCCCTGCAACGGTGTCCCACCTACCAGGATCCCCCCCATCACGGTGGAACGGATTTTTTCTTTCTTGTTTTACAAAAAAGAAAGGTGGGGGTATGTTAAAAGTCATGACATATAGTATGTAAATATCTTTTTTAAATGTATGACTAGGAATGTAGATTTCTATTGAATGTATAAATTATTATGTAAATTTCCCTTTTGAATGTATATAACTTAGCCGTTTTGTTTAAATAGAGAGTTTTTTTAGTAGAGCAGAAGAGCTTTACAGGTGTAGCCGCTGGTTTTGTCTTCCTTATTTTCTTTCTTGCTTGATCACCCGAGGCAGCTCAAACAATATCAAGACTTTGGGTAAAAGTTTTACTTGTTAAAGGAGGTTTCTTTAATTTGACCTCTCATACCTTAACAGATACATACATATATATATATATATATATATATATATATAAATCAACCCTGTAAACAAGAAGAAATAAACGCACAACCTTGATAGTTAATTTCCTTAATTTTTCGGATCCACTTTTACAATTTGATGGCTTATTTCAATCAAATATATCATCATTCTCAAAAGCACTAGTTAAGATTTTAACTAAATTTGTTAATAAGACATTTGAGCTATTTTTGAGACGCGTACGTTTCTTTCAAATATAAAACAATATTCTACTTCTCTTACTGAAACTATAAAATAATGGGAGGGCCTGGCTCATTAGTGGTGAATCCTTCCAGCAGTATCCCCAGTTTAATCTACCATACCGCTGTATTATTGTATTTTGATGTTTACCTTTTATTTAATTGTTAAATTTAAAAAAAAAAAGAATCATACACGTCAAAAATAGTTCAAATTACTTATAACAGATGGGGCGCTAAACAATCATATTGTAACAAAGTACACCTATCCCCCGATTTACACGGTAGATACGTTCCTGAGAAAAACGTGTAAATCGGGGGATAGGTGTACACAGAAATAAAAATAAAATGCATTGACAGGTTAAAATATATAGTCAGCACATAACCTCGGGATTCCTCGTGAGATATGTACACAGCGCATGTGTTCAATCACAGTAGCATTTAGTATAGTGCGATAAAAACAACAACAACAACAACAAAAAACTTATTTGGAAAACCGCGTAAAAGCGAAAACGTGTAAAACAAGTACCGTGTAAATCGGGGGATAGGTGTATTTATTATTTTATTAACAGAGTATCATTTTTCTGTTTATATTTTGCTACTCTATAAACTTCCCTCATTGTTTATCTTTTGTTTATCATTCATATAGTTTGTTCTTGTCGTACATAAATTGCTGTGTCATCCTGAAGTTTGTCTTTTCTAATTTTCCGCGTGGCAATATTAAGTTTGTTATCTTTCAAATGAAAAGGATAGTTGGTGTTCTGCGCTCTAGGGGAGAACCTGGAAACAATTAAATGTTGGTATTTCGTGAGATTTTGTAAATGCTTTCCCTTTTGAATGATAACTATACATTGTAACAATATTTGTATCTATATGGAAAAGGTGATCGTAACTGGCACAATTTGACAGGTTCAATTATATAAAAACCAAACAATTTTGATTTTATTTTTATTCTCAATTTGAATGGTATCGGATTAAATATTCGAAGGTTTCCGAAAGTTCTTACAAATACTTCTACATTTTCCACAGCAGAATCTGAATTACTTCTACAAGCTGTACCTCAACATTCAGGCATAGTGGCACGATCAGGATGTTGGATATTATTTTCAAATATTATTTTTTATTCATTTAACTATTATATTCTGTGACCAAATAATCTGTGGTCTTGAGCATATATATATATATATATATATATATACACTGCGTGACATTGAAAATGGAACACCAAGAAATAGTGGCCAGAAAATTATGCAAATTTCAGGGTAGACGCGCCTAACCGAGTTATGCAAATGATGTAAAATGCGCAGCTCTCGTGCGCACATGGAGTAAGATATAAGGGAAGGAACTTGCAGAAAGGACAGTATTCGTGTCGTTATTTCTTCAAGGAAAATCATTGTAGAAATTTTATTCTTGTGTCAAAAGACACGTGTAATAACAGAGAATGCCAGGTCATCGTAAACGGAGGCAGTTCAAGCAGACAGACGCTTTTACGAGAGGCATGGTGATCGGACTGAAAAGGGCAGGTTGGTCCATACGTCAAATCGCAGCTGATACACACCTTGGTGCGTCCACGGTGCACCGACTGTGGAGAAGATGGTTGGAACAAGGAAATGTGGCAATTTATAGGAATGTCGGTGCAACCAGAGTGACGTCAGCACGTGTGGATCGGCGTATCCTTCGACAAGCAGTGGCGGCCCCACAAGCCACTTGTACCGCCATCCTGCAACATGTGCAAGACACCCTAGATCATTCCATCTCGACCAGAACCATTTCCCGTCGATTGGTTGCTAATGGCTTGCACTCATGCCGTCCGCTAAGAAGACTGCCATTGACCCTACCGAATAGGCGCCAACGTTTGGAAGATCGACGTGGATGACGGAATGGCACAGGGTCGTGTTCTCAGATGAGTCGCGTTTCTGCTTGTCCAGTGATAGTCGCCGTGTACGCGTATGGCGTCGACGTGGAGAAAGGTCCAATCCGGCAGCAATTGTGGAACGCCCCACCGTGCGACAACGTGGAATCATGGTTTGGGGCGCAATCTCGTATGATTCCAGGTCACCTTTACTTCGTATTCAGGGCACTATAACGGCCCAACGATACGTTGATGATGTGCTGCGACCGGTGACACTCCCCTACCTTCAGGGGGTACCCAATGCCCTTTATCAGCAGGATAACGCCCGACCGCACACTGCTCGCATTAGCCAACAAGCTCTGCAAGATGTACAGATGCTTCCCTGGCCACCGTACTCTCCTGATCTCTCACCAATCGAGCACGTCTGGGGCATCATTGGACGCCGTTTGCATGCCTTGCCACAGCCGCGTTCAGAAGACGAACTGTGGCAAATGGTTGAGAGGGAATGGAGAGCCATCCCTCAGGACGCCATCCGTACTCTGATTGACTCTCTACCTAGACGTGTTGCTGCGTGCATCGCCGTCCGGTCCGCTACTAAGCCGACGCCGTTCTCGCTCTGTATTATGACTATCATTTTGAAATAAAGATCACTTATTGTTCGTCCCTGTCTCTCTCTGTCTGCCGAGTTTCATCACTTTCTGGCCACTATTTCTTGGTGTTCCATTTTCAATGTCACGCAGTGTATATATATATATTTAAGATTATATAGATGAGAGGTGAGGTATATTATATATAGGTGTATGACTATTCTATTCACGGCCAAAAATATTGTAAAAATATATGCATATACAAATAAATGTAAAGACATACATGTATGACAGCGCAAGTGTCCATAGGGAGACATAGCGCTTTAAATTGAAATAAATAAATGAAAGGTAATAGATGTATTGTTATAAAGAGAGTAATATTTCCCAGTAATGTTAACTTGGATATATATAGAAATTTATGTTCATTTAAATTCTCTAGTTTGCACCTTTAATAAATAAGATTTATATTTTAGAAGAGAGAGTGATAATTACAATCCACCCAACACAGGAGATGTTTTTTTTTATTTATCCACCTGATCCCAGTGCAAATTAACTTTTGTACTTGTTTTTGACAAAAGGAAACAAATCTCCCTAAAAATTTATTTTTCAGATTTTCTTCTATTTCTATAAGAAAATATAGATTCAGTCTAGAAGAGTTAACAGATCTGTTTATCTGTCTAACAATGTCACTCTTGATTTTATTAAAAACTAAACAAAGCCAAGAATTTTATTTGTTGCTAATTGGTATATGATATAAATATTTATATATTCTAGATATTTTGACAAGCATTCAAATAATACAATTAGAAAAAGAAAGAAAAACGAGAAAATTGTTCTATAATAGATTTGGCATCCAATCTAAAAATGATGGGGAGCGTACTCATCAATAATTCATTATCCATTAATGGCGACGTAATTAATAAACGACCAATATTTTAGAAAATATTTAAACTCAAACAACAAATTAGGCAGGAGCGGGGATAAAGTTGTCTGAAGAAACAAAGAGAGAATAGGTTCTATTGTATATAGAAATCACATTGTACGTGGTGACTATTATTGTTTGAAAATTTATTAAATATTGAAAGTTGAACATATTTATACAAGCCCGGCTTTACCAGGTTCTTTCTGTCGTAGAGTTCACCGAATGACTATTGCTTTAAAATGTTATTTATGATTGTTTTGTTATCACAGTACTAAATGGTCGTGTCTTATATTATCCCTACTACACGTGATAAGGCCATGAACGTCATGGTGGCTAGTAGCTAGCGACTTCTTTTACAGCAAGTGCACCACATGTCTACACATTTAGTCGCGATAACGGGAATTAATATACCATTGTTTGCATTATCTTCGTAAATTTCCAATTAAAAAAATTCAAATTATCTCATTTTAATTTTAAACTGATCTTTAGTACTAGCCATTAAAATTTCTACACCTAGAAGGCGACACGCTTAAAGACGTGAAATTACTATGATAGGAATATGTTGTAATACGCAAATGATTTAATATCAACGCATTTATGACAAATAGGCGTTGGTACCTACACCTACAATATTTTAACATGAAGAGATTGTACAGAGGGTTTAGCATGAAATATTACCTTTGAAAAGTGGCTTTGGTGAAAATATATTCTAGTGATGCCTCGTTTGAGAAAGATATGTTTTCTAACACGTTTCTGAGTTTGAAAGAGATAAAAATGTAGCCTATACTGAGTTTGCGGTTTATCGTGCTGCAGAATTGCTGCTCGTCTCGGCCCAGATTCCATGATTATAAGCAGTATACATATTAGAATTATATATGAGTATGTAATATATGGATTCAGGGCGTCATACGGAACGACGTACTGATTCTCAGAGGCCCGCTATCACCAAGTCAAGGTGTCTTCACGAGCAGTCCAACGACATTTACAGCAGCATGAACTCTCAGCTGGGCGATTATGGCTTGGGCCATCTTTGAAACTACATTCACAGAGAGAAGCGCCTTCAATGGTGTGATCAACGACGAATCTGGACGCGGGGATGGCGTAGCATCGTGTTTTCAGACGAATAGAAACGCTTTTTAAAGAACCATGATGTCCGCATTCCTGTTTAGCGCCATCGTGGAGAAGGCACATTGCCAGCGTGCATTTGACATCGTCATATTTACTCATCACCTGGAGTGATGGTATGGCGTGACATTAGATATACGTCGCGGCAACTTCTTTTTCCAAATTCCGGCACTTTGAACAGTCCTCGTTACATTTTAATGTGTTAAGGCTTGTAGCAGTATTATTTATTCAAGGCCCGGAAAACGCTATGTTTCAGCAGGATAATGCACGGCCGCATGTTGCTGGTATTGTATGTACCTTCATATAGAAAATGTTCGGCTGCTGTCCTGGCCAGCAGGTTCTCCTGATCTTTCATCAATTGAAAACATTTGTTAAATGGTTGTCAGGCGACTGGCTTTCCACACACGTAGACGGCGACTATCACTGGACAAACATAAGCGGAACTCATCTAAGAACACGACCCTGTGCCATTCCGTCATCCACGCCGATCTAGCCCGGCACCATTCCAAACGTTGGCGTCTATTCAGTGGGGTCAATGACAGTCTTCTTACCGGACGACATGAATGCAAGCCATTATCAACCAATTGACGGAAAATGGTTCTGGTCGAGATGGAATGATGCAGGGTGTCTTGCACATTTTGAAGAATGGAGGTACAAATGACATGTCGATCCGCCACTGTTTGTAGATGGATACGCCGATCCGTACGTCACTCTGGCTGCACCGGCATTCCTATAAATTGCCTCATTTTCCTTTTCTAACCATCTTCTCCTCCGTGGACGCACCCAGGTGTGTGTCAGCTGTGATTTGACGTATGGAAAATCCTGCCCTTTTCCTGCCCGATCACCATGCCCCTCGCAAAAGCATCTGTCTGCTGGAACTGCCTCCGTTGACGACGGCCTGGCATTATCTGTTGTTACACGTGTCCTTTGGAAAAAGAAAAAAAAATCTACAATGCTTTTTAATGGAGAAATAACGGAACGAATACTGTTATTTATTCAAATTCCTTCACTTATTACTCACTTCACCTGTGCACGAGAGCTGCGCATTTCAAATCATTTGCATAACTCGGTGAGATGCGTCCACCCTGAAATTTGCATAATTTTCTTCCCACTCTTTCTTGGTGTTCCCTTTTTATGAAATGGTGGTTATTTAAAAAAAATAACAAATGAATAAATATAAATGTCTGGGATATAACTATGGAAGCAAGGATTACATATTGAGCCGTAGTTATTGTTAAGAGCTATGCATCTTGTTTCAATAATGCTATTCAGAGGAGATTTCTCTATTTGGAGGATTTGGGGTGGTCTCAGGAAATTATTTATTGTAAATATCTGATATGTCTCTCTTCTTCTGTAAATTATATTGTGCTTTCTCGATATGATCGATATGATGAGTCTCTGTTGTTTATTGGGAATGTTGGAGTAATGGGTCTTTGGTTCTGATAGGGAGAAGAAATGACCTGTTTTATCTTATATATTAAAGATTGCTGTATCTTGGTTGTCGATATTTCGTCAATGTTCTGATATTCTTATATTTAAATGTCTGCAACTCCTTCACCTACATATTTGGTCTGGTATTCTTTAAATTCTATAGAGTATATGCATTCTTAATATTAGTAGGATGAATTATTCTATTGTTCTTTATTCTAGGGTTTCTTAGAAAGGAACTTATATTGGGCGAGTTGCTGAAAAGGTTTTATCCTTTTTCCAATTTTTCTTATCCAAAGGC
Organism: Cordylochernes scorpioides; assembly: GCA_030710605.1. Classification (NCBI taxonomy): domain Eukaryota; kingdom Metazoa; phylum Arthropoda; class Arachnida; order Pseudoscorpiones; family Chernetidae; genus Cordylochernes; species Cordylochernes scorpioides. The sequence goes on from CP092875.1 coordinate 38,402,533, forward strand.
ATGAAATACCGAAATATGCAAACACCGGATCCCATCACAATAGTAAGGGGAGTCGAGGCAGCCATATCAAACTAACCACCAGGAAGAGAATACCATTAGCCATCATGTAATCAATCTTTCAAGTGAAACGGTAAGCCTACCCTCATGCAACCCTCATGAGAATCAAATGATTAAAGACTTAAGAAACGAAAAACAAATAATACCACAATAAGATAAAGGAGGACAAATAGTAATTATGGACAAGACTGATTACCATAGCAAAATGCTAAGCATACTTTAGGATGGAGCCACTTCTAAACGCATTTATGAAAAAAGATTCAAGCCTACTCCTCTTTCAAAAATCAACTCAGCAAGATGTATAAGGAGCATAACTTATTTTGTGAAATATGAAAAATTGTCAAAATATCCTATATCATTTATTTTTTAAAGACATTTCTATGGCATCTGAAATTTGGAATCCTCCAATTTAGAAATCTATTTGCAGTATCCTCCATTCACTCCAGTATCGATATCAATAGCCCATCATCTAGAGATATTTGAAATTAAAACCCTTTTCAGCAACTCGCCCAATATAAGTTATTCCCTAAAAAACTGCCTAAAAGTAACAATAGTATTAAGGATGCCATATACTCCATAAAATGCAAAGATTGCAAGACAAAATATCTAGGAGAAACCGGCAGACATTTAAATATAAGAATACTTGAACAATACCGAAATATCGGCAACCAACCAAGATACAGAACCTTTAATATATAGAAAAGCATATAAGAAAAACAGGTCAATTCTTCTTCCTATCAAAGCGAAAGACACATTACTCCAACATCCCCAATAAACAACAGAGACCTATCATATCCATCATTTCGAGAAAGAACAATAATATTTACATATGAATAGACATTCCGTGGCTATTTATAATATACTCTTCCCTGAGATCACCCAATATAGAGAAATCCCTTCTGAATAGCAATTTAGAAATCAGATACATATATCCGAGCAATAACTATGGCTAGAATGATAATCCTTGCTTCCATGGTTATAGCCCAGACATCTATTCTATTATTTTATTTGATATATATATATATATATATATATATATATATATTTAAATATTTTGTAACATTTGTATAATAATTGAATATTTGATAATGAAAATTTTATATATACAGAACTTTCATGAAATTATGTTAAATATAGTATTTGATTATATATATTTTTTTAACTTGTGGTTTATCGACGATTTATTGTATCATGTAGAAAGGCTTTCGTGGCCGAAACCTAGAGATTTGTGAGTTAAAAATTAAAAAATATAAACCATTACCCGGGAGCCTGATATTTTCACCTCAAAATTGATGCAAAGGAACTTTTTATTGAATCCATTATGCATTTTCTTTTTCAATAATAAACAAGCTTTCGTGTGCAAACACACATTGACTGGCTTTTCTACGCTGAAAAAAAGAGAAAGATGTATTTATTAAATATATTTCATACAAAAATATAAAACAAAAACAAAATAAGTTGAACATGGGTTATATAGGTTCTACATGCTGTGTTTTCTATATTCACGCTCTATTTTTGAATTTTTTTATTATCCGTAGTACACGTAGTACAGGCCATGATAATCTTTTTATTTCAATTTAAAGCGTTATGTCCCCCTAGGGATACTTGCGCTGTCATACATGTATGCCTTTGTCTATACATATATATTTACAATAATTTTAGGCCGTGAAGAGAACAGTCATATGATATTAAGAAGGAGAAAGGGAGAAAAAATGAGGATAGATAACTGTGTACAAAAGAAAGAAGTGTCTGGCAATATGTATAATCAGCATAACATAAATTATCAGTTTCTTAAAAGGTATTTGTTGCTATATAATTCAAAATATATCTACAAAAGGTATTGTATTTAAAATAAATTTATTTACTGGAAATAAAAATACTTGGATCTGTTACTATTAAAAAATTACCGATTCTATAGTCTTGAAAAACAGGACAATCTAGTAAAGATGTATTGAGGTTTGTTCCTCATGTCCACAAAAACAACTCGAGTCTTCCACTGCCTCAATTCTTAAAAAAAAACTTCTGAAATTTCCATGATTAGAAATGAATTGAGAATTATGAAAGTTTGGCCGGAAATATTTTGGCATGTTGTTAGGGAAGCAGCTTTGAAAAAGTTTCATTTGTGTTGTTCTTCGAGATAGCCATTTTAAATTCAATAAAATCCGTTAATATGCTTGGGACATCTGAATTGTATTTTGTTTTTCTTCTAAAGTTAATTTGCTTAATTCATATTTCATATCTTAGGATTCAATAAAATCTTTAAGCATGATAATAATGGTAAGAAGAATTTGGCGACTGCTTTTACTCTAAGTGCACTACATGTCTACACACGTAAAAAGCAGTTCGAATTTTGCTATTACAAGTGTACCAGAGCCCCGTTTGATTAATTGCACTCTATTGTGGGGTTAGACTTTTGCAATAATCGGGGTACATTGGAGCATTTTTTAATTATAAAAAAGTGCCCATGGCGAGATTCGATCCCGGGTCGTAGCGGTCGAAAACCAACGGTTCAGAATACCCTTCCACTGACCCCCAGGCACTCTATCTGAATCATTGAATACATGCTCATTGAATATACGTATTTGTCTTAAAATTAAATATTCTTATAATGCCTTCTATAGTTTTAGAGCGAATGTTTGTATTCAATTGTCGAGTTAGGACATACAGCATTGAGTCATTCCAATGACATTAAGATTAATTGACTTAACGCAAGGTTTTGCGTAGACCGCTCATGTCATCTTGACGCACCTCGATTTAAAGTTAGCTCAAAATATAGGTTAACAATGATTAAAAATAATCCCAACTAACGCAATATACTCAATAAAATAAAGCAGTTACTCATATCTATCGAAGCATTTAAATAGCATATATTAGAAAGTTGAGTCCTTGCAGCTGGATTATGTAAGAATAAGAAAATCAATACTCTACTCTCACTATAAATACTTTCATTCATCACCTACAATAGAATGCTATCTGAATGACAATATCCCCCTAACCTTAAAGAGAATCATTGTACAAGTAAGAAGCCTTTTTGTAGTACAGAGAATTAATCATGTTTCACTATTGAAAACTAAGACCATAAAATGCACCTTATGCACCGGATCCAACTCGATAATTGGTCGAAGTCAATACCCAATATTTGTATATAACTACGATGCTAATTTGTTATTTATTTATTTTGTTCTACAGGGAGAATCCTGTATGGCACGTGTGCCCAATAAAGGCTATTGTTGTTGATATTAGAAAGTTGAATATTAATATCAAGTTAATCTATTTTTCTTTTGTTATAGAGCTTTAGATGTGTCATAATAGAATTGTTGTATATTCGCATTTTACAAAAATTCAACATTAAAATTATTCAGCAAATGAAAACATTTAGACGCGAATGTTTTTTTCACACATATATAAAACTTCTACTGTTCATACTGCGATGGAAAATATTGGAAGGGCTTGGCTCATCAGTGATGAATCCTCCCAGCGGTTTCGCCAATTCAATCTACTAGATCGCTTCTTTAGGGCTCTAATACTGTATTGGATCATTCTGCTTATATACGCTACACTTAAGTAGAAGTTTGATATATGTGTGGAAGAAACATTCGCGTCTTAATGTTTTCATTTGCTAAATATAGATGGCGCGTTATTGCTTTATATTACATGGTTGTCCCAAAAGTTGTAAACACTTGCAAAAAATTGAAATACCAATATTATTCGCCGTTATATATAATGTATTTGTATTATGTATAAAGTAATTGTATTATGGATTATTATGTATTCGTCGTAATAATATTATTCGCCGTTATATATAATGTATTTGTATTATGTATAAAGTAATTGTATTATGAATTATTATGTATTCGTCGTAATAATATTATTCGTCAAGTAATAATAAGAACAACGTTTTAAGAAACACACGAATTTTAGGAAAACCTTATAATAAACATTATTTTTTATGTTTTTCATGTGAAAATGCAATATATCTAACTAGATGATTGGAGATAACTATCAGTAGTTTAACCAGATTAAATAAGAACATTCGATACCTTGTTGTTACGAAATATTTACATTTCGACAAAAATGGCGATAATTTCTTCAAACGGTAATTAAATGTAAAAGGTATTTTTACACATTGAAGCAGTCTATGTATTTTACAACCACAAGTTAAAAGACCTGTGTTTGGAATAATGTTACTTCACCATGAAAAATTGAAATTTAATCTGAATAAAAGTTAATCCTATATTAGATTTTGAATTAGAGGGTCTGTCATAATTCCATAATGTAAATAAACACGACTTTAATCGGATACCTCCCTTACAATACATCAATCCGTTTTGTCTGGATCCTCTTAAATACCAAATTATATATTTAGCTTCACCCAGGTGTATTCTTCTCTGGGGAGTTGGTTGAACCTGCCCAGAATAGTGACTGCTAATGTAATATCAGGCCTGGAAGTTGTCGAAAGCTAAGTAATGAGCAAATAATTCCTGATATTGTTTCTTATTAGATTCTTTGAGGCTATTACATTTATCGGGATTGTTATTAGGGTATATATAATGGTGAGTTCAGATGTGTTTGCGAGCTTTCACCATATATAAATTTGTAAATTTTATTTATGATACTTTCTCTCTTGCTTTAAAATGTGTTTTTCAACCTCTCTAAATTTTCAATTTTAATCGATATTTAAGAGTAATTTCATTTTTTTTTTGGATTAAAGCATGAAAAATTTCAGGGTCTTAATTAATTAGTAACATATCAAAATATTCAATCCTTTAAGTAAACATAAATTCCTAAATTTATAATTGAAATACTTTTTTTTCAGATTTAAGTTGCGTGAAGCCTATTTATAGAAGATATTCTGTAAATGTTTAGTACCATATTATGCCACTCTGTTTAAATCCATACAGTGCCTGGTTAAGTTTACAATGTCTTTACCTTTCTCTTCCCTTTGGTATTTTTCTGGCAGGATCATATAGATGGCTTCTGTAGGCTTTCTTTACTAGAAGGGAGTTTCTACATCATAGTGGAGAAATTCATAGCCCATCATTGTAGCATAGGCTTGAAGAATTCTAAAGGAATCTGGTTTTATTACTGGAAAAAGCAATTTGAGTGCAGTCCATATCCTATATTTCTGAGAAGATCCCCAAGAAATTCTTGTTTTGTAGATTACCTGATTGGTTTGAGGATCAAATATTTTGAAAATATTCATTCGTGTTTAATAGGATTTGTCCCTTTATGTAATTAATGAGGCCCCAAACATGATTGTTTTGAAGAGAATGGATTTTCCAATCCATTGCTCGCTTCCATAAGAATGAGTCTGAATGACCAATACTTCTTCTTATAAGGATGGCAGCAAATCTCTATGAGAAACTTTATATATTTCTTCAGCTAGTTCATAGGTAGGAAATTTGTCTACCTTGTCAAGTATAAGTCTCTCATATGAAAAAAGTTTCGAGTAAAATTGTTCTCTTACACGTGATCTCTTAGATTGTATAGAAACTTAAAATGTTGCTCTACCTGAGCTGCTTGATTATCCATGCCATAATTATAGTGATCATCCATATTTTGTCTTCATCACATTCTTCATCGTCTTCATCGGTAGTAGCTTCTTCAGGAAATTTGCAAATTAAATTGTCTTGAGCATCTACATTCCTTTCCTTTAGACGTTCTTTACCAATTTATTAAAAAAAAATTGCCATTTATTTTTTGATTACATTAGTTTTTTGAAGGATCAATTATTCTCTATTTATTTCTTGAACTTTATCTTGAATGTCTTTTTTGTTGTTTAATATTGGGTTAGTTGCTGGCTTATAATTTTTTTTCCATTGTTTGATCTCATTAAAATACTTTTCATATACTGTATATATTTTTTAATGAACGATTTTAGAATATCTAAAGTGTCGCACTTTGAAGAAATACATTTTACAAATGCTTTTTTTTTATGGAGAAAACATTAACCAGTGACAATACTTATTAGCATATCTATTGACAATTCTTGAATAGGTTCTATCACAGATTTATATGTATTCTTATATACACTGGCCCGCAAAATTAAAGGAACAGCATATTTTTTCCATATATCTCAAATTTTATCGAACATTTATCAATTAAATTTTATATACAAATTTATTATTTCATTATTGATTAAAATACCCGAAATCAAAGAAATCGAACACGTATTTTGTGCAAATTAGCCGGTCGAACAATGATCTTCTTGCAGTCAGTATATAAATATCTTGGAAATTGTTGTTAATATGGGGTGTGATCGCCTTTAACTGATAGACAGGCTCTACATCGGCGACCCATACTAAGAATTAGGGAGTTTATAAGCTCCTGTGGAATCAACGCCCACTCTTTTTTTAAAGTGTGTTTCTAGCTCATGAGTGTTTCTAGGAGGGGGTTGGAGGGATGAGATCCGTCGTCCTAGATTGTTCTATACATGCTCAATGGGATTTAGGTCTGGAGATCGAGCCGGCCAATTCATCCGAGCAATTGCATGGTTTTGGAGAAAAGTGTCGACCACATCAGCCCTATGTGGGCGGGCATTATCATCCATTAGAAGAAAGTTTTCTCCCATTTCAATTGATACAATACGCAGAAGGCTTCACATGAAGGGCCTCAATGCTCGACGACCCATAATTTGTGTGCCGTTGACACCACCTCAAAAGAGAGCAAGGGAACTTTGGCGCAGACAACATGTCGCTTGGAATCCAGATGAATGGAGCCATGCAATGTTCACTGATGAGTCCAGATTCTCTCTAAACAGCTATTATCGTCGTGTCTTTGTCTGGAGAGAGGTAGAAACCAGAAATAATCCCCGAAATATGGTTGAAAGGCACCCCTACAGAAGTCAATGTTTTATGGTCTGGGCTGGAATCTTCTTGGGCGGTCACACAGCACTCTACATTTTTCGGCAAGGAACCCTGACTGGACAGAGGTATCGGGACAAGATCTTGGCAGTATAGGTGATGCCTCAATCATTAGAAATGGTAGAAAACCTTCTTATAATGGATGATAATGCCCGTCCTCATAGGGCTGGTGTGGTCGACACTTTTCTCCAAAACCATGCAATTGCTCGGATGAATTGGCCAGCTCGTATTGAGCATGTATGGGACAACCTAGGACGGCGAATCACATCCCTCCAACCCCCTCCTAGAAACACCCATGAGCTAGAAACAGCCTTAACACAAGAGTGAGCGTTGATTCCACAGGATCTGATAAACTCCCTAATTCTTAGTATGGGTCACCGATGTGGCGCCTGTCTATCAGTTAAAGGCCATCACACCCCATATCAACAACAATATCCAAGATATTTATGCACTGACTGCAAGAAGATCTTTGCTTGACCGGCTAATTTGCATAAAATACGTGTTAGAATTCTTTGATTTCGGGTATTCTAATCAATAATGGAATAATAAATTTGTGTATAAAATTTAATTGATAAATGTTCAATAAAATTTGAGATAAATGAAAAAAATATGTTGTTCCTTAATTTTGCGGACCAGTGTATATATATGTGTGGTTATTAGATTAAATATATATTACTCGCTTGAAGGTAGGCCTAGAATACTTGTCCTGAATGCAAAATTGATAAATAGGCATATCTTGAGATTGAGTGCTGAAATTATAAGCTGAATTATTTTCAACATTTGTGCCGTGTCCACTCATGGACAAAACATATAAGGAAGTTGTACCTTTCAGCATTTATATTTGGATTCAGACAATAATTCTGGAAGATGTTTGATACACAGTGACCTTTATTGGAGACACACGAGATAACCAAGTGTGATCAAAATTGCTTCTGTTCTCTTACAAACAAAAAATAAATAAATAAAATAAAAATACCGGCGATATCGGACTTTCCACTTCCTAAGGTTTTGTCCATGAGTGCATATTCCTCATTTAGGTGTTTCAAACTTTTGTGACAATCGTCACGGTTTTAAGAGTCGCTTTTAAAAAATTGAGATAGAGCTTGTTTATGTGATGGTAGTGATGTTTTGATTATTAAAAATATTTTTTTATTTGAATTATTCATATTTTTTTCTCCATCTTCTTCCATTATATATCCTCCAACCTTTTGAAACCATTTTTTTTGCAGATATCAAATTGACTGCTAATTAAGGAACATATAACACATCCTTAAGCCTAAACACCAATTGTGCCATATGCATCTGATATCATTTTGAAATCATTTGCCAATTTTTATTGTCCTTTAAATTTTTCTCTTCTCTCTCTGCGCGTCCACCGGTGGCGGATTCCTTCCCGCGGTGGGTGCCACCAATGAAGACCTTGTATATATTTATATATATATATATATATGTATATTTATTTTAAAAATTGAGCAATCCATAGATAAATCTTTAATTAAAAAGGCATATATTGGATAAAAAAAATTATTTTACCAATATTTCAGCTGGCTGAACGCCAACCTTTATCAAGGTGTTATAACATTTTAAAGTGTGACTTTACACACTGATCACACTTTAAAATGTTATAACACCTTGATAAAGGTTGGCGTTCAGCCAGCTGAAATATTGGTAAAATAAATGATTTTTTTAATCCAATATATTCCTTTTTAATTAAAAGTATATTTATATATTTTTTATCTATTTATTCCTATATTTATCATTATTTATTCGTATTTATATTTAATTTTGTAATTAACCATATATAATCTTTTATGAAAATTGTTATAAATTAGTTTCAATCTATCTCTCTCTCTCTGCGAGGGTGCGAGGATGCTCGGGCGCGCGCTCCTGCCTAAGCGCTAACAACCTGGAATTTTAACGGTCTTTATATTGGAGGGCGAGGAGATGGAGAGGCGATGGAGATAAGTAATCTGTTTTCGGTATTGGCGGATAGCCTATACGAAGGGGAGCAGGATGATGCTATTTCCAACGATAAAGCAACAACGGATGCCGAAATATCGGCGGTAAACCTTTCTACGAAGAATTCTTTAAATTCTGAAACTAACGGGAAATATGAAAAATCAACAAGCCGAAATTGGGCCGACATCGTTTAAAACGAATCGGAAAACTTTGAACCATGTAAAAAGAGAAAGAGTTTTCCTCCTTCAGCCGAGGTGCGCCAGCTTCAACCTGGTCCATCTCGCCAGACTGAAGCCTCCCGGGACAGCACTGCGC
>CP092875.1:38411826-38489180 GCA_030710605.1 Cordylochernes scorpioides
TCAGAATTTTCACCATATGTATGTGACTCTTCTTCTCGTTGTTCACACTCCTCCATATCACTTCCCTTATAGTACATTAGATTTTGTTGTATATAGCCTTTTATAACCTTGATATTTTCAAAGATTTCTTAAATGTCAAACTCCCCGGTGTTGTAAAACTGCTTGTAAATAATATTTACTTGTGTACTATACAATATTTTATTTACATAAAACTATGTCACCATTACCTTAACTAATTTTAACTGTAAAATTATTTTCTCTATTCCTGGCTTCTCCAGCTTTAAATATACTTAAACCATGTTCAGCCTTCTTCAACGGGGGCCATTGTCATAATATATGCTCTTCCAGGATTAATAAAACAAGCCAACAGCCAACGAGAGAGAGCTGGGCAGCTAAAAGCGAGACACTTTAGACAACTAACTTACGACCATTTTTGGCCACATTCCTGAGGGGGGGGGGGGGCGTCACCACCTGGCGACTATCCTGGTTAGCCCCCCGGTTGTGTACACAGGGAAAAGAGTCGTTCAGCGGACAGCGCTCTCGCTACCTCTTTCTCTCTCGGATGGCTTCCAGATTCCTCTTCCAACTCGTCGTGTGATTATTTCTCAACTCACCACATCATTACCTCTATATTCCCACATATATATATATGAGTTGAATAATTTATCAACAGAAGATAAACAATTTTATGATTTGTATATTCCAGGTATACTCAAATATTTCATTATATCAAGGATTAATTTACTGAAAAAGAATACTGATCAAACATTTCAAAGTTTCTTTCCTTATGAAATTCCGAAATATTTTCGACCAAACTATTATAATTCACAATTTATCACAGATCATGGAAATTTCAGGTTTTTTCTTAAGAAAATTCAGGCTGTGCAAGATTCGACATGTTTCTGTGGATTGGGGGAACAAACTTCAATACATCTCTTGCTAGAGTGCCCTGTCTTTCAAGATTACAGAGTCAACAACGATTTAATAGCTTTAGGCCCTAGTGATTTAATTTCAAATAAGGGACACATATATAAAATTTAATTTCCTTTGTAAATATATTTTGGATTTCATTAAGAAAAATGGGTCTTTGATGTAACGATCTCAAGGAAATATTGGACATATTATATGGTTGTAAACAATATATAGGTGTATGCGTATATATGTGTGTATATATGTATATATTTTAAATTTAATGATGTAACTGTAAATAAAATTCAAAGAATATCTCTATATGTAAATAATATTTATGAATCTTTCTAAGTAACTTTCTGTGTATCTTTCCATGTTGAATATTTTCTTTGTTATATTTGTATGTACATTTAGCGCAAGTGTCCCTAGGGGGACATAGCGTTTTGAATTGAAATAAATAAATAAATAAATCTCAACTTTATAAACTAAATCATCTTACGTAAGAGGAGATTTCAACTCAATGTGGTGTTGCAGACATATGCATATTTTTGCTTACGTTGCACGTGTGTGTGTGTTGTGTGTGCGTGTGTTAATACAGTCGATTCTAGATAATTTGAAACTCCTTAATTTGAAACTCTCAATAATTTGATTTTTTTTACCTGTTCCTTGAAAAATATTCGATAAGTTGAATAAAATCAATATTAATTGTGATCCCCTCGGTAATTTGAAGTTGAAGGAATAGTATCTTGCCACAAATGGACATTTGTGAATAAATCACGAATTCTGATCAAACTCTTGCTTACTTAATTTTACTAATATGCAAGATTTTATCAGAAAATATTGAATTATGAGGGAAAATGTATCCGGTGACTTTCTTAAGCCAGACCAGCCCACGAACTAAATATACAAAGATAGAGCTCAAATATCCCATTCCGAGCGGGCGGTGTAAGCAGTTTCACATTTCAACTGGGTGACTAGCGTAGGCGGCCGTACTGAATGGATTCAATTTTTATAGCACGTGGACTATAGTCACTTTCAGCACCTACAGATAAAATATTTGAAGCAACTATCGTCGCGTTCCGCACCCAAAGGGTTAAAGTAAGTCCTTTTAATTCTTGATTTGTGTATTTAAATGAATTCAAGAAATAACTAGTGTCTTTCCATAAGTGAAAAAAAGCGTGTAGTTTAAACTGTGGAGGATAGACAATTAAAAAAGATGTCGCTAAACATTTTGGCATTTTACCATCGACATTGTCGATGATTTTGAAAAATAAAGTTCGCATCACCGGAAGTGCCTTAATTGCGAGTAGAAAAAGGTCACGCCAGGGTGAATTTCCCCGTCTTGAAGAGTGCTTGGTTAAGAGGATTCGTCAGTGTAGAGGACAAAACGTTCCCGTCGGCGGTTTCATGTTGAAGGAAAAAGACAAATATTTTGCGCAGTTTCTTAGAATTAAAGGATTTGTAGCAATTGAGGGGTGGCTCTCAAATTTTAAAATTCGAAACGGCATATCATATAAAAATCTGCGGAGAGAGCGCCAGCGTGGATATTTCCATTTGTTCACAATGGATTGACGATCTGAACCAACTTTTGAATGGCTATGACCCTTGGAAAATATTCAACACAGACGAAACCGAACTTTTTTTATAAATGTCTTACTGATCGCACTCTGACGTTCAAAGATGAACAGTGTCATGGAGGGAAACTCAGCAAGGATAGATTAACTGTTCTCTTAGCGTGTAACATGGACGGTTCTCAAAAATTGACCCACTTATAATAGGGAAACCACGCTGTTTTAAAGGAATAAAATTGCTCCCCACAGTTTTTTTTTGATAGGTCAAACAAAAAATCGTGGATGATGACTGAGGTGTTTATTGAATGGCTGACCTCAGTTAACAGTGAAATGGAAAAGAAAAAAACGTAAACTCGTACTGTTTTTGAACAACTGCACCGTGCAATAATAACCCACCAGCATTAGACCACGTAAAATTGAATTTTTTTCCAGCCAACACGACCTCAAGATTGTAACCGTTAGACCAGGGCATAATTCAAATTGTTGAAACTCTCTACCGTAGATAAATTGCTTATCTTGTGCTGGATAACATTGAAAAATGTGAAAAGGTACGCATAACAATTTTGACCACTATAATCATGATTAATAAGGCCTGGAAAAATGTCAACCCTCCCACTATTTATAACTGTTTTAGAAAGTGCGGGTTTAAGCACATCGAGATCGTAGAACAGTCATCGGAGTCGCCAAATATTTACAAATTCTGACTCAGGGTGGGGACGTCTACCTAACAATGGAGAATTAACATTGAGGATTATTCTTATGTCGACGATGACAGCAGTGTCCACGGTGCCGATGCCGGAATATTGAATTTGGCCAATCTGGACGAGGAAGAAGACGAAGAAGAGCACCGCCAATTCCAGTCACATTGAGCGAGGCAAGGAGATCTCTTACTACCCACGTTTCTACGCCTACAGAACCGACACAAGTGACGATTTCTTCGCAGCTCTCACTACTATTGAACATTTATTGGACAATGATAGATTCAAGTTGCTCACACTCAACAAATAAATACGGACTTCTTTTTAAAATGAAAATTTGTGAATAATTGTACAAATGTTTAAAATAATTAATTACACATTTTGATCAAACTCGTTGTTTGAGAAAGGGCAAGACCCGAAAGCTCCCAATAACTTTATTACTTCAAAAACTTGCGGTAAGTCACTTACTTAATCTTGAATCAACATAATATGTATATGCCAAACTTCCAAAACTTCAAACTCTTGTTTACTCTATTTTTCCCTCCCTCCCTTTTAGTTGTCTGAACTATTATTTTTAACTCTTCATAAATTAAAAATGTTCTCTGGTCCCTTGAGTTTCAAATTATCGAGAGTCGACTGTAATTGTATTATGTGTTTGACTTGGATATATTAGGAAATGTTTAGTCTCACTTTAATTATACCTGATACTGAGTTCTTACATTTTACGATAAATTGTCTTCAGTAATATCTATAGAACACAAAATATTTCAAAATTGAAAAAAAATATATTTCTCACAACAGGAGAAAAGAAAGGGAAAACATTTTTTTTTAATTGGAAAATTTTATTATCGTGGTTCTGACTTTGTGTTTCTCTTTCTCTACAAACCATTTACTTCGCAGATTCTTCTTATAATTCCTTTTATATTCAGCATATGACGTGTAACGGCCGAACCGCTCCTCTGGAATATTTTTATAACTATAACTTTTATTTATTAGGATATTTATCCTAAAATATATATCGAAATCATACTTCCTATGTTCCAAAGTTACAGTACCTAGAGCATCTAAACCAAAAATCTATCATAATAATTTCATATGATGGAGAAAATTAACTTGGTAATCTGACATAATAATTTATCAATATTTTATAAATTTTTATTCGAAAATAGACATTTCAAATATTGCTCATTACATATTTCTCTATTTATATACAAATCAAAATGTGTCTGTTTATTGATAAGCTGCTTAACAAAAGATCACCAAATTTTCCATTTAAACCTTATTGACTCTTGGGAGATGGTATTAGACAAATCTATTTTAGAAATCACTTTTAACTCCAATATTGTTTCCAAAAAAAAAAAAAAAAAACAAGTTAAATTTTATTATCTAAGCAAATTTAATTTCCAAATCTATATTTTATCTTTACCTTTATTTATATAGTCACTTGCCGTGGGACTATTTAGAACATTGGAGAAAGTTATAAGAGTGTTTTAACTAACTTCCTTGATAACCGTAGATATAGCTGGTGCATTAGCATGGTGGACTGCGATCATTAAAAGATTGGATAATTATATAAGGGTATTTTTTGCTATATTTTTTTCTTTTCAATTTTATTTACAAAAAATACGAAAAATTTGTTTTAAAAATTATCTTTATTAATAATAAGTTTTCCATCACAATATATATCTGTATTCCTATTATTAATGAGAAATTATGAAAATCCAACACAGTGTGTAAACGATATGGTATATAATGAAACAGTGTTTTTATAATGCCATACAAGGGGGGTAAATTAGATGTGAACACAAAATTAATCACATTAAGGAAGTATCTAAAGCGCTGAAATGATTTAGCCAATAAAATATCAAACAAATAGACTGGATTGATAAACATGTACAATGGTTAAATATCCTTCGTGGTAGCAACAAAGGCTGAATAAAGATGATAAATAGTTTTAATACACATTTTAAAATATGTAAATAATACAAGATATAAATAATAAACAATTTCTACTGCCCTTACTGCAATGGAAAAATTAATGGGAGGGCCTGGCTCATCAGTGGTGAACCCTCCCAGCAGTTTCGCCAGTTTAATCTACCATACCGCTGTTATATTGCATTTTTGCAACTTCATTTTATTGTGATACTGTTGCTAGTCTCTTGGAATGGGTATTTTAGAAGAACTATGGACATAAGCTTTGAGGACAGTAGAATTACATACATTTATAAATATATATATTTCGAATTTTGATAACAGATGGCGCGCTAGTGCATCATATTATAAATGTTCTAATAAAAGAAACAATTTGATATTTGCGGAAGAGCGATTGCTCGAAGCATATTATATATTTATTTATACAAGGTGCGTTCATTAATTTCCAGGACTGCTCTGTATCTTTGAAAAAATAAAACAAATAAAAAAACTAATTCAATATTTTTCAAAAGATGCCCCCTCCTGCCTCAATACACCCGTTCCATCTTTTTTTCCAATTGTCGAAGCAGGAGATAAAATCACTTTTTGAGATGTTCCTCAAAGTTGCCTTCGATTCAGCTTGTATCATATCAACGTTGTCAAATTTCCGTCCTTTCAAGTTCATTTTCAATTTAGGATAGAGGAAAAAGTCATTGGGGGCTAAGTCGGGGGAATAGGGAGGATGAGGGATCTGTATGGTTGAATGCTTGGCCAAGAACTGCAAAACAACATGGGCTGTGTGCGGCCGCGCATTACCGACGTGAAGTATCCAGTCATTGTTTTGCCATCTTTCAGGTCTTTTAAGGCGCACTGCCTCCCTTAAGCACCTCATTATCCCCAAATAAACAGATAGTCCAGTCTCTGAAGATAAGTCTTTAATAGAAATTCTTTGTTAGATTAATTAACTCCTTTATTTTGAGCTTGTTTTCCTCGCAACGAAATGATCTTGGACGCCCAGTATGCTGATCATCGTTTACCTTTTCCCGACCTTTTTGGAAGCGTGAAAATCATTCAAAAGTTCTTGAACGGGATAAAGCTGCATCGCCAAAAGCTTCTTCAATCAATTCATACGTCTCAGTAGCACTTTTTTCAATTTAAAACAAAACTTAATGCAGATTCTCTGCTCTTCGAAAATGGCCATTTTAAAATTAGAAATGCGAACCTTACAAGGAAGTTGTTTTGTTCTATTTTTAGATCGGCGCGTGCGCCACGAGACTCGTGCTTTCAGTCAGGTGTGGTCGAATGTCCAATATTCAACTCTGTAAAAAAATATTTTCTCTAGCTTTTTTATTTATTTTATTTTTTAACCAGTCCTGGAAATTAATGAACGCAGCTTGTATATTTATAAATGTATGTAATTCTACTGTCCTCACAAAGCTTATGTCCATAGTTCTTCTAAAATACCCATTACAAGAGACTAGCAACAGTATCACTATAAAAGGAAGTTCCAAAAATGCAATATAAGAGCGGTATGGTAGATTAAACTGGCGAAACCGCTGGGAGGGTTCACCACTGATGAGCCAGGCCCTCCCATTAATTTTTCCATTGCAGTAAGGGCAGTAGAAATTGTTTATTTTCAAAAAAGAATCTTACGCCTTTAAAATAATTTCGAACTTTGATAACAGATGGCGCGCTAGTGCATCATAATATAAATAATAGTTGAAGATTCATTTTGCCATATACTCCTATAGAAAGGTTTATAATACCCGAAAGCTTGAGAGAATATATAAATTAAACAAGAAACTTATCCTCTGAGGCGGTTTTTATTATTGTTTGAATTGACATGTGTTGAGCGGAACAGAAAGGAGATGCAGTAAAGTTTCCGTTTAGAGGATACCTAAATATTTGTCTTAGCCGGTCTCTCCAAGAGGTAGTCTCTCATCAGATATTCTGTCATGTCTATCAGGGTTTCTTTCATGTCAGTCAAAATCTTCGATAAGAGGTCATCCCCAGGAGAGACAAGTTAGTCAGGTTTTTAGGTGATCTCTCTTGAGGCCCTCTCTGTTGAAATATATTAAAATATCTATTATTATAAAAAAATCAAAATTTTGTCTACTTGAATCTGAGAATGATTTTAGGCTATTTTTTAAGAAATAAATTTTCCTTTGAATTTTATTTCCAAAAATCATCTTTTATCATCATATCTACATATAAGAAATCGTAGTATCAAAACACGAATGTTTCTTTTAAACATAAAACAAACTTCTACTGTTCTTACTGCGATGAAAAAAAATATTGGGAGGGCTTGGCTCATCAGTGGTGAACCCTTCCAGCGGGTTCGCCAATTTAATCTACCAGACCGTTTCTTAGATCTCCAATACTGTATTGGAGGATTCTAATTGTAAATGCTACAATGAAAGGTGGAATCTTGGAAATACTATTCAAGCAACTATGGACATTTCATATATATAGACGGCACGTTGTCGCCATATAATTCATTATATATATAATCAGATTATTAATAAAAAGGTTTTAAAATATGACACAGTGTCAAAGCAATGGTACAATTTATTCAATCAGGTTCCTGGAGTGTACATATGTCGGCAGCTATCCACAAACATGGTAAAACGACATATTTGTATACATCAAAATCAAATTTGTTCGTCTATGGATAAGCTTATAAATTCATTATACAATTCTCTCAAAATTCCTCATGTAATACCTTTTGACCTTATCAATAGTTTTATTTTAATAGTTGTTTCTGAAATATTTGTTTGTAATATTTTAATATGACAATTAGAAACTATCATATTATAACATACTAGACGAATGGCCCGGGCAACGCCCGGGTTTTACCCGAGTGCGTATATATTTTAAAAACAGGGTGGTCTGTGTAGACAGGTGGATGTATCACACAGCTGATAACAGGGTTGCCTAGAGTGGCCGCTATAGACAGGGTGGTCAGTATAGACAGGTGGGTGTATCACACAGCTGATAACAGGGTTGTCTAGAGTGGTCGCTATAGACAGGGTGGTTTGTATAGACAGGTGTATGTATCACACTGCTGATAACAGGGTTGCCTAAGGTGACCGCTATAGACAGGGTGGTCTGTATAGACAGGTGGATGTAACACACTGCTGATAACAGGGTTGTCTAGAGTGGCCGCTATAGACAGGGACCACTATAGGGACCTATACAGTGACCGCTATAGTCAGGGTGGTCTGTATAGACAGGTGGATGTAACACACTGCTGATAACAGGGTTGTCTAGAGGGGGGCAGGGAGGACACGTGTTCGCCGGCAGCCAATGGGCTCGCATTCTATCCGTGAGCTTCAGACAGAATAAGGCAATTATATAAGTAGATTGCCAGACACACCCTTCTTTTTTACACAATTCGTTTTTCTCGTTTTCTTCTCTCTTTCTCATTGTTAACATCATATGACTATTCTATTCACGGCCTAAAATTATTATATATATGTATAGACAAATGTAAAGGCATACATGTATTACAGCACAAGTGTCCCTAGGGGGACATAGCGCTTTAAATTGAAATAAAATTAAAATATTATAATATTTTATTTAAAAATATCAAAAAAATGTTATACACCAAGAAACATTTATAAATATACACCTATATATTAGTTTATTTATTAATACAGTTTCATGTCACTTTTTAGAAACGTGAGGAAAGTTTTAGGATTATTTTTGGTGATATATCACTTCTTCTCTTCCTTTGCCATACATTTTTAAATCTAAGTATAAATAATTCTTTATTACTTGAACTAAAGTTTTCGTTAAGTCCTTCGAAGGAAGGAACATACAGTTAATGTGTGTTACACACAGTTAATGTTACATACAGTTAATGTTGCATACAGTTAATGTTACATACAGTTGTGTGTAACACATAGTTAATGTTACATACAGTTAATGTGTGTTACACACAGTTAATGTTACATACAGTTGTGTGTTACACATAGTTAATTTTTTTAAATAAGGCTTATTTTGGATTTAAATATGATTATTTATTTACCGATATTTCGATGGATCAATCTTCCATCTTTTACGAGGTGTTTTGCAGTGAAGCACGCAGCAGGTCGCGCGCCCCAGGTGAGCCACTAGACGTCTTCTAAGCTTATTGGGCGATGAACCATCTAATATATACAATCTAAACAGAGTAAATATAATCAAAATAAAAGTGATATATGTAAATGACTATTGAAATTAAGAGATATCAAATTAATTAAAGAAAAAGTGATATATGTAAATGACTAAGTGATATATGTAAATGACTAATGAAAATTAAGAGATATCGAATTAATTAAACAAATAAAATATCATGAAAATTGAAATAGCTGTGTAACAAATATACAAATAGTAGTAATGGATATCCGATTAAAAATGGAATAAAATAACCATGTAAATAGCATAATCATCTAAGAGGTTCTAAACTGGGTATATATATCTGGCAAGTCAATCTTTCTATTGATACTATTTTTATTCTCTAATGAGCTCCAGCTTTCTAAAAATAAACGGCAATGTTTTTCTTTGATGTTTTGATGAATTATAGATGTGTGATCGAAGTCTGGAGTGTGACTATTGTTGAATGCATGATCTACTAGTAGAGATGTCGGGTTATGGCGCTTTAGTGCGGATTTGTGTTGGTTAATTCTTTCAGATAAAGGTTTGCTGGTTTCTCCTATGTATATTGCCTGGCAGGATTTGCATGGTATTTTATAAACCACATTCGCTCTATCTTCTGGCTTGTAGATTTGTTTTGTATCAGGGTGACGGAAGATGCTTCTTAAATTCTGATTGGGTTGATATCTGGTTGTAATATTGTGTTTTTTAAACTTCTGGCTATTCTTTCACAGCCATAGCTGTAAGGTAGGGAGCAAAACATGTTCGGGGTTGAGATCTGTGTATTGTTCGTGGATGGAATTTTTGGTGTATATAATTGCTTTTTGATGAATTCTTTAGGATAATTATTGTTTTGAAGTTCTTGAAATAATCTAGCTTTTTCAATTTTTTCATCAGTTTTATCTGTAAAATGTGTAGTCAACCTCTTGGATAGTGTTTTGACCACCGCAACCTTATGGCAGATGGGACCAAAAGAATTGAAGTTCAGGTAACTTCCTGTGTGGGTTGGTTTTCGATAAATTTTCGTTTCAATTTTATTTTGATTTCTGGTCAGTTGTAAGTCCAAAAATGGTAGAGATCTATTTTCTTCTAATTCATAAGTGAATTTCAGAAAGGGTCTAAGACTATTAAGAAAATTTATAATTATGGAAACATCCACCTCTGTGATGCATAAAACATCATCAATGTAGCGTTTCCACATTAAAATTTGTAGTTGTGTGGATTCAACGATTAACTTGTCAATCTTATCCATGAAGACATTGGCTAATGCAGATGATATAGGATTTCCCATTGGAAGTCCCTTGACTTGTTTGAAATATCTGTTCTTATAGAAGAAGTAATTAAATGATAGGCAGAGTTTGATCAGTTCTATGAGAGCCTCCTTTGGGATAGGGAGGGGTAAGTCTGGGTGGGAATTTATGAATTCTTGTAGAGCAAGAATTGCTTCGTCATGTGGGATGGAAGTATAAAGGGATTCTATATCAAAAGATATGATCCGGCTGCCTGGTGAAACTGGAGTATTTTTGATTGCTTCAATAGCTACTATTGGATTGGGGACTGTGTGGAGAAGTTTCTTCTGGAATGGTGATATAATTGATGACAGAAATTTGGTGATGGGGTACAGGGGCGAGCCAGAATATGACACTATGGGACGTAATGGGGTATTGGGTTTATGAACCTTTGGTAGACCGTGTAAATTTGGAAGATTTTGAGCCGTGGCTTTTAAACTGTCGAAGGTTTTGTTATCTAGCTTGTATTTGCGCTTAATTTTGTTGAATTGTCTATTGAAATCTTTTGTAAGATTGGTTAGGGGATTCTTAGTTAAAGGTTCGTATATATCTTTATCTTGAAGTAACTGTTCTATTTTGTTGTTATATTCTATTGCATCCATGATTACCGTGTTTCTACCTTTATCTGAAGGTGCTATGATTATTTGTTTGTTTTCTTTCAATTGTTTTATGGCATTCTTTTCTTCTTTACTTAAATTAGTCTTGTTATGTTTTTCTAATTTCTTTATAATTGGTGTTATTTCTGTTCTGATTTTTGACTTTTGTTCATCTGGGAAATTTTTAATTGAATTCTCTATTGCGGCTAATGTTTTAGGAGTGTTTATCTTTTGAGATGGCACAAAGTTCAAACCTCTTGATAATAGAGTTGTTGCTTCTGGGGTGAATGATTGGGTTGAGAGATTAATCACAGTGTTATGGTGTGTGAGACGTTGAGATTTGTTCGCCCAGTTGCTAATTTTTTTGGAATGTCTTTGTTGTATAGATTCTCTTTTGTTTTGGCACTTACTGGCTATAAATGTGTTCAACTTTTCAAAATAATCATCGCTGATCAATGGTTTCAAATTAGGAATAATTATTTCAATATTCGATTTTGATTTGTTTATGTTATAGTGACAGTTAATGTTACATACAGTTGTGTGTTACACATAGTTAATGTTGCATACAGTTGTGTGTTACACACAGTTAATGTTACATACAGTTGTGTGTTACACACAGTTAATGTTGCATACAGTTGTGTGTTACACACAGTTAATGTTACATACAGTTAATGTTGCATACAGTTAATGTGTGTTACACACAGTTAATGTTACATACAGTTGTGTGTTACACATAGTTAATTTTGCATACAGTTGTGTGTTACACATAGTTAATGTTGCATACAGTTGTGTGTTACACATAGTTAATGTTGCATACAGTTGTGTGTTACACACAGTTAATGTTGCATACAGTTGTGTGTTACACATAGTTAATGTTGCATACAGTTGTGTGTTACACATAGTTAATGTTGCATACAGTTAATGTGTGTTACACACAGTTAATGTTGCATACAGTTGTGTGTTACACATAGTTAATGTTGCATACAGTTGTGTGTTACACACAGTTAATGTTGCATACAGTTAATGTTGCATACAGTTAATGTGTGTTACACACAGTTAATGTTGCATACAGTTGTGTGTTACACATAGTTAATGTTGCATACAGTTGTGTGTTACACACAGTTAATGTTGCATACAGTTGTGTGTTACACATAGTTAATGTTACATACAGTTGTGTGTTACACATAGTTAATGTTACACACAGTTAATGTTACATACAGTTGCGTGTTACACATAGTTAATGTTGCATACAGTTGTGTGTTACACACAGTTAATGTTACATACAGTTGTGTGTTACACATAGTTAATGTTACATACAGTTGTGTGTTACACATAGTTAATGTTGCATACAGTTGTGTGTTACACACAGTTAATGTTACAT
Organism: Cordylochernes scorpioides; assembly: GCA_030710605.1. Taxonomy (NCBI): domain Eukaryota; kingdom Metazoa; phylum Arthropoda; class Arachnida; order Pseudoscorpiones; family Chernetidae; genus Cordylochernes; species Cordylochernes scorpioides. The sequence goes on from CP092875.1 coordinate 38,424,319, forward strand.
ACAGTTGTGTGTTACACATAGTTAATGTTACATACAGTTGTGTGTTACACATAGTTAATGTTACATACAGTTGCGTGTTACACATAGTTAATGTGTCAATCCCATCGAAGGACTTATAGGCCCAAAAACTTGAGTTGAAATAATAAAAACCTTTGAAGAAACTTATCCCCAGAAAGATCTTCGATTTCTATTCAATTGAGCACAGGGGATCAATATCTATTCTATGATAGAACTAAGTTTGGCATCAGGCGGCGTTTTATTCATTATATATTTTCTCTTGTAGAAGGGCAGAGATGCCCGAAAGCTTGACATGGTTTTAATAAAATAAACTCAACTCCGGAAACCCTTTAAATTGTTAAATTAATATCAATGAGATTTAAATCAATTCACATAATGGAACTGTAATGTCATAGAATAGAGAGGTAAGTCACACGAACGGAGTAAATCATTAAGAAGTGTCTACAGAATTGAAATAAATGATTTAGCAAAATATTTTTAATCAAGTATACAGGATTGAGACTTATTCACAATGCTTAAAATGATATGTCTTGAAAATAAAAGTTCGGCAAAGTAGATAGAGTAGGGAAGTCTTTAAGAGTCTGTCTGAAATTGTGGCTGAATGGATCTCTTTCAGAGGTGATCTCATCTGATATTTTTTATGTCAGTCAGAAGCTTTGATTAGAAACCACTTCCAGGAGAGACGGGTTTGGCCACCTTCCCAAGCGGTCTCTCATATGGGAGCCCCTCCAATTATATATATTAATATCTTTATTATCATTATTATAATTTTACAACATTTTCAGTGTGTTAATTGTTAAAATCCTTAACACACTACAATTGAAAATGCCACAAAATTTCAAACGAAAACCCCTTTTGACTTCGGAAAGATTCTAGGCTATTTTTTCGTATAAAAATCTTTGTTTGTAATTTTATTTATTTTAAATAAAGTAAAATTTCAGAACTAATTAAACTGATATTCAAAGTTCTAAAGATTTTTTCATTATATTTCATATATATTGGGACTATGTAACTATTTAAGACCATTGGGTAAGATTTAGGGTTGAAATTTGTATGATATCATTTTTTGTGTGTGTGTGTGTGTGTGTAGATTGAAATTTAACAATTATACCGCAAATGTTTCTTTTGAACGAAAAATTGCAATTCATTTCAAGGAGAAATAACGATTATTTCTAACCTTAGGGATGAAGTATGATAGGATGAATTGTGAAGAGTAATGATAAACGTAAAAATGAAGTGTCCAGGGATGGGAATTTATTTTTCCGTTCATCATTACTCTTCACAATTCATCCTATCATACTTCATCCCTAAGGTTAGAAATAATCGTTATTTCTCCTTAAAATAAATTTCGATTTTTCGTTCAAAATAAACATTTGCGGTATAATTGTTAAATTTCAATCTACACACACACACACACACACACAATATCATAAGCCGCCTTATATGGTATTATATATATTTTTCGCTTATATATTTTTTTTCAAAAATTCATGTTAAATGCAACTTTTCAAAAAATTATATTTATTACAAAGCAGTTTCTCCTTCATTCAAAATTCGTTAAGATGACACATCTTGTTACCAAATGTACATTTAGTATTTCAAGCTCCACATTTATATGAAGGTTGTGTAGTTAAGCCAAATCTATAGCATTCTTCCAAATTATGTGCAGTTACCTTAGAGATGTTTTAACGGCTCAAGATATGATCTTTTAGAGTTTTCTCACAGTTGAGTTTTTAGTTTAAAATTTATTTTTATAGGTTACACTATTTAATGAGGTCATTTTTCATCCGTTAAAACCATAAATTCGTCTTTAGCTGTCTCAAACAATCTTTATATATCAATGGCTTTGTGTGGAAGATTCTGCTACAATACATTTTAATAGTTTATATTTTATATCAATTTGAATAATCTTACCACTGATCATGTCTTCTTATAAATTTCCAAATTGACAATATTTTGCCAATTCCTCTTAGGACAATATTATAAGAATCTATATTTTCGTCTAAGTTTTAGTTTCTTTGTCTAAATTTAAATATTTCTGCTACAGTATTTTTGTAAAGTAGAAATATTTTGTTAAAGTTACTCTTTTGTCTTTTCATATAAGTATTTTTTTATATCTGACAAATCAAGGAAGATTATGTAGACTCTGGTTCCTGTGTCGATACACATCGAAAAATTGCCAATTCATAAATTAAATATAAATTTATCCAATGTTTATTTACTCAATATACAATTTTTTGGCATTCATATTTAACGGTTTGGGAGGCGTATATTATTTGCATATTCTGTTTCTTAAATTTTATAGCTCGTCGCTAAAATATGGTGTATTTTTACATCTATTATTGGATTATATTTATTTAATAACAAACACTTTGAATTTAGAAAAAAAAAGTTATCAAATGATATACACAGCCAATGTTATCAACTGGACTCTTCTTATTCACATCATTATTTTATAATCACTCTATTTTACATATTGCAGTGTGTGTCGAAAAATTAGCATCTATAATATTTTTGAAAAAAAGGCATCTCCTTATCGTGCAACTGAAAGTTGCTGATGGCGCAAGCCATCAGCAACTTTCAGTTGCACGATAAGGAGATGCCTTTTTTTCATAATTATGCACCTTATCCCAGTACAATATCACATTTGTACTATTTTTCATCTATAATATTTAGTTAATAAGAGAATGGAAATTCGTTGTTTTATTGAAAATATTAAAAGTTAACTTTTTTAGCTAAACATTATTCACCTCTCATAAATATTTAAACACTTTGGAAAGTAAGCATGTATGTTTTTCTAGGTTGGCTTATAAACAGCTAAACGAATTTTGATTTAATTTCACTTAAAAAAAAAAGATATAGAAAGTGCAAAAAGCTATTAATAATTTAAAATTCAATTAATTAAGATCGATATAGTCTCTAAATTACCTATTGAATGTCAGCAATTAATTACATTGTCACAGTTTCAAATCTGACATATGCAATTAATCCCAATAATTTGCCTGATGTTCTGAATTAGGAAACGGTTGATAAAATTCCCTCAGAAACATTATAAAACACAAACATGATAAAGAAATTTACTTCGATCCAAAAACAATTGAAAACTTTAAGGTGAAAATATCTGGCTTTCAGGGATAAGTGTCTCTTTAAAAAAGATTTAATCCATAAATCTCTCTAGCTTTAGGGCAATAAAGCCCCTTCTACAAGAGAAATCACTTCACATTAAATCGCCAATATAGACTAGAGTTAAAATATAATCAAATATATAGGGTTTTTACAGTTATTTGAATACAGATTTACTGCAGGTTTTCACTGCGCGCGCTTATCGAATTTTGCTATTCAGAGGCGATTTCTTTATTTGGAGTTTCAGGGAATAGTATATTATATATTTCTGGAATGTCTATTCTTCTGTTAATGCTATTGGGCTTTCTGGATGAATTCCACGATAAGTCTCTGTCGTCTATTGGGGTTGTTGGAATATTGGGTCTTTAGTTATGATAAAGAGAAAGAATGGCCTGTTTCTCTTATACGATGATATATTAATGATTTGCTGTCTTGATTCTCGATATTTATGTGTTCGGATACTCTTATATTTAAATGTCTGCCAGAATCCTCTACATATTTGGTTTTGAAATCTTTGTGTTCAATGGATTATATGGTATTCTTAATATTAGGAGAATAATGAATACTATTGTTCTTTGTTATGGGGTCTCTTTGAAATGAACTTATATTGGGCGAGTTGCTGAAAGAGATTTTGATTCCGAATTTCTTTAGATGACGGGCTATTGGTACGGATACTGGTGAATAGGGGATACTGCATATTGGTTCGTAAATATTTGGGTTATGAATTGCAGAGAGGCTATTAAAATGTCTTTAAATAATATAGGATATTGACAAGTTTTAGATTTCTCCAAATATTCTGAGTTTTTTTCGATTTCAAAAGTTTGAAGTCAGTAGGGAAAAAAGGAATATAGTTGGGGTTGAAGGATGGCTTATGCACTGTTGTTCGAAATTTGAGGGGGGGGGGGTGATTTTTATATCTAGAAACGGCAAGCTTTTGTTTTTTGAGGTCGGGATGTTAACTGTATCATTTATTTTATGACATTTCTCTATAGCCACTCTGAAATTCGGAACCATCAAATTGGAAAATCTATTTGCATAATCCCTATTCACCAATATCCGTATCAATAGCCCGTCATCTAAAGAAATTCAGAATTAAAACCATTTCAACAAATCGCCCAATATAAGTTCATTACTAAGAAACCCCAAAACATAAAAACAATAGTATTAATTATTCTAATAATATTACGAATGCCATATACTCCATAAAATGCAAATATTTCAAAGCCAAAATGTAGGTGAAACTGATAGACATTTAAATATAAGAATATCCGAACACATAAATATCGAGAATCAAGACAGCAAATCATTAATATATCATCATACACTTGTATAACAGAAACAGACCATTCCTTATCCCTATCAGAACCAAAGACCCATTGCTCCAACATCCCCAATAGACGACAGAGACTTATCGTGGAATCCATCATATCCAGAAAAAGCACAATAGCATTAACAGAAGAATAGACATTCCAGAAATTTATACTTTCTCTCCCCCCTGAGAACCCACCCCATAACCTCCAAACAAAGAATTCGCCTCTGAATAGAAAAAATCGATAATTCGCAGTAGTAGTCCGCGTTAAATCTGTATTCAAATAACTCTAAACACCTTATGTATTTGATTATATTTTAACTCTAGTCCTATATTGGTGATTTATTGTGGAGTAATTTCTACTGTAGAAGGGCTTTATTACCTCTAAGCTGGAGAGATTCATTAAAATGTTTTAAAAGAAACATATCCCCGGAAGTCTGATATTTTCACCTTGATATGAAAAATGAATTATTTTATTGAACAATTAAAAATTTGTTAACATCAAACGAAAGACAATGAAAATAGGCTAAGTGATGGAATATCAAAATTTAGGTTGATAAAGATGCTTGAAGAAAACGTATTTATATGACTTGAATGATTAAATGGGAGCGTTCATGATATATAATAACTTAATAGACTAAAAACCTAGTTAAACATGGCATTTTATATTAGAATATTTTCGCCGATTTTTTTATTGAAAAAATTCTAAAAACACAAAGAAATGCTCATTTTATTATATAGATAAAATGAGCTTTTACACGTTACCTTCTTCTACACGTATAACTTAAAGAACATTAAAATATATAATTTACATATATAGCCAAAATAAAATAAGTCAAGATATAAAACATAAGGATATATGCAAAAATAGACTATATACAAATGAGGTAAATTTAAAAATGCAATAATATAGAAAAAATTGATGTAAAAAATATTTTTAAACGGGATTTTATGAAGGAGATAATTATATTCCAAAATTTATGTCTTTATATGTTCAGTGAGATAGGTCTTTCTGTTCAGACTATTGAATATTTGTGCCATAAAGTTTCCGGGATTAATCTTTGGTGCCTATCTTTAATATAGCTGTAATGGGCTATCGCTTAAGTTGGAGTGACTGAGGGTAATATGTGTGTGTTGATATATTAGTGAACGGCTATCTAGGTTATGAACGCATCTCTGATGTTCACTCAAAAGCGTACTTACTTAATCTGCTTGTCTCCACCAACATAGGCTGTGCCACATTCTGAACACGAGACTGAGTTAATAACATTGGACTCGTTCAAGAGGTCTGATTGTGCGTTTTCATTGATTGGTTGTCTAAGTTTGTTACCTAGGTTTGAAGGGTAATTAATATGTACATATATATATGCCGAATTTGCGTAGTCGGAATGCTGTGGAGTTGGAAATGGTGGAGCATGGATTACACAGTGGGTTCTATATACGAATGGATTGAGGGGAAGGTTAGTGGTTTAAAAATGCTTGAAAATGAAAGATAAAGGATACCCTAATGCAGTGAGGTGCTGAATTATTTTTGTTATTTATCCGGCTTTGAATGATGGCAATGAACAGTGGGTGGCTATGCGTTTAGAGAAAGTTTTAGCTCCTTTTTTTTGTAATTATTGGGGCGATGGGAGGTCAAATAAGTGTATGAGGGGATTAGGATTTTCTTGTAGAATACCTTTTAGGGAATACTGAATTGTTTCTAATAATTAAAATATTAAGAAATGGTATTATATGGTTATGTTTAATCTCTAATGAGAAAGAACTGCCTGATTTATATGAATTTGTATTAAGGTTGGATATATGCGCAGAATGACGTCTATGTAATGACGCCAGAAACTGATATAGAATTGTTGATGGGGATTAATCCAATGATCTATTATAGACATGACTATTCAAGCTAATACTGTCGACTACCCATTGGGGATCTTTCAATCTTCTGCAATAACTGTTTATCGTAGGAAAATGTAGTACATTCATTTCTAGGCATGCATCTACGAGCTGTTGAATCTTTCGGATAGTAGAAGTGTCAATATTTAAGTCTGTGAGTAAAGTCTGAACGCCATCTAGTATAAGAGGATGTGGTAGGTTAAGATATAAGGAGAAGACATTAAAAAAAAAAAAACAGATTACGTTGTTAGGATCAGGGGTGAGATTTGCCAACCCTTCTATGAAGGACGGAATGTTAAAGATAAATTAAATATATATATATATATACTAGCGGATGTGCCCGGCTTCGCCCGGGTTTTACCCGAGTGAATGTTTGTCTAACGAACATTTGTTAAAACAATTCTCTATAAACTTATAAAACGTACTCGGCTTCGCCCGGGGTTTTACCCGAGTAAAGGTTTGTCTAGCGAACATTTGTTAAAACAATTCTCTAAAAACTTATTAAAAAAAAAAGATATATTTTGATAATTTGAAACTCGTAAATTTGAATCTCTCGATAAAGTGAACATTTTTTCCCGGTCCCTGTGTGCCGTGTCATCCTGAATTTTGTCTTTCCTAATTTTCTACATTAGAAAATCATAGTTATATCTAGTGAACATTTTTTCCTGGTCCCTTGAAAAATACTCTATAAGCTGAATAAAATCAATATTAATTGGTTCCCTCGGTAATTGGAAGTTAAAGGAATAGTATCTTCGCCTTGGAATTGTATCATTATTCTTGTCTCAAATAAATTGCCGTGTCATCCTGAGATAATCTTACTTTTGATAAATAATATTTAAGATAACAAACTTAGTGATAAGAAAACTTGTTATCATCGTCACAATGGGGGCGCTGCTTGCGAGTTAAATCTACAAATCTGCAAATAACTCTAAGGATATTCAAGATATTCATGAAATTATTTTTCAAAAACCTTCCCGGTGATATACCTAATAATATCCCAAAATTTCACGGCGATTGGATGTATGGTTTTTGAATCTATAGAGTACAGACAGACATTCAATTTTATATATATAGATTTACTCTTCATTGTTGGCTTTTTATCTTACATTCATTCTTCATTGTTGGCTTTATATATTACATTTACTATTCATTGTTGGCTTTTTATCTTACATTCACTCTTCATTGTTGGCTTTTTATCTTACATTCATTCTTCATTGTTGGCTTTTTATATTACATTCACTCTTCATTGTTGGCATTTTATCTTACATTCATTGTTGGCTTTTTATATTACATTTACTCTTCATTGTTGGCTTTTTATCTTACATTCACTCTTCATTGTTGGCTTTTTATATTATATTTACTCTTCATTGTTGGCTTTTTATCTTACATTTATTCTTCATTGTTGGCTTTTTATATTACATTTACTCTTCATTGTTGGCTTTTTATCTTACATTCATTCTTCATTGTTGGCTTTTTATATCATGTTTACTCTTCATTGTTGGCTTTTTATCTTACATTCATTATTCATTGTTGGCTTTTTATATTATATTTACTCTTCATTGTTAGCTTTTTATCTTACATTTATTCTTCATTGTTGGCTTTTTATATTATATTTACTCTTCATTGTTGGCTTTTTATCTTACATTTATTCTTCATTGTTGGCTTTTTATCTTACATTCATTCTTCATTGTTGGCTTTTTATATTATATTTACTCTTCATTGTTGGCTTTTTATCTTAAATTCATTCTTCATTGTTGGCTTTTTATCTTACATTCATTCTTCATTGTTGGCTTTTTATCTTACATTTATTCTTCATTGTTGGCTTTTTATATTACATTTACTCTTCATTGTTGGCTTTTTATCTTACATTCATTCTTCATTGTTGGCTTTTTATATCATATTTACTCTTCATTGTTGGCTTTTTATCTTACATTCATTATTCATTGTTGGCTTTTTATATTATATTTACTCTTCATTGTTAGCTTTTTATCTTACATTTATTCTTCATTGTTGGCTTTTTATATTATATTTACTCTTCATTGTTGGCTTTTTATCTTACATTTATTCTTCATTGTTGGCTTTTTATCTTACATTCATTCTTCATTGTTGGCTTTTTATATTATATTTACTCTTCATTGTTGGCTTTTTATCTTACATTTATTCTTCATTGTTGGCTTTTTATCTTACATTCATTCTTCATTGTTGGCTTTTTATATCATATTTACTCTTCATTGTTGGCTTTTTATCTTAAATTCATTCTTCATTGTTGGCTTTTTATCTTACATTCATTCTTCATTGTTGGCTTTTTATCTTACATTCATTCTTCATTGTTAGCTTTTTATCTTACATTCATTCATCATTGTTGGCTTTTTATATTATATTCTGACCAAAATCTATCCGTGAACTTCACACAGTGAACTTCACACAGACAGAATAAGGCAATTATATAAGTAGATTTACTCTTCTTTGTTGGCTTTTTATCTTACATTCATTCTTCATTGTTGGCTTTTTATATTACATTTACTATTCATTGTTGGCTTTTTATCTTACATTCACTCTTCATTGTTGGCTTTTTATATTACATTTACTATTCATTGTTGGCTTTTTATCTTACATTCACTCTTCATTGTTGGCTTTTTATATTATATTTACTCTTCATTGTTAGCTTTTTATCTTACATTTATTCTTCATTGTTGGCTTTTTATATTATATTTACTCTTCATTGTTGGCTTTTTATCTTACATTTATTCTTCATTGTTGGCTTTTTATCTTACATTCATTCTTCATTGTTGGCTTTTTATATTACATTCACTCTTCATTGTTGGCATTTTATCTTACATTCATTCTTCATTGTTGGCTTTTTATATTACATTTACTCTTCATTGTTGGCTTTTTATCTTACATTCACTCTTCATTGTTGGCTTTTTATATTATATTTACTCTTCATTGTTGCCTTTTTATCTTACATTTATTCTTCATTGTTGGCTTTTTATATTACATTTACTCTTCATTGTTGGCTTTTTATCTTACATTCATTCTTCATTGTTGGCTTTTTATATCATATTTACTCTTAATTGTTGGCTTTTTATCTTACATTCATTCTTCATTGTTGGCTTTTTATATTATATTTACTCTTCATTGTTGACTTTTTATCTTACATTTATTCTTCATTGTTGGCTTTTTATATTATATTTACTCTTCATTGTTGGCTTTTTATCTTACATTTATTCTTCATTGTTGGCTTTTTATATTACATTTACTCTTTATTGTTGGCTTTTTATCTTACATTCATTATTCATTGTTGGCTTTTTATATCATATTTACTCTTCATTGTTGGCTTTTTATCTTAAATTCCTTCTTCATTGTTGGCTTTTTATCTTACATTCATTCTTCATTGTTGGCTTTTTATAATATATTCTGACCAAAATCTATCCGTGAACTTCACACAGTGAACTTCACACAGACAGAATAAGGCAATTATATAAGTAGATTTACTCTTCTTTGTTGGCTTTTTATCTTACATTCATTCTTCATTGTTGGCTTTTTATATTACATTTACTACTCATTGTTGGCTTTTTATCTTACATTCACTCTTCATTGTTGGCTTTTTATATTACATTTACTATTCATTGTTGGCTTTTTATCTTACATTCACTCTTCATTGTTGGCTTTTTATCTTACATTCATTCTTCATTGTTGGCTTTTTATATTACATTCACTCTTCATTGTTGGCATTTTATCTTACATTCATTGTTGGCTTTTTATATTACATTTACTCTTCATTGTTGGCTTTTTATCTTACATTCACTCTTCATTGTTGGCTTTTTATATTATATTTACTCTTCATTGTTGGCTTTTTATCTTATATTTATTCTTCATTGTTGGCTTTTTATATTACATTTACTCTTCATTGTTGGCTTTTTATCTTACATTCATTCTTCATTGTTGGCTTTTTATATCATATTTACTCTTCATTGTTGGCTTTTTATCTTACATTCATTCTTCATTGTTGGCTTTTTATATTATATTTACTCTTCATTGTTGGCTTTTTATCTTACATTTATTCTTCATTGTTGGCTTTTTATATTACATTTACTCTTTATTGTTGGCTTTTTATCTTACATTCATTCTTCATTGTTGGCTTTTTATATCATATTTACTCTTCATTGTTGGCTTTTTATCTTAAATTCATTCTTCATTGTTGGCTTTTTATCTTACATTCATTCTTCATTGTTGGCTTTTTATCTTACATTCATTCTTCATTGTTGGCTTTTTATATTATATTCTGACCAAAATCTATCCGTGAACTTCACACAGACAGAATAAGGCAATTATATAAGTAGATTTACTCTTCTTTGTTGGCTTTTTATCTTACATTCATTCTTCATTGTTGGCTTTTTATATTACATTTACTATTCATTGTTGGCTTTTTATCTTACATTCACTCTTCATTGTTGGCCTTTTATCTTACATTCATTCTTCATTGTTGGCTTTTTATATTACATTCACTCTTCATTGTTGGCTTTTTATCTTACATTCATTCTTCATTGTTGGTTTTTTATATTACATTTACTCTCCATTGTTGGCTTTTTATCTTACATTCACTCTTCATTGTTGGCTTTTTATATTATATTTATAGATTGAGATTATTAGCTAGTATGTAAAAAAAAATAACTCTGTTGAAATTTAATTTTGTATTTATATATAAATAAAATTAACTCTGTTGATTTTTTTGTATTTAATCGATAACAGCGAAGTTACGCATGTTAATGTTAGGAAATATATTTTGATGTTAAGCAAAACCTGCTCCATCTCGTTTTACATAAATGTTGAAAATTTGGTTGAAATTGATGCATTGTAACGAAAGGTTTTAGTGAACAACACTTATGAAATTTGCATTTTATTAATATAGATATAATATACTAGATATATATACGCCTGATTCTTTATCAAAGGGGAGAAATACGATACTAAAACATTCGATATAGAGGCGGCCGGAGATTTATGGTAGCCTATTTTAGAAGAGAGAGAGGAATCTAGGGGTTGTTTATCTTCGGTAGGATATAGAGGTAAGGGCACAAGACTGGACGAAAATGCCTTGAACTCTTCTGAGTCTATCGTCTGGTTCTTTTTAAGAGCATTAAGGAGTATTTTGAAGTTCGATTATATAACAGATTTTGTCTGTTTAATTGATTGGAGAGATTGTAGAGGTATCACTGAGAATATCATTTTTCTAAATAATCCGACCGATCCATGACGACTGTATGAGATTCCAGATCTCCAATTAACCAGCATATACTCAATACACGCCACACATTCAACTTACACCAAGCCATAGCACACTGTACTAATATAACAAACAAACAACAGCATCTCTTCTTAGAAACCTTCATCTCAATCCAACTCAATAGTATCAACCGCAAAATTGACCTCCCTTCACAGTACCTCTACATCTTTAATCAGAATAGCAACCAGCCTCTTCCTTACCTAAAGATATCTCACCTCCTAATTCCTCAATTTCCTTCTCTTCCTTTTATATATATATAAAAAAAGATTTATAATTTTAGAGCCTTTCTATATTCCTTATATTTATCCTTCTTTTCAATCCGCAACAAATCTGTATTAATTTTTTTTTCACCAAAAAAATAAAAATAATAATCGATAATCTAGTAAAATATTTCCAACTATGCAAATTACTATTATGCATTGCCAATCCAAGTCCGCGAGAGCCCTTGTAAGTTGATTCCACGATGCTACGATAGACAAGTAAGCACTCTGCTTCACTCATATCTCCATCTTTCTGCTTAGCTCAACTCTTTCTGTGCACGGATATTTTGTCAATACAACTGTGTCCTTCGTTCTTTGTGTGGACCATCCCAAGTCTTCCATTCTGCCTCGACCACAACTGTCTGTACTCTGTGAAAGGTCTTCCAAGGTGCAGAGAAAATTTTGAAAAGTTCTCCACAACTAATTGTCCTTTCGGTTACCACGGGAGTAAGCGAGAGCCGAAAAGATAGAGTGACGAAGGAGATAGAAGCGAGAAAGAGCGAAAGATGGAGGAGCAAGCTGGCAACTCCAATGATACAGCCGAACATACTATCCTCAAACAAGAGGTGACATGCCGCAGTCAACTCTACCGACGCTACAAGCGTCCTACAAGCCCTTCCACGTCAGCAGGACGACAACTAAAGATCAATGTTATTATTATTTTTTATATTTATTTTTGTTTATAATTTCTTAATATATAAATATGTATATCATAATTTTATTTCAAAGATCGTAGTCTTTGTGAGTTAAATATTTATTTTTTGACTCGTGCTTTGGATGTTGTACAAAATTTCGAATATCGCGTGAGAACGCCCTAAGAGCCTTAGAATAATTTTTAACGCCTTGCTATATGTTTTAATTTTTGTTTGCTCCTGACGAGGACAAAAGCCTTTTGTCGAAACGTCGAGGTAATAAAAAAGATTTATACTGGCCGAAGTATCTTTTTTCAAGAAATATGAATGCCGGCCAGACAGCCTCTATCTTCACGACCACAACTAAAGATCAAGTCTCTTGACTGAACAATCAACAACTGTGAGTTTTTTAAACTTTCATTTTTTTAATCCTCAAACTCACAACTCATTTCATCTCGATTTGTAAAATGTTTATCTTTTTATTTTATATTAAATTTTAATTCAAATTTTAGCATTTTAATACTAATTATCAAAATTTTAATCCAATTTATAAATATAATTCATGGCATTTAATAAAATAAATTATTCGCCAATCATATTTTATCAATTTACTAACCTTACATGACTTTCCTAAATTTATCTACAATGGTATTATTCAAATCTACAACTTATAAAAATCCTTATTATTATTTTTTAAATTTACTCTCTCACATCGTATCATAATTCTAAACTTATTTGTGATTTTCTTAATACTTGTTCTTTATACCAAAATATCCATCTCTTAATCAATTTATTTATTTTTTTCAAAACCATTGTCATGTTCACCATTTTATGTAAAACGCCCCAATTCAAATTATTTTCGTCACTATCATGTCATTGCCCTTTTACACAACAATAAGACAAATAGACAAACGTCTGTCCCCCCCCCCAAGTTAAAATAAAAACCAGGAACCCTGTCCACTTCCCGCCTGCAGCTGAATTAGGTCCCTGCTCGCCAAATTCTTACCCACCGTTATATTTCGAGCATAGATACACTCCCTCGCCCCTAGCTTTTACGTTCACAATTCATCATCAACACATTTATTTCAACAAACTCTTCAACACCCTGATACATCTTTAATTTGCTCCATATGGCTACATTTCTTAGCCTGCGCCTTCAAACAAGCCCCATTTTGAGCCACATAAGCTCCACTTTGAGACATATCGTCGCCACTAAACGCTTAACAAATATATTCGCTAATAAACACGCCACATACACTAGCATTCCCAAAATTCTCGTTCTATGTTCGTACAACATCACCCATGACTCCAGTAAGCTTGTTGTTCAGGATGTAACAGGCTAGATTTTGTCCCAAAACAACGATTTCACGTGACACCTTTCCATCTACAATTTTTCTCACATGTATCACAGCGACTCAAAAAAACTTGTTTCACTTTTAGCAGGCCACACAGACGCCTCCTTTTCCCCGTGGCATATTTTTTTCTTACCTCAAAGAGTGTTCACGTCGAAAGTTACTCCTTTCATAACATATCTAACCTAACATCATTGTGAACAATATCGTTTCTGAGTCAAAACCAACGTCGAAATACATAGACCTACGAGCACCGAGAAAACTGCATTTCACATACCATTAACATACAAGTATCACACCCCACAGTACAAATTCTCGCAAAACTGCCACCACTTGCCCTAAGTGAGTTCAATCACCAGATATCTTCGAAGTACACACTCCGTGTTATATATGTAACCCTTGTTACATATGAATCCCGATATTTTCGAACAAAGATAGCAACATTTGAATAAGTCAGGATCACCCATGCCATAACACCCGAGGAGAGACAAGATTCTTTCCAAACTTTGTCAGACCTCCTGGACTCGCCAAAAATAGACACCCCCCTCTGTTTCCTGTTTGGACAACGTCCCGCCTCCTTTACAGCTCAAGACAGATTTTATTGTAAGCAGTCCTCTTAATGACCGCCGTTTTAACGACCGCCATGTTTTAACACATGTTTCACCCTAACCATCTAGATTTCCTTGCGAATCTCACGAGCTTCTTAACCACATCACACACTATACATATTGAGCATTTCACATGTTAATTGATATCACAATACAAAATTTTTGTAACCAATCCAGCCAATAAATTTCGCTTTTCAATTTTCGATTTATGCAACTTACACAGCGCACCGCAATTCTTATTTGTACAACGCAGCTGAATTAACAATCATATTCCCCACTTCACTGTGCTCCTAAAAACCCAGCGTCTCTAACCGATTTTTATTATTCAACAAATAAAAAGATGTGCAGCTGCAAACAGTTATACACCACAGTTATGCGATTCCCAACGTGACCTTATTAATTATAAAAAGGTTAACTAACCTCCACCACATCTCAATGAATTTAATACATCTCTATTTTGATACGACACTAACATGTACTACATTATACAACGAACCCAACATACAAAACTAACACTTTACATAAAATGGACAAGGTAAATATGAACAATAAGCATGCCTATTACTGCTCTAAAAGTTAAGTAGACCCCTTTTCTTGAACACTCCCGTTCTTTCTAAAAGGAAAAGAACATCAAACTAAAAAGCCGAGAACTAAAACTTCTCGCACCCTCTTAAAAGATATCGACTTAGGTCGTGACCACCTGTAGTTCCAGAGTAGATTACAGGCGAGCAATCCACTTAGCAGCACGATGTATTTACATAAACCCATTGAACGTGTTAAGACTCGAGACATATTAACATACTACGCGCGACCTTGATCCATAAACAAAGCAGTACTCAATAAAAAACACACATACAAGAATACAACCTAATTTTCAACCTTATGGTTACAAGATTACCCTTGGTCCGGTGCACATAATATTACTATACAGGTCTAAAGTGGACTCACGTTGTCGCTTCATGACCTGTGCAGGCACCAAAAAAATCTTAAACTTATTAATAGGAGAGCGAAAAGACACATCCGCCTCATGCAGATGAGGTCTGCCCCCTGATTAATTCCACAATTAACAATTAAAGCAATTTGGCTAAGTCTAACCTAGACTTTATAAAGCAAAAGAGAACAATGTTCTCTACATATCCCCGTTTTGGACAAACGAAACGATCATTTACATATCCCCCCCCGCTGAAGAAAGTCGTAAAATCCGATGTTTATTGATGTGACCTAGTGACACCCTGCAGTGTAACCTTTCTCTAAAATACATATTTTTTTGTCATTTTCCACTGCTCTCAGCATTTATCTAATCACTATAGAGTGATCTTTAATTACATTTTAATTTGCATGAAATTTTGAAAAATACTTTTTATTTTTGCCTTTTAAATATTGTAGCAGATTATTTATTATTCCATGAAAAGATTTTTAATTTCAATATTTGTATTTTGATACGATGTTAAATTTTGTCATTGCCTCTCTGCTATTTTATTAGTTTTAATTTGGTTTTACATTAAATAAATTGCTGTGTCATCCTGAAGTTTGTCTTTCCTAATTTTCTACATGACAATATATAACCAATTTTTAATCCAATATTATTTTAGAGTATTGTAAAATACTTATTTGTTTTTAAAGATCCTTTTAGTCTTTTATTATTATATATTTTATATATTGTATGTTTGATTTTGTTAATTTAACTTTCATTTACCCAATCAAATTTCTATCTTTTTACTCATTTTATATTTTTTATACCTTATTATATGATAATGTTTAGCCTTTACTATCGGACATACCAAAATCGTATTATCTAACCCCTTACCTGTATTACTATCTTTTTCAGCTACTGTTTCACCTCATCGTAGAAAAACGACAGCACTGCTTGACAAAAATAATTTCAACAAACTCTTTGAACCTAGTTCCCCAGATTTAAATTCCAACCTGTGGCCTGAACACGCTTCAAGAGTCAATTTAAATCATTCGCAGAGCAACCACCAACGCATGAACAAAGCGTTCATTTTTTCAATTTTTAACATTTCTTTTTCTCTAGCGGACCACAATCAACCTTTGATATCAAGTCAAGTCAGATCACCTACTGTCGCTACAACAATTCTACTTATCGCATGGCTATATTATCCCTTTCAATCATATTATTAAACAACCTTTTCTTTAACAACATTTAACCCAATAACTCTACAATTGTGACAACGCACCGTAACCCTTATATAGGATCGCAAGTGAAACATTGCCTAGGAAGGTGTTATAGTCTATATCCTCGCATTGCACCTGGATCTAATTATTTGGTTGCGCGCGCGCATGTCTCTACTCCTTACAATTTATTATTCTTTAAACCCCTAACCATATCTACGCCCGCCAATAATCTTTCATAATTTTATTTTTCATTTTATAAAATCAATATTATATATATATATTTAAACATAAGTTTTAATTTTTATTATTTTCAGATATGTGCAAACAAATTATCATCTTGTTATAGCCCTGTTTACCTCTCACAGTTTAAATTAATTAAAATAAATTTTAATTACCTACATGTGTTAGAGGCTTTATTCGTTTAATCCCTGGATAAACCCCTTTCACTCCAGGGGTCCATCTATGATAATTTGAACCAACAACCCTTTATTGATGTAATATTACAAGATTATATTATTAAAAACTGTGTTGTATAATAGAAACACCTCTAACTAATTATACGCATGTTATACATGAACCTTTGCATCCCAATATGTAATGTACTCTGCACAAACTGGATACAATAATAAAATAAAGCTGTGTGATAGAAGAAGTGTTGAGTTAAATAGCAGAAAGTGAGATACATAAGTCCAACAACGTGTAGGAACGAGGCTTAAAGATGTCAGAAGGTTCCAAGAGGTCGTAAAGAGAGTACAATGACATCTTCTTCTTGGGACTCCCGTATTGCATCCGACGAAAGCCGAGTACTTCCGCTTTTGAAACTATAAAAACCTCTAAAAAGCAGGAAATATATCGCCACTCCCAAGTCCACGTGAGTCCTTGTCAGTCGATTCCCCAAAGCTGACCATGCCCCCATAGCCGAGTAAGCACTCTGATTCACTCATCTCCATCTTTCTGCTCAGCTCAACTATTTCTGTTCACGGAACCTTTCCCAGTGCAACTGTGTCCTTCGTTCTTTGTGTGGGCCATACCATAAAATTTCTTAAAGATATAATGATTCATTTTAAATGGTTTGGTGTCACACCAAGCTATTTTAAATAAAACAATACTTCTCGTGTGTATCACTTCACAAGGACTTTGTATCTTAGAAGAAGATAGGCGAACAACCTCATTGAAATATTACATTTATTTTAAATAAATACGATTGAGTCGAGATAGGTGTTTTATATAATGTATTTAAAATGGCTTGCTCAATAATTTCGACATATACAATATATGATACATTATAATATAATACGTTAGCGCGCCATCTGTCATAAGAATTCGAAACTATTATTGACGCGTATGATCCTTTTAAATATTAAACAATTTCTACTGCCCTTACTGTGTGTGTGTGCAATGAAAAATTAAAATAATTTCAAAAGAATCATACGCGTCTATAATAGTTTCGAATTCTCACAATATATAAATCGTATATATTAGGTGAGAAAATAAAAATAACAAAAAATAAAGTCAGGTGTTGGTATTAAAATTAAAAAAAGGCATTACCTGACCGCGTTCACATGAGCTATTTAGATTTCTGTTCCACTAGATGTCGCTCTGCCACCTAGAAAGCTCATTTGAGAGCGGTCAGGGTATGCTTTTTCTCTGATATATATATATATATATATATATATATATATATGTTATATTAAAATATTATTATATTTAAAATGATAATTTCATAGCCTCAAATACTCTGTTAAATCGACCGCCAGAGGTCACGCTTACCCTATAAAAATCATTTTTGTTGTTTCCCGCTGGCCGGCTCAAATCTTTTGTACATTATGTAAATAAGTTTTTCATATTTTTATTCTTACGCCTTAAGCCAGGCAGTACTTTTATACAAATTATGTTTTATATATCCCATAAGCTCAATTAAAGCTATTTTTGATAACTTATTTTATTTAATTCAACCACGACTGCATTACCATAGCATAATCCACAAAATATTCAAATATCACGCAGAAAATCTCAATATATTTATATAATATATATAGATAAATCAACCCTGTCAACAAGAAGAAATAAACACACAACCTTGATAGTTAATTTCCTTAATTTTTCGGATCCTCTTTTACAACTTGATGGCTTATTTCAATCAAATTTTGTCATTCTCAAAAGTACTAGTTAAGATTTTAACTAAGTTTGTTAATAAGACATTTGAACTATTTTTGAGACGCGTACGTTTCTTTCAAATATAAAACAGTTTTCTACTTCTCTTACTGAAACTATAGAATAATGGGAGGGCCTTGATCATCAATGATGAATTCTTCCAGCAGTATCGCCAGTTTAATCTACTATACCGCTGTATTATTGTATTTTTATGTTTTCCTTTTATTTAATTGATTTATTTAAAAAAAAAAGAAACATACACGTCAAAAATGGGTCCATTTTTTTATAGTAGATGGCGCGCTAAATAATTATATTAATATTGAGGCAAACTATTTATTATTTTATTAACAGGGTATCATTTTTCTGTTTATATTTTGCTACTGTAAACTTCCCTCATTGTTTATCTTTTGTTTATCATTCACATAGTTTGTTCTTGCCTTAAATAAATTGCTGTATTATCCCGAAGTTTGTCTTTCATAATTTTTCACGTGGCAATATTAAGTTTGTTATCTTTCAAATGAAAAGGGTAGTTGGTGTTCTGCGCTCTAGGGGGGAACCTGGAAATAATTAAATGTTGGTATTTCGTGAGATTTTGTAAATGCTTTCCCTTTTCAATGGTAACAAAGCATTGTAACAATATTTGTTTCTATATGGAAAAAGTGATCGCAACTGGTACAACTAACAGGTCCAATTATATAAAAACCAAACAATTGAGATTTTAATTTCATTCTTAATTTGACTGGTATCGGATTAAATATTCGAAGGTTTCCGAAAGTTCTTACAAATACTTCTGCATTTTCCACAGCAGAAATCTGAATTACTTCTACAAGCTGTACCTCAACATTCAGGCATAGTGGCACGATCAGGATGTTGAATATTATTTTCAAATATTATTTTTTATTCATTTAACTATTATATTCTGTGACCAAATAATCTGTGGTCTTGAGCACACACATATATATATATATTTAAGCTTATATAGATGAGAGGTGAGGTATATTATATATAGGTGTATGACTATTCTATTCACGGCCAAAAATATTGTAAAAATATATGTATAGACAAATAAATGTGAAGACATACATGTATGACAGCGCAAGTGTCTATAGGGAGACATAGCTCTTTAAATTGAAATAAATAAATAAAAGGTAATAGATGTATTGTTAGAAAGAGAGTAATTTTTTCCTGTAATGTTAACTATAGATATATATAGAAATTTATGTTTATTTAAATTCTTTAGTTTTCACCTTTAATAAATAAGATTTATATTTTAGAAGAGAGAGTGATAATTACAATCCACCCAACACAGGAGATGTTTTTTTTATTTATCCACCTGATCCCAGTGCAAATGAACTTTTGTACTATTTTTTGACAAGAGGAAACAAATCTCCCTAAAATAATTTTTTCAGCTTTTATTTTATTTCTATAGGAAAATATGGATTCAGTCTAGAAGTGCTAACAGATCTGTTTATCTGTCTAGCAATGTCACTCTTGTTTTTATTAAAAACTAAACAAAACCTAGAATTTTATTTTAGTCGTTGCTAATTGGTATATGATATAATTATTTATATATTCTAGATATTTTGACAAGCATTCAAATAATACAATTAGAAAAAGAAAGAAAAACGAGAAAATTGTTCTATAATAGATTTGGCATCCAATCTAAAAATGATGGGAAGCGTACTCATCAATAATTAATTATCCATTAATGGCGACGTAATTAATAAGCGACCAATATTTTAGAAAATATTTAAACTCAAACAACAAATTAGGCAGGAGCGGGGATAAAGTTGTCTGAAGAAACAAAGAGAGAATAGGTTCTATTGTATATAGAAATCACATTGTACGTGGTGATTATTATTTGAAAATTTATTAAAAATTGAAAGTGGAACATATTTATACAAGCCCGGCTTTACCAGGTTATCTCTGCCGTAGAGTTCACCAAATGAATATTGCTTTGAAATGTTATTTATAATTGTTTTGTTTTCATAGTACTAAATAGTCGTGTTTTATATTATCTCTACTACAAGTGGTAAGGCCATGAATGTCATGAATGTTAGCGACTGATTTTACTGCAAGGGCACCACATGGCTACACATTTAGTCGGGATGATGGGAATTAATATACCATTGTTTGCATTATCTTCGTAAATTTCCGATTCAAAAAATTTCAAATGATATCATTTTAATTTTAAATTGATCTTTAGTACTAGCCATTAAAATATCTCTACCTAGAAGGCGACACAGTCAAAAATGTGAAATTTCAACGATAGTAAGATGCTGTGATATGCAAATGATTGAATTTCAACGCATTTATGACAAATACGCATAGGTACCGACACCTAAAATGTGTCGACATAAAGAGATTGTACAGCATATTTAATATAAAATATTACGATGCACTAGCGCGCCATCTGTTATCAAAATTCGAAACTATTTTAAATTTCAAAAATAATCTTACGCCTTTAAAATAGTTTCGAATTTTGATAAAATATTACATTTGAAACGTTGCTTTGTTGTGAAAAGTTGCATTGATGTCTTGTTTAAGAAAAATAAATGTTTTCTCACACGTTTCTGAGTTTGAAAGAGTTAAAAATTGTAGGCTATACTGATATTGCGGTTTATCGTGTCGTAGTATTGCTGCGTGCCTCGGTCCAGATCCCATGACTGTGAGCAGAATATGTAATATATGGATTCAGGGCGTCATACGGAACGACGTACTGATTCTCAGAGGCCCGCTATCACCAACAGCCGAGAAGACCGACATGTTACCTTCATGGCCTTAATGGATCGTAAAGCTACGTCAAGATCTCTGAGTCAAGAAATAGGGTTGTTTCAAGTCGAGGTGTCTTCACAAGCAGTCCAATGGCGTTTGCAGCAACATGAACTCTCAGGTCGGTGGCCATCTTTGACACTACATTCACAGAGAGAAGCGCCTTCAATGGTGTGATCAACGACGAATCTGGACGCGGGAATGGCGTAGCATCGTCTTTTCAGACGAATAGAAACGCTGTTTAAAGAACTATTATGTCCGCATTCCTGTTTAGCGCCATCGTGGAGAAGGCACATTGCAAGCGTGCATTTGACCTAGTCATATTTGCTCATTACCTGGAATGATGGTATGGGGTGACATTAGATACACGTCTCATTCATTTCTTTTTCCCAATTCCGGCAATTTGATCAGTCGTCGTTACATTTTATATGCATTAAAATTACAAATATATTCTCACAATGAGTATCCTTTTTTTACTCATTGTGAGAATATATTTGTAATTTTAATACTTTTTTTCACAATTCTATCATGAATATACATTTTAAATGTGTTAAGGCTTGTAGCAGTAGCTTTTATTCAAGGCCTTGAAAACGCTAGGTTTCAGCAGGATAATGCACGGCCGCATGTTGCCAGTATTGTATGGACCTTCATACAGAAAATGTTCGGCTGCTGTCCTGGCCAGCACATTCTCTTGATATTTCACCAATTGAAAACGTTTGTTCAATGGTTGCCCGACGACTGGTTCGCCACACGCGTACACGACGACTACCACTAGAAAAACAGAAGCGTAACTCATCTGAGAATAGGACCCTGTGCCATTCCGTTCCCCGTTACTATTCCAAATGTTGGCCTCTATTCAGTGGGTCCAATGGCAGTCTTCTTACCGGACGACAAGAATGTATGACATTAGCAACCAATCGACGGGAAATGGTTCTGGTCAAGATGGAATGATCTAGGGTATTTTTCATATTTTGAAGAATGGAGGTACAAATGGCATGTGGGTCCGCCACTAATTGTCGAAGGATACGCCGATCCACGCGTGCTGACGTCACTCTGGCATTCATATAAATAGCCTCATTTCCTTTTTCCAACCATCTTCTCCACCGTGAATGCAACCAGGTATGTGTCAGCTGTGATTTGACGTATGGACCATCTTGCCCTTTTCAATCCGATCACCCTGCCCCTCGCAAAAGAATCTGTCTGCTGGAACATTATCTGCTATTACACGTGTTATGTTTGGAACAAGAAAAAAATATCTACCGTTATTTTTCATGAAGAAATAACGGAACGAATACTGTCCTTTCTGCAAGTTATTTCGCTCATAACTTACTTCACGTGCGCTCGAGAGCTGTGCATTTCGAATTATTTGCATAACTCGGTGAGGTGTATCCACCCTGACATTTGCATAATTTTCCGCCTACTCTTTCTTGGTCTTCCATTTTTAATGTCGCGCAGTGTATATAAAAAATATAAATTAATAGATGAAAATGTCTGGAATATAATTACGGAAGCAAGGATTACATATTAAGCCGTAGTTATTGTTACAGAGATATGCATCTGGTTTCACTATTGCTATTCAGAGGGGGTTTCTCTATTTGGAATATTTGGGGTGGTCTCAGGGAATTGTATATTGTAAATTTCTGATATGTCTCTCTTCTTCTGTAAATTATATTGTGCTTTCTCGATATGACGAGTCTCTGTTGTTTATTGGAGATGTTGAAGTAATGGGTCTTTGGTTCTAATAGGGAGAAGAAATGACCTGTTTTCTCTTATATATTAAAGATTACTGTATCTTGGTTGTCGATATTTCGTTAATGTTCTTATAACGTATATTTAAATGTCTTCAATTCTTTCACCTACATATTTGGTCTCGTATTCTTTAAATTCTATGGAGTATATGGCATTCTTAATATTAGTAGAATAATTTATACTATTGTTCTTTATTTCAGGGATTCTTAGAAACGAACTTATATTGGGCGAGTTGCTGAAAAAGGTTTTATCCTTTTCCAAATTTTCTTATCCAAAGGCATGAAATACAGAAATTGGAAACATCGGATCCTATTACAATAGTAAGTGGAGTCGAGGCAACCATATCAGACTTAACCACCAGGAAGAGAATACCATTAGACATCATGTAATCAATCTTTTAAGTGAAACGGTAAGCCTACCCCCATGCAACCCTCATGAGAATCGAATGATTAAAGACTTAAGAAACTAAAAGAAATAATACCACAATAAGATAAAGGAGGACAAATAGTAATTCTGGACAAGACTGATTACCATAGCAAAATGCTAAGCATACTTGAAGATGAAACCGCTTCTAAACGCAATTTTGAGGAAGAACGACTCAAGCTTACTCCTCTCTCAAAATTTAACACAGAAAGATGTATAAGGAGCATAACATATTTTGTGAAATCAAAAAAATTGTCAAAATATCCTATATCATTTATTTTTTAAAGACATTTCTATGGCCTCTGAAATTCGGAATCCCCCAATTTAGAGATCTATTTGCAGTATCCCCTATTCACCCCAGTATCCATATGAATAGCCCATCATCTAGAGATATTTGAAATTAAAACCCTTTTCAGCAACTCGCCCAATATAAGTTATTCCCTAAAAAACTGCCTAAAAGTAACAATAGTATTAAGGATGCCATATACTCCATAAAATGCAAAGATTGCAAGACAAAATATGTAGGTGAAACCGGCAGACATTTAAATATAAGAATATCAGAACAATAACGAAATATCGACAACCAAGATACAGTAATCTTTAATATATAGAAGAGCATATAAGAGAAAACAGGTCAATTCTTCTCCCTATCAAAGCGAAAGACACATTACTCCAACATCCCCAATAAACAACAGAGACCTATCATATCCATCATTTGGGAAAGAACAATAATATTTACATATGAATAGACATTCCGTGGCTATTTATAATATACTCTTCCCTGAGATCACCCAATATAGAGAAATCCATTCTGAATAGCAATTTAGAAACCAGATGCATATATCTTGGCAATGACTATGGCTTGAATGGTGATCCTTGCTTCCATGGTTTTAGCCCAGACATCTATTCTATTATTTTATTTGATATATATTTAAATATTTTGTAACATTTGTATAATAATTGAATATTTGATAATGAAAATTTTAATCTACAGAACTTTCATGAAATTATGTTAAATATAGTATTTGATTATATATTTTTTTAACTTGTGGTTTATCGACGATTCATTGTATCATTTAGAAAGGCTTTCGTGGCCAAAACCTAGAGATTTATGAGTTAAAATTGAAAAATATAAACCATTACCTGGGAGCCTGATATTTTCACCTCAAAATTGATGCAAAGGAACTTTTTATTGAATCCATTATGCAGTTTCTTTTTCAATAATAAACAAGCTTTCGTGTGCAAACACACTTTGACTGGCTTTTCTACGCTGAAAAAAAGAGAAAGATGTATTTATTAAATATATTTCATACAAAAATATAAAACAAAATAAGTTGAGCATGGGTTATATAGGTGCTACATGCTGTGTTTTCTATATTCACACTCTATTTTTGATTTTTTTTAAATTATCCGTAGTACACGTAGTACAGGCCATGATAATTATTTTTTCATTTCAATTTAAAGCGCTATGTCCCCCTAGGGATACTTGCGCTGTCATACATGTATGACTTTACATTTGTCTATACATATATATTTACAATAATTTTAGGCCGTGAAGAGAGCAGTCATATGATATTAGGAAGGAGAAAGGGAGAAAAAAATGAGATCAGATAACTGTGTACAAAAGAAAGAAGTATCTGGCAATATGTACAATCAACATAAAATAAATTATCAGTTTCTTAAAAGGTATTTGTTGCTATATAATTTAAAATATATCCTCCAAAGGTATTGTATTTAATATAAATTTCTTTACTGGAAATAAAAATACTTGGATCTGTTACTATTAAAAAATTACCGATTCTATAGTCTTGAAAAACAGGACAATCTAGTAAAGATGTATTGAGGTTTGTTCCTCATGTCCACAAAAACAACTCGAGTCTTCCACTGCCTCAATTCTTAAAAAAAAAAAAGTTCTGAAATTTACATGATTAGAAATGAATTGAGAATTATGAAAGTTTGGCCGGAAATATTTTGGCATGTTGTTAGGGAAGCAGCTTTGAAAAGTTTCATTTGTGTTGTTCTTCGAGATAGCCATTTTAAATTCAATAAAATCCTTTATTATGCTTGGGACATCTAAATTGTATTTTTGGGTTTCTTCTAAAGTTAATTTGTTTAATTCATATTTCATATCTTAGGATTCAATAAAATCTTTAAGAATGATAATAATGGTGAGAAGAATTTGGCGACTGCTTTTACTGTAAGTGCACTACATGTCTACACACGTAAAAAGCAGTTCGAATTTTGCTATTACAAGTGTACCAGAGCCCCGTTTGATTAATTGCATTCTATTGTGGGGTTAGACTTTTGCAAGAATAGGGGGACATTGGAGCATTTTTTAATTATAAAAAAGTGCCCAAGGCGAGATTCGATCCTGGGTCGTAGCGGTCGAAAACCAACGGTTCAGAATACCCTTCCACTGACCCCCAGGCACTCTATTTGAATCATTGAATACACGCTCATTGAATATACGTATTTGTCTTAAAATTAAATATTCTTACAATGCCTTCTATAATTTTAGAGCTAATGTTCGTATTCAATTGTCGAGCGAGGGCGTGCAGCATTGAGTCAACCCAATGACAAATAAGATTAATTGACTTAACGCAAGGTTTTGTGTAGACAGCTCATTCGTCTTGACGCACCTCGATTTAGAGTTAGCTCAAAATATAGGTCAACAATGATTAAAAATAATCCAAACTAACGCAATATACTCGATAAAATAAAGTAGTTATATTTATCAAACCATGAGAAAGTGGAATAATGATATAAAGTTAATATATCTTTATTTTGTTAGAGCTTTAGATGTCACAATATAATTGTTATATATATATTCAAATTTTACAAATTCAACATTAAAATTATTTAGCAAATGAAACATTTAGACGCGAATGTTTCTTTCACACATATATAAAACTTCTACTGTCCTTACTGCGATGGAAAAATATTGGAAGGGCTTGGCTCATCAGTGGTGAATCCTCCCAGCGGTTTCGCCAATTCAATCTACTAGATTGCTTCTTTAGGGCTCTAATACTGTATTGGATCATTATGTTTATATACGCTACACTTAAGTAGAAGTTTGATATATGTGTGAAAGAAACTTTCGCGTCTTAATGTTTTCAGTTGCTATATATAGATGGCGCGTCATTGCTTTATATTACAAGGTTATCCCAAAAGTTGTAAACACTTGCAAAAAATTGAAATACCAATATTATTCGCCGTTATATATAATGTATTTGTATTAGGTATAAAGTAATTGTATTATGGATTATTATGTATTAATCGTAATAATATTATTCTTCAAGTAATAATAAGAACAACCTTTTAAGAAACACACGAATTTTGGGACAATCTTATAATAAACATTATTTTTTAATTTTTTCATGTGAAAATGCAATATATCTAACTAGATGATTGGAGATAACTATCAGTAGTTTAACCAGATTAAATAAGAACATTAGATACCTTGTTGTTACGAAATATTTACATTTGGACAAAAATGGCGATAATTTCTTCAAATGGTAATTGAATGTAAAAGGTATTTTTACACATTGAAGCAGTCTATGTATTTTACAACCACAAGTTGAAAGACCTGTGTTTGGAATAATGTTACTTCACCATGAAAAATTGAAATTTAATCTAAATAAAACTTAATCCTATATTAGATTTTGAATTAGAGGGTCTGTCACAATTCCATGATGTAAATAAACACGACTTTAATCGGACATCTCCCTCACATTACATAAATTCGTTTTGTCTGGATTCTCTTAAATACCAAATTATATATTTAGCTTCACCCAGGTGTATTCTTCTCTGGGGAGTTGGTTGAACCTGCCCAGAATAGTGACTGCTAATGTAATATCAGGCCTGGAAGTTGTCGAAAGCTAAGTAATGAGCAAATAATTCCTGATATTGTTTCTTATTAGATTCTTTGAGGCTATTATATTTATCGGGATTGTTATTAGGGTATATATATAATGGGGAGTTCAGATGTGTTTGCGAGCTTTCACCTTATATATATATTTGTAAATTTTATTTTTGTTACTTTCTCTCTTGCTTTAAAATGTGTCTTCAACCTCTCTAAATTTTCAATTTTAATCGATATTTAAGAGTAATTTTTTTTTTTGGATTATAACATGCAAAATTTCAGGGTCTTAATTAATTATTAACATATCAAAATATTCAATCCTTTAAGTAAACATAAATTCCTAAATTTATAATTGAAATACTTTTTTTCAGATTTAAGTTGCGTGAAGCCTATTTATAGAAGATATTCTGTAAATGTTTAGTACCATATTATGCCACTCTGTTTAAATCCATACAGTGCCTGGTTAAGTTTACAATGTCTTTACACACCTTTCTCTTCTCTATGGTATTTTTCTGGCAGGATCATATAGATGGTTTCTGTAGGTTTTCTTTACTAGAAGACAGTTTCTACATCATAGTGAAGAAATTCATAGCACATTATTGTAGCATAGGCTTGAAGGATTCTAAAATAATCTGGTTTTATCACTGGAAAAAGCAATTTGAGTGCAGTCCATATCCCATATTTCTGAAAAGATTCCAAAGAAATTCTTGTTTTGTAGATTACCTGATTGGTTTGAGGTTCAAATATTTTGAAAATATTCTTTCGTGTTTGATAAGATTTGTCCCTTTATGTAATTAATGAGGCCCCATACATGATTGTTTTGAAGAGAATGGATTTTCTTATCCATTGCTCGCTTCCATAAGAATGAGTCTGAATGACCAATACTTCTTCTTATAAGGATGGCAGCAAATATCTATGAGAAACTTTAGATATTTCTTCAGCTAGTTCGTAGGTAGGAAATTTGTCTACCTTGTCAACTATAAGTCTCTCATATGAAAAAAGTTTCGAGTAAAATTGTTCTCTTACACGTGATATCTTAGATTGTATAGAAACTTAAAATGTTGCTCTGCCTGAGCTGCTTGATTATCCATGCCATAATTATAGTGATCATCCATATCTTCATCAAAATACTCGGTAGTACCTTCTTCAGGAAATTTTTAAATGAAATTGTCTCGAGCATCTTCACTCCTTTCCTTTAGACGTTCTTTACCAATTTATTTAAAAAAAATTGCCATTTCTTTTTTGATTACATTAGTTTTTTGAAGGATCAATTATTCTCTATTTATTTCTTGAACTTGATGTTGAATGTCTTTTTTGTTGTTTAATATTGGGTTAGTTGCTGGCTTATAAATTATGTTCCATTGTTTGATCTCATTAAAATACTTTTCATATTTATATTTTCAATGAACGATTTTAGAATATCTAAAGTGTCACACTTTGAAGAAATACATTTTACAAATGCTTTTTTTTTCTAGAGAAAACATTAACCAGTGACAATACTTATTATAAAGTAATACTTAAAGCCTCCCCGCATAAGTTTCTTTTTTTGTGAAAAATCAACATTAATTTTAAAGATAAATATGTACTGTTTCTAACTTTTGGATGACGTATGAAAAGGTTGAATATATGAAGAGTAATGGTCTATATATGATTGGATGACGTATGAAAGGGTGAAAATGTGAAGAGTAATGGCGAACGGAAAAATAAAAGTGTCCAGGGGCGGGAATTCCCGCCCCAACGGCCCCTGTGGTCGCCCCTTGGAATGTCGCTGATGTCTAAAGTGACCGGACTTTACCCGCCCGTCTCTCTCTGGGTCAACTGTAGGTTTGCTTTATTATTCCTGGAAGAGTATATATTATGACATATGGCCCCCGTTGAAGAAGGCTGAACATGGTTTGAGTATACTTAAAGCTGGAGAAGCCAGGAATAGAGAAAATAATTTTACAGTTGAAATTAATTAAGGTAATGGTGACATAGTTTTATGTAAATAAAATATTGCATAGTACACAAGTAAGTATTATTTACAAGCAGTTTTACAACACCGGAAAGTTTGATATTTAAGGGAATTTTTGATAATTTCAAAGTTATAAAAGGCTATATACAATAACAACTAATGTATTATAAGGGAAATTTTATTGAGAGGTGTCAACAAGGAGAAGAAGAGTCGCATACATATGATGAAAATATTGAGCCATTAAGACTGGGGAACTCTACATTTTGAGATATGTTTTCAGGCGGACATGGCAAGGGGAAGACTTGGCATGGGTATTCTATGCTATAGAGGTAGAGAACGAAAAATGAGGTTGAGGTTGGAAATTGCGTGAGCTCAGGACTGAGGTAAACATAGGACTACATACAATGTTAGAATTTTGGCGAACAGAGCGAGGGGGAACTTGCTTTGGGCCATTCTACCTTATGTATGCAGTTACTCGTGTAGCGAGTCCGAGGGGAAAAGTCCCGTGTGTAGGTGAGGAAGTCGCATGGACTTATAGTTAATTTGAGAAGATAAAATAGTTCGAGATACAAAGGTAGAATATAGGCGAACAGAGCGAGGGGAAACTTGCTTTGGGCCTTTCTACCTTAATTATTTCGATACTAAGGGACTCTAGTAGTTTTAACTAATTGGAGGAAAGTATGCGCGCACAGTGCCAAAAATTGGGACGAGGACGGCGTTGTCCTTTACAATTTACAAGCTTCTCGTACACGAGGTGTTTGAACCGTCGTGGGAGCTTGTGCGAGGAGTTGATTTCGCGACGGGTTGAACGTAAAACTCATGTCTGCGCGAAATAATGACAGACCGGACAAAATCAGCGACAATGTTTAACGTACCTCCTTGGGAAATATCGGACGTAGGCTATATCGTGCTGGTAAGGACAAGGGACAAACATAAATTTGAAGCCAGGGTCCGTGTGGCGAACGTGTGGCGCGAGGAGAAGGAGCGAACTGTGTCGCTCGATGCAGATTGTTCAAGTGCGAACAAAAAGGAGTTGATAAACATCTAGAAGTTAGTCAATCTGCGTCCTGTGACGAACACACCAGTGACTAGATGGTGTGGGTCGGTGGATATGCTAGAGAGCAAATACAAAATATATTATCATAAATCAAGTGTGAAGATTAAAATTTTGAAAAGGCAATATAGTAGTTCGATAATTGATTAATCAATAATTCTATAGAAGGTCATAAGCTGATAGAAGGTTGACAAGTTGTAAAGATGAGTGGAAAATTCAGGGGGAGATTAATAAAGGTTACTGTTACGACGCTTCTCAGCCGTCGATGTTTGCGTTCAAGGTTTACTGAGAAGACAATGTGAGTTCGTTTTGGATACAGCTTAGTACTATGGATTTATTACCAGATCTTTGAAAGGGATATAAGTAACTATACAGTAGAAGATTAACTTGCCTTCAATGTCCGCCACTAGAGGGATTCTTCTCCGCTACCGTCTTCCCGGTCAGTCCATATCCCGTTGTCACCAGACAGACTTCTTCCCCCAGACTGCTATCTCTGCCAGACAGTCTTCTCGGCACACACCAATCCCCGGCAGCCGGCCGGCTTCCTTCACGGCGACACCAGCTGGGCTCGGCTGATCCCTGCCTCCCACTGTCTGCCACCCCCTCCCCTGGAATTTCGTCAATCCACACTTCCTGGACGGGGCCTCTGCATACTTTCTTCCCTTCTACTTCTCTTGGCGTCTTCTCTTATATTTCTCTGCTGCATCGCTTCACTGCCCCCTTCTCAATCCTTTTCGTCCCGAAAAGGCTGATTTCACCAGAGGCGCTGATCGGCGGCCCTTTGATCTCCCTGACGTCTCTGGCCACATGAGGGTCGTCCGCCTCCCGGAAGCGTAGCGGCAGGGTTAACACCAACCCTTGTTTGCAGAACCACATCTCAACTCGGGCTTTCTTTCCACTCTGAACCAGTGCCGACGCCATTGATTGGTCTCGCTGTCTAGCACAGGGCGGTGGTTCTCCACAAGATGGCGGCCATATTTCACTGCCTACGATGCTCCCATCTGATATTTTGAATTCTCCTTGTGAACACTCTGTAGCCACAATGTACAAAGGGTTGTGATCGTTTGTGTTGCGCTTTCGCCGCTTCCTTCCACGACGGGGCTGTAGATCGCCGATCTTTACAGTGGATTCGTCCACCCGATCCACGCTGTCCATGTCGTGGCCTCCCTTTTCTTCTTTAGGTTTCCCATTCTCTTGCTCTAGAGGCTCTCTCTTTCCTAACCCTTCAAACCTGGGCTCCTCAGTGCCGACCACGCACAGGGCTGTGAATTTCTTAAACCTTCTGGAGGTGTCGGATCCCGTGGCAGTCTCAAGGTCGGTAGAACTTTTCCTAGGCGGTGGCTGCTTGATCTGCACCTTGTCGGGCGAAGGAACGAAGATGAATGGTACACATTCTTGGCACATCTCTTCAGCTTGCATTGCAGACGACGGCACTGACACATTGCGCGCGACTTCCGCGTCACAGACATTGTCGTCGGACTTCCACAGAGCGTCCAATGCTCTATCCCGTTCAGTCGGGTTGCCGGCTCCAACTTCAGGGTGCTTCGACCATCTAGCCTTGTCGCACTTCCACGGAGCATCCAGCTCCGTCCCGTCCAGTTGGATCGCCGCTGTAGTCCCTGACAGTCTGACACTGTCGCTGAAGTCAGCCACGCCGTCGCACTGCAGCTCGCCAAGATCGTTGCTGTTCTCATGGAGTATTTCAGAAAGAATCCCAGGGGTGGAATTTTCGCTCTGTATATCACCTTGAGGGCATTCTCCTTCCGTCCGCTTGATTTTATACAAAACACTCGTGCCACAGCCGTTGTCGGAGGCGATCAGCTCATCCTCCTCCGCTACACAACCAGTCTGGATCATTTCCTGTGGTCGACACTCTTCGGACTTCTGGATCACGGGAGAATCTTCTAGCGTAGATTCTGGCAGTTCACTTACAACGTCTCCTGACGTGATGATCTTTGTTGTGATGGTCTTGTCGGGATCTTCATCACCTGGAATCGTCTTTTGTCCCCTCAGACATTGAATACGTGGGCTATTGGTTGCTGTGATTGGTTTTGAAAAGCCATCAGGATTTTCTGGCGGTAGTACATTGAACTTAACTTCGCAAGACATGGGTGTGGCAGAACGTTTGACATTCCGAATATGCTCCAGTCGGCTCAATCGAGTATCCAAGTTTTCTCCGAGCTCATCTACTTTCTGGCTTAATAGTCTGAGCAATTTTGTGAATTTTTCAATTTCGAGGTCGGTTAGTTTTTCCATTTTCCTTTTTAAATTAGCGCAAAATAAAATCTTCAATTAAAATTAACTAAGCTGTATCCCACTTCTGACACCAAATGTTACGACGCTTCTCAGCCGTCGATGTTTGCGTTCAAGGTTTACTGAGAAGACAATGTGAGTTCGTTTTGAATACAGCTTAGTACTATGGATTTATTACCAGATCTTTGAAAGGGATATAAGGAACTATACAGTAGAAGATTAACTTGCCTTCAATGTCCGCCACTAGAGGGATCCTTCTCCGCTACCGTCTTCCCGGTCAGTCCATATCCCGTTGTCACCAGACAGACTTCTTCCCCCAGACTGCTATCTCTGCCAGACAGTCTTCTCGGCACACACCAATCCCCGGCAGCCGGCTGGCTTCCTTCACTGCGACACCAGCTGGGCTCGGCTGATCCCTGCCTCCCACTGTCTGCCACCCCCTCCCCTGGAATTTCGTCAATCCACACTTCCTGGACGGGGCCTCTGCATACTTTCTTCCCTTCTACTTCTCTTGGCGTCTTCTCTTATATTTCTCTGCTGCATCGCTTCATTACTAAAGGTTGGTTGTAAGCAATAGTCGATTAGAGCCAGCAATTACAAGTAGGTTGAGGTCACATACAGAGTAATAAAAATGTTCAGGTACTGGAGCACTGTTTTGATGAATCAATTGATTATGAAAAATAAATTGTTAATATTAAAAATCGTAAAGCATGAATAGGTGGAATTCCTTTTTAAGAGGTGACTTTAAAATAGAAATTATTTCATTAAAATGACGATTATTGAATTCAATTGGTGAAGTAACAAATTCAATGAGTTTGACATAGTTAGATATATATGGTATGGATGATAAGAAATCACTGTTAATAGAGTGGAATAAATGTAGCTATTAAAATCTGTATATATTTACGAATTGAACTAAACTAATTATGGAAATATTAGGACCAGAGTCCACAAGTAGTGACTTTTTTAAAGAATGAATGGTAGGAGTTAAATCAATTACACTCACAGGTTATGTTGTTTTAGGGCGCAGGTAAGTTCATTGAGCTTCGGGAAAGTTCTGTCTGTGACACTGTGCGTACCAGTGTTGTACATCACAGTAGCGGCAGGGATATGGCGGAGTCTTGTCCATGATGGTGGAAGGTGACTGCTCTGGCGCTGTGATCGTTCTTGGGCAGATCTAGTGCTGAGGGAAAGGTGTGGTAGGTTCAGCTCCGTCGTAGGGGATCACTTCTTCCGGATCACGGTTCTACAGTTGAGTTGGTTATAAATTCTTGTGGAACTTGGCTGTATGTTTGTCCAATCACGATGGCTTTGCTTCTGGTTTTCTTCATAGTCTAGTATTGCTTTCCGGCCAGGTCTTATCCTGTCGACTTTTAATGTGGCAATATAATAATAAGGTGGGGAAAGAGAAATAATCACACCACAAGTTGGTAGAGGAACCCAGGCAACCAGAGAGAGAGGGAGAGCGCCGGGCCCGGCAACAGCCGGGCGGCCGTTCGAGTCGAACACAATCCTCTACTGTCTTAATAGTCTCGAGGTTCCAAGTAACGGCCCCTGGGGTCGCCCCTTGGAATGTCGCTGATGTCTAAAGTGACCGGACTTTACCCGCCCGTCTCTCTCTGGGTCAACTGTAGGTTTGCTTTATTATTCCTGGAAGAGTATATATATTATGATATATATATATATATGGTTGTTAGATTAAGCATATGTTACTCGGTTGAAGGTAGGCCTAGAATACTTGTCCTGAATGCATAATTGATAAATAGGCATATCTTGAGATTGAGTGCTGAAATTATAAGTTGAATTATTTTCAACATTTGGGGACAAACATAAGGAAGTTGTACCTTTCAGCATTTATATTTGGATTCAGACAATAATTCTGAAATATGTTTGATAAACAGTGACCTTTATTGGAAACACACGAGATAACCAAGTGTGATCAAAATTGCTTCTGTCCTCTTACAAACAAACAACAAAATTAATGATAAATAAAAATACCGGCGATATCGGACTTTCCACTTCCTAAAGGTTTGTCCATGAGTATATATTCCTCATTTAGGTGTTTCAAACTTTTGTGACAATCGTTACAGTTTTAAAAGTCGCTTTTAAAAAATTGAGATGAAGCTTGTTTATGTGGTGGTAGTGAGGTTTTGATTCTTAAAAATAATTTTTATTTGGATTATTCATATTCTTTTCTCCATCTTCTTCCATTATATGTCCTCCAACTTTTTAAAACCATTTTTTTGCAGATATCAAATTGACTGCTGTTTAAGGAACATATGACACATCATTAAGCCTAACCACATTAAGCCAATTTCAATTGTGCCATATGCATCTGATATTATTTTGAAATCATTTGCCAATTTTTATTGTCCTTTAAAATTTTTTCTTCTCTCTCTCTCTCTCTGCGAGGGTGCGAGGATGCTCGGGCGCGCGCTCCTGCCTCAATGCTAACGGCCTGGAATTTTAACGGTCTCTCTATTGGAGGACGAGGAGATAGAGATAAGTAATCTGTTTTCGGTATTGGCGGATAGCCTATGCAAAGGGGAGCATGATGGTGCTATTTCCAACGATATATCAACAACGAATGCCGAAATATCGGCGGAAAACATTTCTACGAAGAATTCTTTAAATTCTGAAACTAACGGGAAATATGAAAAATCAACAAGCCGAAATTGGGCCGACATCGTTGAAAACGAATCGGAAAACTTTGAACCATATAAAAAGAGGAAGCGTTCGCCTCCTTCAGCCGAGGTGCGCCAGCCTCAACCTGGTCCATCTCGACATACTGAAGCCACCCGGGACAGCATTGCGCCGCGCCAGCCATCGCGCCCCAGGAACATCATAGAACAAATAAAAGTCTCCAGGCAAATGCTGGATCAATACCGGAGCAAAGCAGCTGCCGAAACCTTTGACCAGATGGTCTATCTGGAGTTCTCCCCAGAGTTTACTCCGGTGTACTATATCAAGGCCCTGGAGAATAAACTGGGAAAAAGCTGCGTTGTCCAGCTGGGAAAAGCTTTCGGACAGGTCCTAGTTGGCCTTGAGCAGCCTGAAATGGCGGAGACGATCATAGAAGACGGACTCATGATCAATGGAGCCCTCCTCAAAGCCCTTCCTTACCAAAAGAAGGCAGAAACAATAACCATCAGCGGACTCCCATTTGTAATTGAAGACGCTGACATCATCAGGACCCTAAGGCCTTTCTGCCAGGTGGTTTCCATCGCCCCTGCCGTGAATTCTTCCGGCGGCTTCACCTGGCTAGACCTAAAAAAGACTGCGTTCGTTCTCATGAACGACGGGAAAAAAAAATCACGGACCTCCCAAAGAAAATAATTATGACTGCCAAGGGTGACTCTGCGCTGGCCTACTTAGAGTACGGTTTGCGATGCTCTAATTGCTACCGTATGGGCCACAAGAGAATATATTTCCCCCGGATCAACAGGGAGACAAACTCCACCCAACCATCGAGCCATAAAAGCATTGTGACAATCACGGCGTTTGCGCCTAACACCACTGCAGCTTCATCGCCACCAGCCGCATTCAACCACCCTGCGCCAGTGGCTGTTCCGGTACAGACATCCTCCACGCAACCTGCTCAAGAGGCCAAAGCTCCCGAGACTGAGCCCACCACCAGGACTCCTGAAATCTTCACTCAGACAGACCTCAACATCAGAAGAGGTAGCAAAATCAGCCATCCCAAGGGCAAGGATAGAGCTAGATCCTTTTCTCCAAGGGCTGAATCAACGGCCCTAGTGGAGCTTAACATTATCCTTGAGCGCCTCCCTAGATCCCTCTTTGGAGAGATTACACTCTTAGGCTTGGAGGAAGAGGAAGTAAAACAAATCATCGTGTCCCTTCCTCGCCTGAGGCTGCTCTTGGACAAGCTCAGCGCAGAACAGAAACTGGCCCTGCACCTACTCGAGGAACGACTGACTCATAAAGAGAGTTGGAAGCTCCGAGTCAGCCCTTTACAAACGGCTCTCTGACATCAGAGCAAAGATTTTGGAGCGCGCAAAAGCCTCCGACTTGCGTGCCTTAATGTGTGCGGCATCGCCGCTCGACACAGGAGCATCGAACTGTGCTGTTTCCTGGTGGTGGAGTCTTTCCCGCAGTGGGCCCCACCACTGTAGACTGTATATATTATATATATATTATATTTTAATAAAAAAAAGTTGAGTGAGTTTCTGCTTAAATTTGGATCATGTAATCCTGTCGGCTATTCTTATATATAGATAAGAATGATGAGATTTCTGTTGTTTTTTGATCATGTTGATGATTATGTTATGGTGGTGCAGTCGTGGTTGAATAATCTTGAAAGTAAAATAATAAAAATAGTATAGATTAAAAATTGCTTTAATTGAACTATAAGATAAACATAATTTTGTAAAAGTACTGCCTGGCTTAAGGCGTAAGAATAAATAAAACAAAATATTATTTACATAATTACAAAGTTTTGGGCCGACCATCGGGGAAGAACAACAATGAGATTTTATATGGTAAGCATGGCCTCTGGCGGCCGATTTAACAGAATATTTATATCTATGAAATTATAATTTTAAATAAAATATTTTAATATAACATTTTAAATAATAATTTAATATAACATATATATCGTATATTTTAAACAGTATAATAATGACACTTTTAGTATATGTCACATATCTTCCAATCAGTTAGAGCCGATACCTTATAAGATCCTACCCTTCTATTAGAATGTACACTTTCTATTTATTACCTCCCCATATTTTGTATATAAACTATTTGTATTTAAACTCCCTATTTGTATTTATACTAAAAATGGTGACGTCAAAATAAAGATCCAAAGAGCGGTCAGCTGGGAACAGCTGCGGTCCAGAAGGGAGGAAAAAGCTAACGCCCAGCCCATGTATGGATCCCAGGGACATTTTATAGACGACCCCTGTAAACAGGACAGGTTTTGAGCAGGGGGTCAGCAGCAGATGATTCTAGGGTGTGTCTCTCGGCAGACCGCTTCTGTCTCACGCGGTCCCTCGCTTCATGTCTCGGTGATAGGCATCCAAGTTTGCGTCATGTCCTCTACCTCTGTCCCGTGGGCTGTCCCCGATCACTCTCGGTGCTAACATCTAGCCCTGCCTCTGCTTCTTGTTGTCCGCGTGTGGGAACAACATCAACACTCGCCTCACGTACACGACTGCCAGCTTATCCATACGTCGGCAGGATCATTTGAAACAATATTACATATATATTAACACCTGACCCACTTTTTCAGTTTTTTTCATGTGTTGAGCGTATTTACACAAATTTGGCCTTAAATAACAATTTCTTGGTTTCCTAAGAAGCCTCTAGGACCAAAATTCTTTTTAGTCGCAGTAGTACAGCCTGCTCCACGCTGACGAGCGGCATCAGCGCGAAACGCGTTCGTGGATGGCTTTTCTTGATTTATAAAGAAATTGGGTTGGCCAAATATCACAGGACAAGTTAAATAAACGTTAGTTTATTTTTTCTCCACTAGATGGCGCTCTGCTATCTAAAAAGCACATGTGCTTGTGGTCAGGATATGCCTTCTTTGTTTTTAATATCAACACCTGACCCACTTTTTTTTCTTTTTTTTTCTATTTTTTTCATATATATATTTATCTATTTTATATTTTACAACTATATTATTATTCTTATTTAATCTTTTTTATTCCCATTTATTTTGTATTTAACCTTATATAATTTTATATGAACATTGAAATAAAATAGTTTCAATCTCGAAAAAAAATAAAATAATAATCCCTCTCTCTTTCAACATATCCTTATTTCATACTTAGAATATTGTTGCAAATAAATAAAATATTATTATTTGAGGCCATATGTTGCAACAAGATACATTTTCAAGCCTCCAATCATCAAATTTCCTTTTTGTTTTCTTGTTCTTGTATGTCAGACACATGTTTAAAAATCTAAATTTGATACTATGCCTCTATTTCGGGGTTCAGGCTTTTTGAATTTTAGGAATTTTTTATTCACATTTACTTTTTATTTTCAGTATTATGCCTACAGTTCACCATTTTATGGCCAGGTTTAGAGCATATAAAGCAAATTACTCTATTGATATTTTTTATTTTTATGAGGATATTTGTGTGTTCAATGACTCTATATGCATTGTATTGGATTTTATGCAATTTTCCTTTGATTCACGGCCAATGAACATTTATATTAGTTTGAGTCCACAACTCTAGAAAATAATCACTTGAATCAATTAAACGAAAAAACATGGTGAAGGAAGACGAGTTTCTTTTATTGATGCATAGGTGCAAGCTTTCGGGTAAAATAAAATAAAAGAAACTCGTCTTCCTTCACCATGTTTTTTCGTTTAATTTCTCTCTTTCTCAAATCAGGAAGAATTATTTATCTATACTTGAATCAATATTAAAATAAAAACATTAAGCCTCCAGGCTTTCCCTTTCTTTTCCCTGGAGGTTTAATGTTTTTATTTTAATAATTTATATTAAAGTGATAAATTAATAGGTTTCTAGAGAAAGTTTCTTTACAAAATCTTTAATTCACCAATCCCAATACACAACACAACAAAAACTTGTATGTGTGAGATTTATAAAATTAAAGATTTTGAAAAGGAACTTCGCCCGGAAGGCTTGGTATTTTCCATCTTAATATTGAGGCAAGGGATTATTTTGTTAAAATTATATTGTAGAGTAGAGAATAAATTAAATATAATTCGATGTTGAGATTAAATATAGTTTATTTAAAGTAAGGTTACAAAGAGAGAATAATGGGAGCTAGCGCAGTATGTTTACAAAAAACAGCTAAGAACAACCTAATCCGCGCGTGCTCCTCGCGGGCCTCCCCCGCGCATCCTTTCCAAATGGCGATGCATTCATATTTCACAATATTAGTAGTGTTTACCTTCTATTGTTTTCCATGTTTAAGTGCAATCAGAGTGTATTTTGTGTACTGTGTATATTACAGAGTGTATATTACTCGTATTGTGGGGTAGACCTTTCTAATCATTGTAGTGATTACCTCTTCATCTCTTCAATATCAGATTTATTGACTCTCGGCTCTATAGAGATATCCATCCCACTTTTCTTTCTTTTTCATTGGAAATCTATAAATATCGTTCCTGGATCCCATTATTCTTTTATATCACAACTTTCCAAATTACTTTCACGTTTTACCGGGTTAAAATCAAGGCTAGTATGGAGTAAATCATGGCACATCTGACGATGTCCATGCCCTTTGCGGCCTTTTCCACATTACTTTATATTATCTTCTTATTTGGATAGATAATCTTCCAAAATGGTGTCAAATTATTTTACTTTCAGAATTGACATGAACCGAAATTTCTAACAAGCGAAATTCTTTTCATCGGAGTTAAGAATTATTCTGCATATTACTATCCATTTTATAGATATATATCCTTTTGTTAATTAACAACTTTCTGTTATTTTTATATAAAAATGGTGTACCTGTCGTATCTGTTAAATTTATTAAATTTCTGTTATTTGTTAGCAGCGCACAAAAAGCTTTTTATTTTCTGTTACCGTATTGGAAATAGGGATTGGTCCATAAACATTTTTGGTCTTGTTATTCAACATATTTCTAAGTTTTATAATATAATTATTTAATACATTTGGTTCAAATACAAAATAAAATAGTCATGAATTAAGTGATATTTATATATGTTTTTCTCATGTTGTGTATGTATGTCTAGACACATCTTTTGTGTGTGTGAATGGTATATATTAAATCATATTGGAATATATTCGCTATGGAATTGAATCTTCTAACAGAACAGGATGGATCATTCCAGATATTGACACACGCGTTAACTACGGATCCTATGCCTGACCAGTTTAAAGAAGCAATCTGCATGCGGACGTGAGCGGATATGGCACTAAAGAGGTACTGATATAACTACAAGAAAAGAACAAAAAACAATCGCAAACGCATCGAGAAATCTTATCGCTACAGAAAGGAACTATTCCTCAACGGAAAGGTCTGGCAGGGGTGTTGACTATCTTCAAATTTATACCTAATTTGTGTTGTCATAAAAAATTACATTATAATTACAGACAATCAATTTCCCATGTTGGCTGGCTCATATAAAGGATCATTCGGGAAGACTAGCCAGACGGCCCTTACGACTTTTGTAATACCAAGTTTCTATTATCCTGAAGATAGACGTTGCCTCTGGGCGGCATTCATATTTCTTAAAATTTAGACATTTCGGCTAGTTAAAGTTTTATTTTCTCGACGTTTCAACAAAAATCTTTTGTCTTCTTCAGGAGAAATAAGAATAAAGCATTTGGAAAGGAGTTAAAGATTATTGTGAGAACGCCCTTGTAGCCTCAGAATAATTGCGTGAAAACGCCCTTGTTGCGACCTCAAGAAACATCAAGGCGCCGATTGTCTCTAAATAAATTTTATTTTGGCCTGTAATAAACTAATACACCATTAAAAATTTGACCTAAATCACTAATATGAAAGGTCAACAAGAAAAAGATGTCCAAACCACGAAACTGATCAACGGAACAATATATAAAGATAGTAAGAGTTTTGAGATAATCAATGGTATTTTCTACTGCAATGTAGATACGATCCAATTGGTGAAACATGAACTCTGTTAGTTATTAAAACTAATGAGAATACTAGGAGGGCAGTTCATAGGTTTGCTAGTACCTATGATTAAGTTAGAAAATATTTCCGGCAGCTTATATAGATCTGCGTGGCAATATGTGTTGCGTTGGCAATCGCAAAAAGGATCCACTCAACGCCCACCAATAGCACTAGTCCTGATCCAGCCTGTAGCTCGAAATTTTCAGAGGGTAGGAATAGATTTGTTGGGAAGATTCCCCACCTCGAACATTGGCAATATGTGGATTATGGTTGCAGCAAGTTATCTAGCAATTTTATCAAAGAATAAATGCAGAGAAGGTTGAAAAATTCATAGTAGAAGACGTCATATCTAATCATTATTGAACTTTCAGATAATTACTTTCACATCGAGGTAGTATTTATAACAATAAGGATTATCAAAACCTCCCCTTTACTCTACATCGATTTGCGATGGCGCACCATCCACAGACAATTGATTTGAGTGAGAGACTAAACGGGGCACTCGGCGACAGGTTTTATATGTATATAGACCTCGGCAAAGAGGCTTTGAGTACAGAACATACGTACGTAACCCCACCCATAACACCCACAAACAAGAAACCATATGGGCTAGCCTTTTATGACCTATGCACAGACGCGATGTCGATATCATGCTGGACACCGTTGTGACTTACTGAAAAGGAAACCGTCATAAAAATTACGATGAGAGTCTGGTGACACGTGCCGAGTGTAGAATAGTGT
Organism: Cordylochernes scorpioides; assembly: GCA_030710605.1. Lineage (NCBI taxonomy): Eukaryota > Metazoa > Arthropoda > Arachnida > Pseudoscorpiones > Chernetidae > Cordylochernes > Cordylochernes scorpioides. The sequence continues at coordinate 38,466,500 of CP092875.1, forward strand.
GAAATATATAAGTGATGTGAATTTAAGAAGAGGAATTAAGAACAATAGACTGACTGTGTTTTGTAAATATATAATTAATCTTTACTAAATTTAAATGTGTGTGATAAATAAATAATTATAATTAAATAATAAATATATAAGTTGTAGTTTATAAAAGATAAACAACACAACATATTTGGCGACGAGGATTAAAAAAGTAATAATTAAATAAGCGTAACAGAAGATGGCAAATAATTTGACGTCTCCATTACCGTTGAACCTTAATGCTACAGATTTGTATTCCGAGTACAAACATCGGATGAATTCATATTTAATTTATGAATTAGCAAGCGGTGTTTCAACTAAGAAAGATGACGTTAAAAGGGCAACACTTTTGCATTGCCTTGGACCACAAGTCCAAAGAATTTTCTTTAATTTGCCAGAAGAAAAAGATACGTATGAAAAAGCAAAAGAAGCTTTAACTAAATATTTCACACCACAAAAAAATATTGTATCAGAACGATTTAAATTTAGGCAAAGAAAACAAAATACAGATGAAAATATTGATTCATATGTCATTGCCCTAAGAGAATTAGTCAAATCCTGTGAATTTGGAAATTTAGAAGAAGACATGATCAGAGATCAGATAATAGAAAAATGCTATAATAGGCAATTAAAAGAAAAGTTGTTGCAACAAGATAATTTGAATCTTCAAAGAACAATTGAGATATCAAGAATGTTTGAAACAGCCAAAGAAGAATTTAGAGTATTGACAAATGAAGATATGACCTCAATAAATAGAGTAAACTATAAAAATAATTTCCAAGCAGCTAATGAATCAACTGTTAAAGGACCAAAAGCTCATAATGTGTACCATCAAAAAGGAAGCACCTCCAAGGTAAGTGTACCTAATTTGGAAGAATGCTATAGATGTGGCTTAACTACACATCCTCCATATAAATGTGGAGCTAGAAATATGAAATGCACATTTTGTAACAAGATGGGTCATCTTAATAGAGTTTGTAGAAATAAAAATAAATATAAAAATATTGAAGGAAAGAAAAGAAATATTCAAAATATTTCAGAAAATAATGAAGACTCAGATGAATACACTTTCTTTTTAGGCTCTGATAACAAAGAAAATATCTATATAGATGGAAAGGAAATAACAATGACTATTGATACAGGTAGTGATACAACATTCATAGGACTTGAAAATTTGAAAAATATTTTTCCTAAGTCTCAAATGCCAACTTTAAATGGTACAGAAAGGAAATTTTATGCCTATGGACAAACTTCACCTCTTCCATGTTGTGGATATTTCTTTGCAGATGTTTCATGGGGTGAAAGGTCTATAAAGGAACAGATTTTTGTGATTGAAGGTAAAGCAGAACCTCTTTTAGGAAAGAAAGCAAGTTTCGAATTAGAAATTATAAAGCGTGGAACAAAAATAAGGAATATTCAACAGGAAGTTATTCCGAAGGATATATATAATTTGATACAAGAAAACATGAACCTTTTTCAAGGTCAAGGAAATGTGAAGGGTTATAGTCAAAAAATAACTCTAAAAGAAAATGTTACTCCTGTAGCTCAGAGATGCAGACATTTTCCATATAAAATGGTAGAAGCCATCAATCAAGAGCTAGACAAAATGATAGAAGATGGCATTATTGAGGAAGTCCATGAAGCTTCTGAATGGATCTCAAACATTGTGGCAGTTCCAAAAAAGGGTACTGAAGAAATCAGACTATGTGTTGATCTGAAAGAAGTGATGGAGCATAATCAAGCCTATAAAGAAAGAATGAAGAAATATGCTGATAGCAAGAATAAGGCCTTGCCTCATGACTTCAAGAAAGGTAATATTGTTTATGTCGCAAACACTGAAATGAAAAGCAAGTTGACACCAAATTATGACAACCAAAGATTTATCATTCTAGAGACTATATCTCCAAATTCATTCAAGTTAGTCAATACTGAGACAGGTAGCTTTATCATTAGGAATGCAAAGCATTTAAGACATGCCAATGTCTTACAAGATTTTAACAAAGGAATTGATTTGAATACCACTTTGATTAAGACTCCAGAAATTAAAATGGAACTTCCTAGTACTTCAAGGTATCTACCAGAACAAGAAGCAACCTTAGAAGATATTGTACCAGAAGAGCAGATTGCTATATCTGATATGGACTGTTTATACCCAAATGAATCACCTAATGAGAATGAAAACAAGACTGTCATCACCAGAAGTGGAAGACAAATACATGTTCCTTCTAGATTTAAGGACATGATTAGATACTAACTAAACAAGGGAGGAATATGTAGAATAGTGTGAAATATATAAGTGATGTGAATATAAAAAAATGGAATTAAGAACAATACACTGACTGTGTTTTGTAAATATATAATTAATCTTTACTAAATTTAAATGTGTGTGATAAATAAATAATTATAATTAAATAATAAATATATAAGTTGTAGTTTATAAAAGATAAACAACACAACACCGAGTATGTACGCCGGCAGGTTTGGTTGAACATCCTACAACTCAATAAAACACAAAGGTCGATGTGACAAGAGCCACAGACCAAATCAAGGACATGAACTCTAGCCCTGCATTTGCAGTTCTAGTTCTTCACTCAAGGGTACACATCTTTTTGACTCGGGACTGTAACGTCGGCAGCAGCAATTAAAGCAGTTGAATCCCTTTTCTTTTCCGATCTACGATCGTGAAGTTATCTTTTAAAACTACTACTTCTTCTTGTTTCAAATCAATACACTCAACGACTGCTCAAATCAAAACATCACCGCAATCCATAAATCATTCAACACATTACTAAAGTGGACAGGATAATGGCCTTTTGCTAAAATATGCTTAAAAAAAAAATTAATATCAGCTATCAATGCTTAGCAAGCACACACACTTAAATTTATCATCACATATTAAAAGATTACATAAGTGAACATGGTCGGGAAATTAAAGTTAGCAAATGAAGATGGTATAATGAAGATAAAAGTACAAGAAGGAAAAACGAAGCATCAGATGGGTGACGAGGTGGAACTGAAACAACAATTGGTCACTATGGAAGAACACTGTGGCTGATTCACGGACGTTCTAGCGCGTCTTCAACCAGCCAGCCTTGAGACTTGGAAGTGTCCTTCTACGACGGTACATACTCCGCCAAGATCTTCCAGGCATACGATAGCCAAGCGGAACGGGTCAGTCTGACCGCCTACTAATAGCTCCAGAGACGGCCACAGTACTTGGCTCAACAGCCGCTGCATTATATCCACCAGCTGCGGTCGGATATCCAGCACTACATCCAGGCTCTACTGGACCTATATTCAGCAACCAGAAACGTGACCTTCTCGAAGTATTTCGCTCAGCGCAGTAGAACCAGACGGTAAAGCCATATTACCGCAACAAGATGGCAATTGGAACAGAATTGGGATTTCCTCAGGAAATTATCTTGGAGACACTAACGGAAGAACCTTCCATCATGGACAAGAAGTTTGTGAAAGTTGTGCCATCAATTTCCCTTTCTGAATGGTATGCTGTCATAACCATCATCGGATGTTTCAATTTATTAGCAACGCACTACCCAATCTCTTGGGGATGTACAACAAAACATAGAAAAGGCCTGAAGGAGCTTCGAGGCTATCAACATATCTTTGCAGGTTTTGCAACCAAAATAATTTGCATTCGGACTGCTATAAATGGCACCTTCACGTCGCTCAAATCTACGTCACGCGGTTCAACTTGTTCGAGCTGTCCCTAGTTAGCTCATCTCAAGTTGCCCAAGCCGCGCAAGCTGCTCAACGACAGTGCCACCAGTCGGCAGGTAGGTGACTACAAATTTCGCTGTTACCCTAACCATATTTTTTCTCCACAAATAAGCTTACTATTTTTGTGAGGCACAGGAGCTACATTAGGAATAATATACTATTTACAATTTTTAAATAAAATTCGATTCTCATTATATTAACTCATTTTACGATACATAATTCTCAAATACATTCAATAATAAGTCATGTATCCACTATAGGATATATTAAACACTATATTGCAATAATAATGTAACAAAAAATATTGAATGTATTTAACACCCAGTGGCCTTTCAGCATTTTATCCATAGACGCATTAAAAATTCCATTATAAAAATTTATTTGGATTATTGTACAGCATATCAAGAAAATGCCTTCATGACTACAAATACTTGCCACTTTGACCGAGTAACTGTAGAAGGCAGATATAGAGAGTGCTATGCGCTAATTAAAAATACCGGCAAGCTTCCTACCCTTCCACAACCTGCTCCCAATGTGCACAATCGACGTGTAATTTAACTTTTATCACAGGTGAACCTTTTGCAATATCTCAAGATTCCTATTTTACTTTCTCTACTCTCATCACACACTCACGCACAAACTCTTTTTATTGACCCACGTGTTTATTTCCTTTTCATTTTTGAGCCAACTTCTTAAGTTGACTACACAAACCTTCTCTACCTTACTGTGATCTTTCTTTGAACGATCTCGGGGTGTCGTAGCAATTATACCTGGATGATAATTGATGAAAATATCGAAATAACTCTTTCTTGTTTCTCAACAACATTTTATTAGGATCATTAATCTCCTTCGAAACTTACTTTAGGTCTCTCTCGAATAACTCCACAATAATAATTAACACCCCTCTCAAACGATTAATTTTTATATAACCTAAATCAATTTATTTACCAGAGAATTTCTGCGGATAAATTATTTTATAGAAGGGGGAATCTCTGTGATATTATACATATTTTTTTTTGCAAACTCACCACCCAATCAGGTATGGAATTCCTGTCAAACAAAATTACAAATCATCCTGGCCGTAGAGAAAGGGGGCATCTAAAGCAAACCTACCATTGAAGTGCGCATATGGGTAAAAGGTAGAAAGAAAGATGACAGTTAGTGTCAGGCGGCAGCAAGTGAGTACAGTGAGTACACATGCGCTTTGACTGTTAGCTGACGTCGGCAGAGCGATATAAACAGTTGCCATCCTCCCTTTCCCCGCTCCACGATCCTTAAGCTTTCCATTGAAGCTCCTGGCTCTTGGAGCGTCAGCAATCTACTCAACGACTGCTCAAATCGACACATCACCGTAATCCATCAATGTTCAGCACAAGACCTGTCGTGAAGATTATTAATAAACAGCTCATCTCTCATTGAATACCGACAACTCACATTTATCATTACATATTTGCTTTCGTGCTTAAATATGAAAAGGAAGCTACAGGAAAATTGCGACTATTGCAGTTTACAATTTGAACCAATATTGGGAATTTCAAAGGACAAGACAATGTAATTGTTGAATCTCTTTCATGAATAAACTTTGAATATGACAAATTATCGAAAACAGATTAATGTTGAGGAGCTTAGAAACTCAAAAAGGTACATCGAAATTATTGAATTTCTAGCAATATCCTTTATGAAATAGTTGTGTGTGACACATTATGGACCAATATTAAGGCCTTATATCTCAGAATATTTTAGATTTAGAATGTTTTAACAATATCGTAGCTTATCCCATCAAATTATCAGATCTATAGTTAGGCAAATTTCAAAATTTATTTGGAAAATCATTAAAAAAAAACAATGTCAGACAATAGGCTCCATGTTGCATATAGTATGAAAACAAGTTATCTGACATATAAAGTCAAATATAAGAGAATTCCAAATGAATAAAAAATATTTTATCCAAAATAAATATCGATATCGTAGGTCCTCTGTCTCAATATAATCGCAATACTTATTGCCTAATACCTATAAACAGATTTGTTGAGTAGATCGCCATTATTACTCTTTTTTTAGATTTAAAGATCTCCTTTAATGAAGGTACGAATTAAAGAATGAACATAAATTTCTAAATAAATATAAGTTAGCCTTTCTGGGAAAAATTACATATATCTCTGACAATAACTATCTATATAACTTACCTCACAGATATCAGAAATATATATTAGCTTAAATATATGCCTAATACCACAGATTATCAAATCACAGATTATTAAAGTCAATGAATAAAAATTAATATTTGAAGGATATAATATCCAAAAGATTTTCAAATTAAATAGAGGCAATTCCTTTGGAAAAATCATATGATATAGAAGCGAGAGGGTTTTCTATGAAAATTTGATTGCCCGATTTGGCGCCTAACACTGAATAATTTAAGATCGAGAAGTACAATTCATCTGTGTTACATCAGAGCGTCTGTTAGGACTTTGTGAATTTAAATTGCCTCACAATACAGATTACCGTCCAGACTGAGATGGTGAAGTGGAACTTCCTTATAGATGGATAGAGACAGTCTTGAGAGATCTCAATTATTTAGCCTATGGTGAAACACTTTAAAATGCCCTTTCAGTATTGCGCACCACTTCCCAGAAATTCACGAAACTAACAATTGTTGGAATCCTTTTCCGTTCGGAGTAAGCAATAATTTAAAATATATTTATTTTTAAATTGAATTTTAAAATGAGTTATTTTAGCCTCTTTTTGTTATCAAGTCTCATTCATTTCTTCTTTGAATATAGAGTTTCAAATATTTCTTGAAGTTTTACTTTTAAAAAATAAATCTTGAGTGATACTCTCTGTCTCTTTTTAATGGCATAAGTCGATATGTCTTTGGCGTGGGCATCCTTGATGTTCAATTTGTCTTCTCTTCTTCTGGTTGTGGCTTGGGATTTTGAATTGAAACTTTTCAAGGAAGGATTCTATGCACAGTAGGTTCAAATAGTTGACGAACCGTTGAAAAATAAAATATAAAACAACTTTTGAAAAATGTCAAATCAATTTTACTGTAAAGAACAAAGCCTAAACTATAATTTAGTTTAGCAACGCCAGTAAATGCGCATGCGTAGTTTTCATTTTAGGCATATTTTTTGTTGTAAGTATTTAGCTCGCGTCTGTTTCTGCAATGTCATCATTTGAGCAAAGGGCAAATATTAAATTTGTGGAAAATTAAAAATGTCTTTCACAGAGTCATTAGCATTAATGAATGAAGCTTATGAAGACGAAAAATTGTCACGAACGCAAGTTTATTTCTGGCATAAACGTTTTAAAGATGGCCGTAAGAGCATCGCAGATGATTCAAGGTCAGGTCGAGCATTGCCGTCAACAACGGTTCACAATATTGGACAGGTACGTGATTTAATTGTTGCTGATAGAAAAATTACTATTGATAATATATCAGAAATACCTGGAATTTCGTATGGTAGTTGCCAAAAATTATGGTGAACATTTAAACATGAAAAAACTTTGTGGTTATTTTGTCCCACGATATTTAACAGATCAACAAAGAGAAACCAGATTATCATTTCGCAAAGATTTAATTGAAACTGTGAACAATGATTCTAATTTTTAAAAACAATAATAACTGGTGACGAAACATAGTGCTTTCTTTTTGATCTACGAACCAAAAAAACAATCATTCGAATGGCACACAGCAAGTTATCCTAGGAAGAAGAAAGTTCGTCTTGACAAGTCCAAAGGAAAGGTAATGCATGTAGTGTTTTTCGATTATCAAGGACTTGTCTATTATGGATTTATTAAAGAGGGGGTTACTATTATTAACAGGCATACAAAGAAATAATTGTGCGCTTTCGTGATGTATTAAGAAGAATAAGAAACAAACTCTTTAAATCAAAACAGTGGAAATTGCTACATGATAATGCCCCTGCTCATAGGGCCATTATTATTCAAGACTATTTAGCCAAACACTCTGTATCTGTCTTGCCGCATCCTCCTTACTCTCCTGATATCGACCCATGTGATTTATTCTTCTTTCCAAAACTTAAAATGACGTTAAAAGGGAGGCGCTTTTCATCGTCATCAGAAGTAATTGAAAATGCGACGGTGGAGCTAAACAAGCTTAGATAAATTGACTTTGAACCAACATTTCAACAGCTTTTTTCACTCTGGAAAAAATGTGTAGATAACCAAGGTTCCTATTTGAAAATTTGATGTTTAAATTAATATACTATGAATAAATAATTAATTTTAAAAAAGTTCGGTAACCTTTTGATCCTACCTTGTATATATATGACATAATAAAATATGATTTTTATTATTCATAAAATAATTAAATTCTATAATCACAGAGTTAAATTTTAAGATGAAAAGGAATCCTTAAGAAAAGGAATATAACCTAATTTTATTTTTATTGTAAATAGATAATAACATTGTTAGTTGTATGTATGCAAAAAAACTGTTTGCTTTAAAAAATAATCAAAAAATAATAAATATTTTTTGGGACAAAAGTTATCATTCATTTTTACCATCCACGACTGCATGAATTGGTAACGTAACTAGAATATACGTCTTTTTTATGACATATATATATATTGAACACTATTGTTGCAAAACTTATTCGCTAACGCTTGAAGAAATGTTGTTCGGTAAGGGGTAGGCGGGTAATAAGGGGTTTTATTTGGAACGCAATTTTAATGTTTGAACATTTCTCATGATACATATATGAAATGGTTATTGAAATGTACAATATACAGTTAGCAAATCGATTTAAAAATAAAACGAAATGAATATAAAAGTACAGAAATAGAAAGACAAAACAGAATTAAATAGATATAATTATGAATTTATGATACTAGACGAATGACCCGGCTTCGCCCGAGAATTCCCCCGAATGCAATTTCCTTCATACTGAAAGTATATCAATAATAAATAGTAGAAATGCCATAGAATAGCAATACAGAAGTAACACATAAACCACATGCAAAAAGTGTGTGTGATGGCAAATATTGTATTATATTCGTGTTTAGGTATTTGATTTAATTATTTTTTGCAATCCATTTAGTGGTTTCAGAATCAGTATAGTTTAAATAGATGGAAACTTTTCCACCCAACCCCCGAGGTACCCGTCCCAGCGCATTAACCCTTGAAATTGCGTGAGTTGAGAGAGTGACTGCGATGCCCATCTTCTCAGTAAGAATAAGAAAAAATAGGTTTATAAAAAAAGTAAAAATCCAAAATACTGACATTCAAATATTTTTCTGTAAAAAAATAAAAATAAAAGAGTACATGGAAATTAGGCAGACGTGTGTTTGCTAATGACTGCGACTGCATTTTAAACGATTTTTTAAAAAAGATATTAAAAAAACAAAGGCCAGAACAAAAATTAATAAAAAATACGAAGCCATTATTTACATAAAGTAACGCTAATTTTGTAAAGTTTTTATTTTTATTTCATTGTATGTAATTATCGTAACTTAGTTAATAATATACATTTCTCTCTCAATACTCAATATTTTTGTGAAAAAAAGTAACACTCTTATTAAAAGATTTCAAAAAGGTACGCAAGCAACTTGAAAAAAAAAATGCAGAACGCTCATTGGTCGCTTAATTGGCCTGGTGTTGTTACTTCGCCTCTTATTTACTACGCGTAAAAAAGGTTCTTCAAATGAAAAAATAAATAAATTGCCAAAAATACTGATCAAAATGTAGCCGAAAATTTTCCTCAGGTTTATAAAAAGCGACATGCCAAATTTAGTACCAATTGGTTCAGTAGTTTTTGAGTTTATCGCGAAACAGACATTGACTTTTATATTACGATGCACTAGCGCGCCATCTGTTATCAAATTACAAAACTATTTTAGAGGCGTAAATATTCTTTTTAAAATAAAACAATTTCTACTGTCCTTACTGCAATGGAAAAATCCCTTTAATTTTTCCATTGCAGTAAGGACAGTAGAAATTGTTTTATTTTAAAAAGAATATTACGCCTCTAAAATAGTTTTGTAAATGACTTTTATATATAAGAAAAGAAAGAAAAATTAATAATATTTTAAATTTATATTATGTAAATTATGGTGAGATTAAAATAGTGAATAATACGCTAAAAAGGTATATTACAGGAGTGTTCCATTTTAAAAGAACGGTTTTACTACACTGCCGCCCGCGTAAAAAGCGCGCGATTCGAGAGAGAGGGATATTTTATTTATTTAAAAAAAAAAAACAAGCATTGATTCATATATCAGTAAAAAACTATTTTTAAATATCTGAAATGCTGAAATTATAAGTGTGATTTTGTAAAAGGTATGTTTTCAGACTTTCAAAGAAGAAAAATACTCGGTTACCCAAATTATTAAAATGATGAAATAGAATATTGATATCATTAAATGCAAAATCAGTAATATAATAATGGAAACATTTTCATATCCATGAAATTAAGCGAAATAATTACTCTTAAAAAAGTGCCTGAAAAAACTTAACTCCAACCGGAGAAAAGAAAAAGGAAATGGTTGTTTAGGATAAAATCTATCTTCTCAAGGAACATTTGCACAATAACCAACGTACCAATTTCAACCGTTAACCGTATTATTAGATTAAAAAATCGGCTTAAAAATATGTAAAAAGGTTTAATTTTCATGTTCTCAAGCCGAACCATATCGAGGAACACAAGACTTGCAGCAGGGCCCTTTATGAAAACTACCTGGCTGGTGAAAAATAGAAGAATGTTGTTACACTGGACGAGGCATGGATTTACCTCAATGATAGCAACCAACCCCGTGCCATTTACTACGCTACCTTTGAAATAAACACTTTTCAGAACTGGGTCAAGCAATGAAAGGAAAGTTTCTCAGAGGATTCATGATCGTTGCAGCTTTCTGCTACAATGGGAAGCTTCCAATAAAGAATGTGGACTCAAATGTAGAGATAAATTTTTAAATCTACTAAAAACCTGTTTTAGACCCAATATTAGACAATATTGTTCCATTTTATATCCATGTAATTCAAGATCCATGTGGCTGTACCAGGATAAAGTCACGAATCATACTTCACGTTCAACACGTGAATACATGGAGGAAAATAAGAATGAAACCGTCCTTTCGTACATCCCTTTTAAATACATCCCTGCCAAATCCCCTAGATGGTCTCTGGAAAGTCGTTATGAACTGTTGGGATGGTTTTAATCAAAATATTCTAAGGCGAAGCTTCATTTTCTTGAAATACCAATGCAGGGCTGTTGCTAAACGTCAAAGCTTGCGTGTATCAGCTGAAAAAAAAATTTTGTAATTGTTATAATCTAACTATGGCGCATAGATTAATTTTTCGAAACTATTATAGACGCGTATGATTCTTTTCAAATATAAAACAATTTATACTACCCTTATTTATTTTATTTTTAAAAATAATCATACACGTCTATAATAGTTTCGAATTTTCATAACGGCGCGCTAATACATCATAAGATTAACTTTATTTAGTTAAATAAAAAACAAAAAACAAATTACTCTTTGAAATGTAAATAAAAAAACAGAGTTTTGAATAGGAATAGTACTATATATGTTTAGCTTGCAATAGTTTTGCATGGCTAAAAAGAATGAGATAATTTACATGCATTAAAAAAAATATATAAAAAACGTTTCTTCTAACCAACGGTGAATGAATTTTAATTTTGGATCCCTAATAAAACTTACAAGCACATAGAAAACAAAAAGTTGTATATATAATTGTAAATTATTTTTAATAAAGCACACTAAAATCTTCCGCTTAAAATGGAACCTTCTCTGTAGTCTACTTCACATTTCTTGAATATTTTATGTCTTTTTCTCTAGTTAAAAGTTAAGAAATATTTTGGGCTTGTTTGAGCGTAAAATTGGCGTAAAACTTGATGTATGTATGTTATATAAAATATTATTTTATTTTAAATTATATATATATATATATAATTTCATAGAATCAAATACTCTGCTAAATCGACCGCCAGAGGTCACTCTTCCCCTATAAAAACTCGTTGTTGTTTTATCCCGATGGCCAGCTAAAACCTTTGTACATTATGTAAATAATCTTTTGTTTTCCTTATTCTACTCGCCTTAAGCCAGGCAGTACTTTTATCAAAATTATGTGTTTTTATATATCTCATAAGCTCAATTAAAGCAATTTCTAAAATTTACTATTTTTTTTATTTTACTTTCAAGATTTTAACCACGACTGCATTACCATAATCCTCAACATAATCAAAATCAACAGAAAATCTCTATTCATTTTGTTTTTATAACATGTATATAAAGAACCTTAAATTAAATTACATATAAACATAAATTTAGGACCTATAAAATAAGAAACAATAGGTTATAACACAAACATTTTATCATATAAAAATCCAATTAATTCGTTATAACACAAAATTGTCCACTGCAGTGACTTCTCTCTTCTGTTTTATTAAATTAAAAAACTGAAAAATATATAATTGTCAAACTCATTTTAGTAATTTTATTTGATATATTTTTATATATTACATTTGATTTTACACAAATTATTGCTCCTTAAATCTGTAATAAAAGAATATTAAAATAGGGCAATTTTGATCACTTAATCGCACATAACCTTTTGAAATTAAAATCTTCAAGTGAGAATAATAGTACATAAAAATTATATTATAATTTACATAAAAGCCAGAATAATTGAATCTTATATAGCGATAAATTATAATTTCTCAAGGTGTTGCTAAAACAAGATTTTAATCAATGTGAACACAATATCAGTGTAAAAAGCCATCTGTATCCAAGGGCCTGGAAACAATATCCATTTACTGAAGGATTATTCATCTGTTGACGCTCCGAGAAGTCCATTACTTAGAAGGTATTTACCTCGGTCTAAGTTGATTTAAATTGCGCCCCTTTTGTGGGATTAACAGAGTCGAGAGTCATTTATTCAAAACTCGCCTGTTGTCTTTACCCTAATGGAGAGAGGGAGGGATGATGCTTTTAGGAATAAGTAAACTTTAGCATTTTTCTCATTTAAAAATATTTACACATTGTGTGTAAAATATTAATTAAATTCTCTAAATATTCACAATACATGAATACATGTGAATAGATTATTTATTTAACCCATGCGTGTATTTTCTCTGTTGTAATTTACACAAATTGTCGATTAAAAATGTTTATCTCTAATTGAATAAGGCAACAATTCTCTCTACCTCTAAGTAGGATCATAATGTTCTATTTAGTTTTACAGTTTTCTAGAGTCATTGATAACTTTTAACAATAATTTGATTGATTTCTGTTATAAATTGCGCTAAAACGAAATAGTAGACAAACTATACCTTATTATATATGACGCGAATCTATATTGTATCGTTCAAACGTCAACCACACAAGCATATTGACCTTTTCAAATAATATATTTATATATTTAACGCTATTTTTTTTAAATCAATTGAAAAAACTGGTAGCTGTCATTGTTACAGTATTTTTTTTTCAGTGTTTTTGAAATTGAGCGCAAATTGCAAAGTTTTCGAAATCTCATCGTTTAATTAGATAAAATGTAAACAACACATTGTGTTGTATATTTTTAATATTTTAACATCTAGGATAGACACTGGTCTCGTATCTGATTCATAATACCTATGACAAAAGCGACAGAAAGTCTCAGAAATGTGTGTGAGAGAAATATAAATAAATGATATTTGAGAAGATTTAATTGTATTCATTCTTTTCCATTTGTACAAAAGTATTCACTACAAGCGTGAATAGCCTTCATTGAATTGAACAGTGATTTATATTTTCAGCCTTCCATTTGGTCAATTGACGAGATAATGACAGGGAAGAATGTATCTCAAGGAATATCATCATAATATTCAATTGCAGGAGAAAGAAGTATTTTTAAAAATCTTGTTAAAAATTCCATGCAAGTGTACTTGATAATTAGATAACGATTTTCATGTTTTACACTAATTCCAATATGATACATCAAAGGCTAGTCCGGAGTTATACGTATTATCTTGTTTGATAAATGTTGCTTTTTCGTTTTATAGATATTGTAGTGACTATTCGTTGTTCAATTATATCAGGTTTAAATCTCTTCTGTTATTTTTGCAGTTCTTCTCGTACTAAGTTTTATATACAAGAAGGTTCTTGAGGTAAACTTTTGAACTCTTAATAATCCTTTGAAATAATATGAAAGAATTGTACAAAAGTGAAATTGTATTGGGATCAAGTTGATAGATTAGATAAAGAGCATCTCCTGAAGGTGAAACTAAAAGTTGCTGATGAATTGCGCCATCTGTCAGAACAAATATTAACTAATCGTTGATTTTAAATATATATTTTCCAGAATTGTCTAAATACTCTTTCTTTATTAATCAAGAAAAACTAACTACGTACGCGTTTCAGACTATTGAACTTCTTCAGGCTGTTGCAAGCTCCAATCAAATGTCAAATAATTTTATGGTTTTAAATATATGTTCATTAGTTCCTTTCGGTGTCCAGGGAATATCAACTCTCTCTGAGGTCTTTCACCCAGAAGTTGGCTTGACCTGAGGTTGGTTTTTATAACTTTTAGACTAACAGAATATTGTGGCGTCAATTTATTGTAGGTGTGCTGATTGCAAGGGTAGTGTGCGAGATACTAAGCCGGTCATTGAAGCTTCCTGAAAATCAAATAAAAAATATTTAAGGCAATGTATGCGCGAAAAAGCAAAAAATATATTTTGAAAATAGTACAACAGTGAAATTTTTACTGGGATCAGTTGGTAAATTAAGCAAAAGGTGTCTCCTAATCGCGTAACTAAAACTTGCAGATGGAATTCAATATTGGTTACCCGTTTATTTTAATACGAATTAAACGGAATAAATTTGAAATAAATCGATTCAATTAATATCATATATTTGAAATAAGTATTGTGGTAAGTTTTAAGGGGTGGGGGGGACGTGTATAAGAGATTGCACGAATCTCTATTTCGAAATATTTATATTCACATCTGTTTGAAATAGGGCAAACAATAAATAGATATTCGATCAAAGACAATTATTAGATCAGAATATAATTTATATACAAATATTTCAGTTGGCTCAACGCCAACCATTTTCAAAGATATTACAACATTTATGTTAACAACAGCACATAAGAGTTTGAGAACGCCAAACTATGTGAAAAAAAGTATTGTGGGAAATTGTGCAGCGATCAGATGGATAAATTGCACGAACAGGAGAAGGATTTTCTTAATTTATCATAATCCAGTAAAATTTCACCTTTGTATTATTTTCGCATGTTTTTAGCTTCTCACGTTTGGTTTGAATACCTGCTTCATGATTTCAGGATACCGCCAAGACCAGTTTATTTAGTCGTTCAGGTTCAGCTTGCACCACGCTAATGAGAACCAACAGGCTGAAACAGTTGGTAGTTAGCTTTTCGTTATTAATCAAGAAAGAGTATTCGGTCAATAGTAAAAATACTCGAAAATACTTTAAAATACTCGATTAGTTGATATTTATCAAAATTCGAAATTATTATAGACGCGTATGATTCTTTTAAAAAATAAACAATTTCTACTGTCCTTACTGCAAGGGAAAAATTAATTACTATGCAATAAATAAAATAAATATGCAAAATTTGACATCGAATGTTTAATTTGCGTGCTTCCCAATGTTCAATTATTTTAATTTCACAATGATTTGTATATAATTTCAGATTTACACGCAATTATCCTAATTGTAGATATGGGCGTGTCTTTGCAACTGTTAAATAAATAAATAAAATATTGAATGGTGATATTTTAAAAAATAAAAAATGTCACATTCTAAAAAGAATCATACACGTCTATAATAGTTTCGAATTTTGATAACAGATGGCGCGCTAATGCATCATAATATAGTTGATATTTATTCCGACAGATGGCTCAAGCCATCAGCAACTATAATGGCTGCACGATAAGGAGATACTTTTATATTAATTTATTCCATTGATTATAGTGCAATTCCCGATTGTTGTTCCAATATTTACGCTTATGTCGTGTCAATAACAGGTTGGAACAAACCTCTAACAGCTCTTAATATTTTTTAAATCGAAATTACATTAGAAAAGACTTAGGGTGCACCGAAAACAAATTGAATATAATACTCGAATAAAACAATTATATCTACATTAAAAAAAGAAGTATCTATCAATATTTATAAATGAATAATTAACCTAAACGGCAAATTAAAATTCTGGATGTTAACCTTTCAAATAAAGTAAAAAGAATAAATTGAATTCTAAAGGTCCTCACTATATAAAATATAATAAACCCAACGATTAAAGTATTTTTTTTTATCCGGTAAAATCTTGGGGTTCAAGTACTTAAAAAAAGATGATATTATAAATATTTATCATTATACCAATACTTAGGTATAGGGGTGTAATTTTGGGTTTAACTCTTAAAATATATAAAAAAGGGTACACACATAAATTGAATTCCCTTCAATATCAAATATTACTTTTAAGCATCAAGCATTCAAAACGACATCCTATAATT
This sequence comes from Cordylochernes scorpioides, assembly GCA_030710605.1. Taxonomy (NCBI): domain Eukaryota; kingdom Metazoa; phylum Arthropoda; class Arachnida; order Pseudoscorpiones; family Chernetidae; genus Cordylochernes; species Cordylochernes scorpioides. The sequence continues at coordinate 38,482,767 of CP092875.1, forward strand.
GTTTACACAGTTTGGCCAATATTCCATTTATTAGGGGTTTATAGAATCTAGAAAATTGAAATTTGATTTTTAAATTTATCAACATAGCATCGACTATTATTTGACCCAAATATTCTCTACATAATTGAAACTTATATTCAATATTGAATGGTGATATTTAAAAAATAACAAAAATGTCACATTCCCAAAGTTTTTCTCCACGAAGTTTGTGGAAAATATTTTCGGCCTAATTTATATGTATAACACAGTTTATTACAAATTACGGGGGACTTTGAAAAGCATTCAAAAATAAGAAATCAAATCCGTCTTCTTCAATGCCTTCCTCTACTGAAGGTGGGCCACATGGCCTCTCCATACTTTCTCCGCCATCCTCTTCATCTCCTCGTGTCGTCCAGTCCATTGGTTTAGATCATCTGTGTATCCCGTCGTCCCCTTCCCCTCGATCTCTTCCCCTGGAGAAATAAAATAGTAGAGAAGATTCGAATGTAGATGTGGTTTTAAGAACCAAACTTCACGGTTGCTGGATTGGTCCATTATATCAAAATGACAAATTTCAAAAAGAAATTAAAGGATTTCACCTTAGCAGATTTATATCCAGAAATACTCTTACATAAATTTTAACCTTTTATTTGTAAACATATTCTAAATATTCCAAAAAATCGACTAATACTTCTCTAATTTTATTTGATAAATATGAGTGTTTATCTAAATCTACTGCATTCATTGTCTTTTAAATATTTAATACTTTCATACAATCTTGTACATTAATTATCGATGGCAAAATTATAGATTAAACAGTAGGATCTCTCATAACCTTGAAACAGATTTAATAAATAATACTATGTAAAACCTCGTTTTCTACAAGGCGCCAATAGCTCTTACGTCACATGGCGCTTGATTTTAAAAAATCAAACAACCATCATTATTACCATAGAAAAAACAGCTCATAAACCAATAGTCTATTTGATTCGACGTTTCAGTGACTTCCTGTCTATTGGTTGATGTGGCTTTGTTTTCTCCGAATAAACCTCAGCAAATGATTTTCAGAACCATTATAGCCATAAATATATTTAAAGAGGGCGTTCAGATTATATTCATAATAAACAAATATCAAACCACGAGCTTTGAACAGAAAGGAAATTGAAAATAGGTTTTAAAAAATTCATAAAAGTTGTTGGTGTTCATGAGAAATACTGCCTATCGAATTCAAGGATTTTATTGGTAGGCTTGCTCTAGGTGTGTGTTTTAGTAAGACTATTCATTAATATGCAAAATCGAAGAGAAAAAAAGCCCTTGCAACCTCAGAACAATTTTTAACGCCTTGCCAAATGCTTTATTTTTATTTAGCGCTCCTGACGAAGACAAAATATTTTTGTCGAAACGTTGAGAAAATAAAAAAACTCTAACTGCTGAAGTGTCTATTTTTCACAGTAAAATTATAGCCATAATTGTAAAATTTGAACGTCAGGCCTCAGAGTCTCAATATATACCTCTTTTTTTTTTCTCTTCGATTTTGCATATAATGATAGTCTTAATAAAACATCTAGAGAAAGCCTACCAATAAAATCCTTGAATTCGATAGGCAGTATTTATCATGAACACCATCAACTTATATATAATTTTTTAAAAACCTATTTTTAATTTCCTTTCCGCTCAATGCTCGTTGTTTGATATTGTTTATGATGAATATAATCTGAACGCCCTTTTAAATATATTTATTACTGCACTGATCTCTTTCTGAATAATAAAATCATGTATAGCGATTGCATTTTCTTTCAAACATCCTCCCGGCGATATTTTCAGCTATATTTTGGCCATAGATTTGGCCTAGCCACTTTGACAGCTCTTTGGCAGATTGTGAAGATTACATTTAACCCCATGTGGATCTAATCGAATAAAACCCGCCCTGGACTGACGCGGGTCATAACTCTAAAGTATGGTCGTCAAGTGGGCAATTTCAGTTTGCCAAAGATGGTGTTGTGGCTTTGTTACCGACTTGGGTAGAAGCCGGTGTCAGAGTTTATAATAATTATCTAATTTACAACTAAAATATATTAAAATAATAAAATCATTATTTGAATATCTCATATGTTAATTATATATAATCAGATAACTACATGCAAAATTTCTAAAAGGTTTTGATAGAGAAGCGTAACAAATATCAATTTAACTTGACAATAATGGATTCAGTAGTGAGTGGAAGCGCTTGCGCTACGAATACTGTTTAACAACTATTCGTTAGGTAAACTTTCCCTCGGATGAAACAAACCAGCAGAATCCGGGTATATTCGCTAATGTTTTATATATTCTTTTGGTAAAATTTTTATTGCCTCATTCGGTATGTTATCTAGTCCCACAGCTCTATAATTCCTATGGTTTTGTATTCCTTTATACACTTCATTAAACGAAATCTCACATCCACAGCTCAGGGTCAGAATAAAATAAATCTGAAAAATGTTGCACGTTTGACGAAGGTGCAGGCAACAATACTTGGTTAAAAAGTCTGCCAGTATGTTATTGTAATTTTTCCTCTTATGGTGTCTCTGTTTTTAATGTCTTTATTATCTTCCAACATTGAGAGGAAATTTTAACATAAAAAAGTGTTACAACTCTTCAAAGTATTTTTTCTTATTAGATTTTATTTGTGATAAATATTTTCTATTATTCACAAAAATGAATCTATTATTATGCTATTATTTTAAATAACTCAATTTTTTATTATATTTCTTCGCCTCATAACATTCTCGGTCAAATCATGGTTTGGATCTTAAACCACAGCTCTTCATGCGTCATTACTGACAAAAGGAATGGTGTCTTTATCAAAATCTTTTTATATTTCTCTTGAATAATGGAGTTTTTGTTTGCTAGGCAAAATTATTTTTCTAACATTTGTGTTTGAAACCTTAATGCTTAGGAACTAAAGGTAGAAGATCAGAATATGGGCAATAGTAAAGTCATTGATAAGTCCGGGTAATGCTTGAGAAGCTATACACAAATCAACAACCAAGGTGCCCCAACTAGAAGTAAAAGTAAAATTTCCGTTTTATCATAGAGACATTCCATTTAGAAAAGTGAGGAACCTTTCATCCAGAAAGTCTAGAATTTCAGCATAGGTGGATTTGAAAGCCACTAGAGGTATAATTATGCGACAATATAAAGTTGTGATATCCAGCATGGTTATGAAAGTCTCCATGGTGATTGGTGCGAATGTTTAGGTTACCGTATAAATTATATCGAGTCTGTTACATATCTTGTTCACAATAAAAAAAAAAGAAAAGAGTTTATTAATATTATCTAATTCGAGTTCATTCAGATACGTAAAAATTATACAAGTCTGTGTATTACGAAATCTGTATTCGGAATTCATTTTAAGGAATAATTGAAATTCAATGAGATTCCACCGTCAACATTCTCCAGTATGTGTTTGTTACAATTCACACAATAATGCCTCCAGAGCTTCTTCTCCAACCAGATGGTTTTCTGGCAGTGTGATTGGTAAATCTGGAAATCCTCGATCTCGAATTTTAGAATAGAATGGCACCAAGTTTCGGTTACAAAAAATATTTCAAAACTGCTTTAAATACTCAATGAAAGGGGAAACTGAATTTATTCTAAAGAAACCATCGATATTCCAATACATAATTTTACATAATTACGACCAAGTTTGATAATTGCTCCACGAATGGATTTTAATAGCGTTGCCTGATTGTCTATTTATGTTTGATTTGCCATCTTTGAATTGCTACACCATATCTCCATTAGTAACATGTCCACTGGAGACACGATTAACAACTCCATTAAGAATGAGCTTCTTATCTTTTAACTTTACTTTTAATCTTTTCTCCAATAGTTTTCTCCTTTTGGCGTTTAGTACACGTCTTTGCTCTCTAACCTACGTCTTTAGATACAGAAATCGTGTTCCAATTTAAAAGCGGACTTGAATATTTCTAACCTATCAACATGATTCGGCATTTAGGCCAGTATTGGAGCATTCGGGCCGTTTTGACAAACTGTAACCTTTTGTTAGATTTAGTTTCTCACTAATCTGCACCTTTCTCTCGATGACATCTTCTATTAACGCTACAAAATTGTTTCTTTCATTTTGTATGCCGTAAATTTCAGGTCATTCTCCTGAATTTAGACTCCATAAATTCCAGCCGATCCTCGAGTTACGTTATTTCTTTGTATTGTATTCTGTGTTATTAGCTTCTTTCATCAAACTCTCCAGGTATTGTATCTTTCATCCAAGTTATCCATTCACTCCTTGATCACCGAAAGCTTTATTTCAAACTCCTCCCACTTGTCAATTTTGTCGTCTAATGCAGCTAGTGTTTCGCGGAATTCTCTGTATTTATCAGAGCACGTCTCAAGTGTGGTTTGTTAAACTCTTTTTGGTCCCTATAATAAATAGCACCAGGATGCTACATATGTTTCTGTTATTTTAAGAAATTTTTCTTTATTGACGATTTTTAAATTATTGATTAATCCTTTATATATAGACGTCCGCTTTAGGATTATGCAAATCGACGCTGAATTTTGTATATTGACAAAATGTATAACTAATTAGATAAAACATAATATAATCCGTAATTTCATATTTGGCTAGATTTTATTAAATAGCTAGATATGATTTTTGGAATATAAGACAGCATAATAGCAATTGGTAAAATTTTAAAACAAAATACCTGTTTTCCGCCTTGTAGTAGAGAGCGAAATTACGCATGCCCGGCCACTTAGCGGGAGAATCTACACGCCATATATGCGGAATATAGTGAGAAAGATAAAAAGGAAGAGAAAAGAGTTAGAGAAGAAGAAGAGTTAAAGACAGAACCACGCGATAATGTATATTCAATTAAAAGGAACTAAATTTTTAAAGATTTTTTGTGTAAAATTGTAATTTACATATTTTTAAGTTTTAAATTATATTACAAAATCATAGAGTGAAAATTAAGGATAACATAACTTTATTGTTTTTATTTATTTTATGTTAATTAAATGATGAAGACCATAATGGGTCAACCAGGATGGAAACATGTTGGTGCCAGAGGTTGGGTAAGAGATTGTTTGTCAAGATATTGGAAGTGTTGGCAAGTGAGAGGTCGAAACGCCCGCTGGGTTAACTTTTGACGAGAATCAACCCCCGAGTGAATGTTTCCTCAAAGAATAATGTTTTAAGATTTATATATCTTATTATAATAAGCTCAAATTATGATAGTAATATAGGAAAGATTATTTTATATCCTATAGCTAATAATTAGAGAGTGATATAAGAATAAAAAATAAACTTTTCCTAATTCAATATTCGTCGGGTGAACATTCACTCAGGAAGAATCAGGGCAAAACTACTCTCATTCAGGTACTATATAATAATAAGAGAATCTCACTCTTTCATAACTCTAAAATATGCCAAATATTTGTTTAATTTTAGCCAATAATTGGCTAATACGTTATGTAATTTATATATTCAGCTAGCTATATGTGTACTTTGGCGATGGTTTATTTAGTAGTTTTGATGGAGATTTATAACAAATATTATTTTTTCTTGAGAAGGAAAATATTCAGTAATTCAAGAATTGATTGTTTTAAAAGACGAATTTCAAATTTCGCAACGATAATAAGATAATTTGATGGTATTAAATCAATATCATCAAACATCAGCATTGCTTTGTAGAAATTATTAAACTTACGCTTGGGGTATACCGGTGTGAAATATTGCTCGAAAATATATTTTAAGCGAATTTTAATTATTTTCTTATAGAATTATTTTATTCTTAATAGTAGTTGTTATAATGATATAAAATACATTGATATATCATTATGATATATTTATCATCGTAAAATAATTTCTGACTTCCCAAAATATACAAATTATTATGATTGTAGTTGCAATATAAGATAGAATTTCGACATGTAAGGTAAAAAAAAAATAGAGAAAACTTGTTTTTGGAAAATGATGTTTTTTATTTCAACATAGTCCCCATTCAGCTCCACACACCTGGTCCAGCGATGTTCTTATTTTTTATCCCCTCTGAAAAGTATGATGTTCCGAAGTCCTCAAAGTATATCCATTTACAGCGTCGAAAATCTCTTCATATGGTGAAAATTTCCTCCTTCTCGGCCATTTCTTAGATCGGGTAAGAGGTAGAAGTCTAACGTGCCAAATCTGGAAATTAAGGTGAATAAGTGACCAATTGGAAGCCTAATTCGAACAATTTGGCAGCTTCTACATTCGACCTATGAGACGGAGCATTATCGTGGATATAATCGCAGGCGTTTGGCACGCAATTCCCCCTTTAATAGATCCAGAAATGTTGCACAAAACTCTCCTTTTATTGTTTTTTTCATATTTCAAAAGTCAATTGAATTATTCTTTGAGAATTCCAAAAGAGAGAGAGAGAGAGAGAGAGAGACAGT
>CP092875.1:38499819-38543313 GCA_030710605.1 Cordylochernes scorpioides
GTCTATAGTTTCTCACTTAAATGGAATTTTTTGTATTATTTGTTTGCTAATAAACTATTTATTATCAAATATTTTGATTTTTATTTCCTTTTTTTTCTCATTGCTCTAAACCTAAATTTTGTACATTTTCAGTGGCCGCTGCTCGCCTCTGTAATACCTTTTTAGCGGTAAAGTTGTATTTAAACAACAATTAAATCTCGAAATTTTAATTTCAAAATGGTCGAATTATCGGAAGAATCGAATAATCGATAGCGTCGAATTACAGTTTGTTATATGATAAGCCGTAGGCCGGGACATCAAAATAGTGTCGAATTATCGTGTGTCGAATTAACGAGGTTTTACTGTATATATATAAAAACTAGAAATGTAGTTTTAATGAGGTCCTTTAAATGAATATTCCTTTTATATGTACTCTTAACTGCATTATAGTTGTGTTGTTTGCAATTTTATTTTCTGATTTGTTAATTTTTCTTTTTTTTTTCACTTTAAATATATTTATTTGAACCTTTCACCAATTCCTATAGTTTCTCACCTCAAAAGGTTTTTTAATCAATCATTTAGATTTTTGATCTTCTCTTTATATACGTAATCACTGCTCTATTTATTAATTTTCTACATTTTTGCACTGTGCTGTCTAATATGTTGTTAATTATAAGATTTGTTGTGGATGATATGATTTTATTCTCATTTTAAAATAGAAATATATATCTGCCCGAAAGTACTTGGAAAGTATTTTTACATACCCTTATATTTGAAATTATGCTTCTAGAAAATCAGATTATACCTATTGCAATTTTTAAGCCACAGCTTATACTCTTAATGTATCTGCGGGCCCTTCGGTAAACCCGGGGCGTTGCCCGGGTCACTCGGCTAGTATTTAAATATTTTGTTAGAATTAGTATATATATTGCTAATTTTGATTCAGTGTGATGTTTGTAAATTTAGAAATCATTTGAGAGAGACTATGATATATTTAAAAATTTAGAAATCATTACTAAAAAATCGAATAAATGATTAATAAATAAAAACAAATTTTAAAAAAGCTTTCATGAAATGCACTAATACAGAGCTATAACGGCGTCGGTTCAGTGGGACCATCGCGGACGGCAATGCATGCAGCAACACGTCTAGATAGAGAGTCAATGGCTCTCCATTTCCTTTCAACCACTTGTTACAGTAGCTCTTCTGAACGCGGCTGAGGCAAGGCATGCAGACGGCCGTTTAATAATGTCCCAGACGTGCTCAATTCGTGAGAGGTCGGGAGAGCACGGTGGCCTGGGAAGCATATGTACATCTTGTAGAGATTGTTGGCTATGCGAGCTGTGTGCGGTTGGGCATTATCCTACTGATAAAGAGCTTTGGGTACCCCCTGAAGATAGGGGAGTGTCACCGGTCTCAGCACATCATCAACGTATCGTGGGCCGTCATAGCGCTCTCAATACGAACTTAAAGTGACCTGGTATCATACGCGATTGCGCCCCAAACAATTATTCCACGTGGTCGAGCGGTGGGGTGTTCCAAAAATGCTGCCGGATTGGACCTTTCTCCACGTCGACGCCACACAGCGACTTTCACTGGACAAACAGAAGCGTGACATATCTGAGAATACGACCCTGTGCCATTCCGTAATCCACGTCGATCTAGCCCGGCACCATTCCAAACGTTGGCGTCTATTCTGTGGGTCAATGGCAGTCTTCTTACCGGACAACATGAATGAAGGTCATTAGCAACTAATTGACGTGAAGTGGTTCTGGTCGAGATGGAATTATCTAGGGTGTCTTGTACATTTTTCAGAATGTAGGTACAAATGGCATGTGTGCCCGCCACTGCTTGTCAAAATATACGCCGATCCACGCGTGCTGATGTCACTCTGTTATTACACGTGTCTTTTGAAACAAGAACAAATTTTACGATGATTTTTCCTCGAAGAAATAACGGCACGAATACTGTCCTTTCTGCAAGTTCCCTACCTTATATCTTACTCCTCGTGCGCACAAGAGATGCACATTTCACACCATTTTCATAACTCGGTGAGGTGCGGGTACCCTGAAATTTGCATAATTTTCTGCCCACTCTTTCTAGGTGTTCCATTCTCAATGTCGCGCAGTGTATGATTAAAAATAAAAACTACGAGGGACAATCATATATTGAGTGAAGATGTAAAATATTTTGTAAATATAAAAACTTACCGATCAGTTGTTTCATATTAGATCGAATTAAGTTAGAAAATAACGATGAATGTTCCCCGCCACTTTTATTTTTACTCATATAAATCAAAATTTTCAAAGGCAGGAGCTAAAATATTTATTTTTCTTTTTAGTGAATCAAAATAAATATTTTTAAAGTTATTCTTTTTACTTATTAATCATTTCATGTAAAGATAAAAATTTGTCTATCTCTCCTTTGTTTACATATATATTTTTGTTTTTAAAGGCTACAATGGAACGACAAAGAGTCAATAAGACAATATGTATAATTTATCTCTTTTTTCAAAACGAAGATACCTTTAATAAAAATGAACACTTTATCATCCTTTCTTTTTTCTTTATTTTCTCTCTTTCTCTCTATAAATCAGAATTAGTATAAGCTGCTAAGCTACTGAATAAATTGTAACCAAACTTTTTATATAATCCTCTTTGGTTTATTTGGAATGTCTTCGTTTTAATTACTTTTTTAATTATCTTGTGTTATAATGCAGGATTTTTGTAATAATGGAATCCAGAATTAAACGTTGTTGCTTGCTATTGATATTGGAGTAATGGACGGTGAGTCCAACGTTTGATTCTTGAAGCCATCATAACCTAAACTCACCAATATATCAATAGATGCATTGAACTACCTTATATATATCACAGCTATTTAATGTAAATGGAAGTATAATTTGTAGCATAAATTACACTGATAGACAAAACTTAAGGAAGTTGTACCTTATAGCATATATATATCGGGATTCAGAAAATAACTCTGTGCATCAAATATCTCTCAGAGTTATTTTCTGAATCCCGATATATATATGCTATAAGGTACAACTTCCTTAAGTTTTGTCTATCAGTGTAATTTTATTTGAGAGTATAGTTTTTTTTTGTTCCATTTCATTTTTCTATTAGTTGGTAGAGTTAAAGATATGTCAATTTTAGTTATTCTAGCATTTACATATAATCGTTATTAACCTTTGTTTATAATTAGTCTTTTGCATTATAATCCATTTAATCAATAATGTATTTCAATATAAATTTAATCAATATAATATATTCAATTTAATCAATATTTATCGTGGGTCGGTGGAAGGATGGTTTATACCGTAGGATTTCGACCGCTACTACCCGGGTTCGATTCCCGCATTGGGCACTTTTTCTGATTTAAAAAAATGCTCCAATGGCCCCCGATATTTGCAAAGGTCCAACCCTACCAGCGAGTGCAAGTATAACCAAAACGGGCCTCAGACACATTTGTAAGTGCAAAATCGAACTGATTTTCACATTTTTAGACATGTGGTGCATTTACAGTAAAAGCAGTCGCCTTCTTCTACCCACCATGATTATCATGGCCTGTACCACGTGTACTAGGGATAAGCAAAAAATATATATAAATAATATATATATATATTTCTCTATGAAGTCAATCTCAGTTATGTGAATCGTGCAATTGGCATAATATTTATATGGACTTTTAACACTGTGAAAGGGCGTTATTTTTCTTCTTACTCCTTTAAAAGGACTCCAAGGGCCGAAAGCTCGAGTTAATTAAAACATATTATCGCTAGAAAATCTACTCTAGATGGAATATTTTTCTCTCAAGTGATATTATACAAGGGGGATTACATTATATTTGGAACAATATTGGATTATTTGGTGGAATTTGTTGAATAAAAATAAGTAAGAAACACCCTAGTAAAAGGTTCATTTAACCGAAAGGAAAAACATTCAAATGGAGTAAAATTGAAGTGAAGAAATTTTGCTTGAAGGAACAAAAAACTAATATAAAATTTAAATAGGCGAAATTCTGGAACTAATTAAATTTAAATTGTTTCTTTAAAGATATACATATTTATAGGCGAATATTTTGGGAAATTATTTCCTATTATATTTATGTCTAAATAAAAATATAATTAATACGCCTGCTGGTCAAATTTCATTCGAGAAAAGAATCCAGACGTTGCCCGCGTCATTCGTCTAGTATATAAATATTTGTAATATGAAAATTGTATTCAATTTTAAAATTATAATTTCTAGAACAAATTACTCTGTTTAAATCGACCGCCAGATGTCGCGGCTTTCCCTATATAAAACCCATTGTTGTTGTTTCCCGTTGGCCGGCTCAAATCCTTTTGTACATATGTAAATACGTTATATTTTATTTTCTTCTTTACGCCTTAAATAAATTATTTCTTTATTATGTCTATTAGTAGAATTGAAGCAAATTGTGATTCAAAGTTAATTTTATTATTTTTACCATGACTGCAATGATCAATATCATAAAATACTACAATATCACAAACATACTCATGTATCCTTTAAACAAAAATCAGCATCAGCAAATAATAATTTTATATCTCAATAATATTCCAAAATCAACAGAAAATATTTTTATAACATATATATATTAAAATTCGAAAAACTATTAAAGACTCGTATGATTCGTTTTAAAAATAAACAATTTCTACTGTCCTTACTGCTTTTTAAAAAGAATCATACGCGTCTATAATAGTTTCGAATTTTGATAACAGATAGCGCGCTAATGCATCATTATATATATATATATAGTGTAAAAACTATATAATAAAAATATAATAGTGATTCTATATTTAAAATTTAATGAGTAAACTGATAATAATGATAATTTATATCAAGTAGATTTGATTAGATTAGCAAGCTAAATCTAAATTAATTATAAAAATAAATAGTTGTTTAGTTTTATAGTTTAGTTTTGCATTAAAATTATCTTTATTATTTTGATTATTTAAATTCAAATTATAAAATTTGTAAATTGTTATTATTTAGTAGAGATAGAGAGAGAAAAAAAATCCTTTACTTCTTACACATCATCTAATTAATTATATATTTATAATTAATAACAATAAAATTTAACAACGTAACGTCTTTTGCATCGGCTTTTACACGTCATTTAGACATACTCTAATTTGTATATAGAATAATAGAAGTGAGAATATATTTAATATTATAAATTTTAGTAGTTAGAGAAAAGAGAGAAAGACAGAACCATACACTTATAATCAAACTAATAATAAGAAAAAATAAAATATTTGTAAAGAAGGTAGATAAGATTGTTAGTATATATATATATTATTTTTATAATTTTATATTTTATCTATTTTTTTTTTTAAGATTTTTAATTTTTTTTTATTTTATATAATGAATATATCTAGTTGTATTTAGTGAAATATCTATAATATGAATTAACTTTTGTTATAAATTTGGTTATTATGTTTTGAAACCCTAATGGTAGACCAGACATATACAAAAAAAAATTTAAAATGAAATAATTAATTGAAAGAGAGATATGCTGGACCGAGGATTATCAAATAGAAATCCAGCTGATATTTCACCTCTGCTCTATTATATCATATATCTCTCTTAGACCGGATTATATGTGTTAATATTAAGCTGTTTTAGTGAAACATTTATATATAAAGATACAACAAACATAAGTGTTAAGAACTTCTAAATGTTACCTACCTAGTCTGTGACGCGTTCCTCTGTAAACAGCTATTTCTGGATAACATCTGTTGCGGGGGGGACCCGTGTACCTCCCTTCAGAAATAGATTGTTTTCTTAGAAATAAACTGAAGAAGAAAGAAAATAGTTAAGGGAAGAAAGCCAATCTTTATAATCTTTACAGTTAGATATATTAATATAACTGATTCAATTATTATTTATCTTTTAATTTTCCTTTAAAAAGGTAAATTATTAGATGATTAATAAAGCTATTAATTTTGAAAATTCATTAATATTTAATTTCATTTTCCTCCCCAGAAATTGGAGATTAAATAAAATGAATTCTATACAATATTACTTTAAAAATCTTGTGAAAATTTTTTAAAATCAGTTATATAATTTAAGTTTAATTAACTGTTAAAGATTATAAGTTTGTATTAGTTATTATTGAGAGAAATTATAAAAAGTTGATTTAATAAATGGATACTTCCATTTGTTTTTTTTAAAGTATTTTATAATTGATATACTGTTGAAGTATTTTACTTGTTTAATACTAAATTTGTTTTTAATAAATTCCATGTTTAAATTTTTAATATCTTCAATGAAATTTTCTAATATATTATTTATTCTATAAAATCTTAGAAACTGACCAAAATATATACCTTTGCAGCAGTTTAATGATATATTAGAATTTATATTGCAGTATTTTATAATATTGAAATTATAATTACTTTATTTATTATAAATTTTAATAGCATTATTTGTAAGGTTTATATTTAGGTCTAAAAAGTAAACTTTTTTGTTTCTATTAATTTTTTCATTGTTCTTAAGTTTCAAGTATTTAGGATATATTTCAGGTATTATGTTTTTAAACTGTGGATTATTAAATATTATGATGTCATCTACATAACGGAACATTTGCCAATTAACATTATTTTGTAGAAAGTATTCTCTTTCGTACCAGAATAGTATTAGGTTGGCTAATAAAGGACTTGAAGATGTTCCCATGGGAACGCCTTCTGATTGAATATATATTTTATTTTTAAATTCTATATAATTAAAATTTAAAAATGTTTCCAGTAGAGTTTTTGCTGTTTTAAGATCTAATTTAATTGTTTTATATCTGTTATGAATAATTTTAATGTGGAAAGTTTTGTCATTAATGAATTCGTTAAATAAATTGGTTATTTTATTATTTAGATCTCTTAAATTTATTTTAGAATATAGGTCCTCAAAATCAAATGTGTGTACTGAATCAATGTTTGTCCAATTGTTCATTAAATAGTTAATGATTTTTTTATTTGAGTCGATAAATTTATATAATTATATTTATTAGTTAATTTATTTATAATAAATTGTAGTGTTGAAGCTAATTGTATATCAATGTTTTTTATAACTGAATTTATACCAGATGTGATTGTTCTGAAAGAAATTGGTTTTTTGTGTAGTTTAGGAATTATATAGAATTTTGGTATGTTTGGATTTTTGTTGTAGTTATAAATCTTTAGTGAATTTTCCACGTTTTTGATGTCTTTTTTGATTTTTGTGCTGTAGTTCTAGCAAAAGTGTATTTATTATTATTATCAATTTCCTTTTTTAGAATATCGTGGTATAGATTTTTACAAATTATAGATAAATTATTGGGACATTTATCTATAGGAGTGATAATAAAGTCCTTCTGTAATTTAATTATATTTTCTTTAAAAGAAGGAATATCTGAATTAGGTTTTGTGTATTTAAGTGTATTATTATAATAATTTATAATTTCCTTTTTAATATTATGTTTCCATTCCAGAAAAGTAAATTCTGGAATACTGTATTTTATACTAGTTTTATTTATGAAAATGTCTATATCTTTTAATATAGATTTAATTGTATTATTATAATTGTGTTTAATTTGAGGTATATATTTATACCCTTTATTTAAAATATCTTGATATTCTGGATTTAAAAAAGAAAAATTGCTAGTTAATATATGACCTGAGAGCTTATATTTATCTATATAGTTGTTGCAATTACATTTAATTTTTTTAAAATTTGCCAAATTATTAATAAATTGGTTATAATTGCAAACTAAACTACCTATATTTTTGTTGTATCTCCAGATTGTTTTAAAATTTAAATTTTTTAAAGGGAAAAGATTATTGATGTTTTGGTTATTAAAAATATCATTAAATTTAATATGATTAAATAAATTGTTATTAAATTTAATGATAATATTAATGTTATTAGTAGATTGTTTAATTTTTCTGTATTTAAAGATGTCGTGTGTGATATCTATTAATCTGTTAGTCAGATTATGAATTTTAATATATTCTATAAGTTTGATAAATTTATTATTATTTAGTTTAAATAATGTTTTAATAAATTTATCGACGAAGTTGTTAGTATACATTTGTTTTGGGTCCAGTAATTCTTCAAATTCAATGTAACCTAATTTATTGGTAGTTTTACCTCTAGTTTTATTAGGTTTAGTTTTAAATTCATTTTTTTTTTTGTATTTGCAGCTGATTTCATAAGTTGAAATTTCTTCTGTTTGTGGTTTGTATGTGTAGTTTAATTCGTCATTAAGTCCATAAGGGAATAATGTGTTGTGTTTATAAATGTAGTTGTTTTCTAATAATAGTCGTTGTTTTTTGTTTTGACATATGTCTAGTATTTCTATCTTAAAGTTGTTAAAAGTATGTAATTGATTGTGTTCTTTCATATATATATTACCAATTGATTTTTTAGCGTGGTTTCTATGTAGGTTTATTCGTATATTTAATGGATTACATGTTTGTCCTATATATGATAGTTGACAAATTTGGCATGTCAATTTATAAATAGTATTTACAAATTTACAACTAGTCGTTTGAAATGTGTCATGGTTCTTAAGAGAGGGACAAGTTTGACAATTCTTTCTTAGGCAATTTTTAGCGAGTTTTAATTAACATAAGAGAGGTGCTAACCCTAATATGTTTGTAGTTTTTTTTTAGTTTTTTAGTTTGTTATTCTTATGAATTTTTTTTTTATTATAATTTTCTTAATTGTTTTTGTGGTGATTAAGTTTGTAACAAATTGAATAATTAATCTATAAAAATATAGATATTACTGTTTGTTATCTGTTATATTATTAAGAATAACTAATAAAAAACATCTTTAAACTAACTAAACACTGAGAAAAAACAAAAGTTCTGAAGTTATTTTTTCTAAAATTACTTTTATAATTTACTTTTTTATAATCAAATAATAAAAGATAATTAAATTCTGTATGGATTTTTAGTTATATTAGAATTTCTAATATAATTTAATTTGTATATTATATTAAATATAAAAATATATCATAGAGCAAGCTCATATGAATTAATATAGTGTAAAAACTATATAATAAAAATATAATAGTGATTCTATATTTAAAATTCAATGAGTAAACTGATAATAATGATAATTTATATCAAGTAGATTTGATTAGATTAGCAAACTAAATCTAAATTAATTATAAAAATAAATAGTTGTTTAGTTTTATAGTTTAGTTTTGCATTAAAATTATCTTTATTATTTTGATTATTTGAATTCAAATTATAAAATTTGTAAATTGTTATTATTTAGTAGAGATAGAGAGAGAAAAAAAATCCTTTACTTCTTACACATCATCCAATTAATTATATATTTATAATTAATAACAATAAAATTTAACAACGTAACGTCTTTTGCATCGGCTTTTACACGTCATTTAGACATACTCTAATTTGTATATAGAATAATAGAAGTGAGAATATATTTAATATTATAAATTTTAGTAGTTAGAGAAAAGAGAGAAAGACAGAACCATACACTTATAATCAAACTAATAATAAGAAAAAATAAAATATTTGTAAAGAAGGTAGATAAGATTGTTAGTATATATATATATTATTTTTATAATTTTATATTTTATCTATTTTTTTTTTTAAGATTTAAAAAAAAAAAAAATTTTATATAATGAATATATCTAGTTGTATTTAGTGAAATATCTATAATATGAATTAACTTTTGTTATAAATTTGGTTATTATGTTTTGAAACCCTAATGGTAGACCAGACATATACAAAAAAAAATTTAAATGAAATAATTAATGGAAAGAGAGATATGCTGGACCGAGGATTATCAAATAGAAATCCAGCTGATATTTCACCTCTGCTCTATTATATCATATATCTCTCTTAGACCGGATTATATGTGTTAATATTAAGTTGTTTTAGTGAAACATTTATATATAAAGATACAACAAACATAAGTGTTAAGAACTTCTAAATGTTACCTACCTAGTCTGTGACGCGTTCCTCTGTAAACACCTATTTCTGGATAACATCTGTTGCGGGGGGGACCCGTGTACCTCCCTTCAGAAATAGATTGTTTTCTTAGAAATAAACTGAAGAAGAAAGAAAATAGTTAAGGGAAGAAAGCCAATCTTTATAATCTTTACAGTTAGATATATTAATATAACTGATTCAATTATTATTTATCTTTTAATTTTCCTTTAAAAAGGTAAATTATTAGATGATTAATAAAGCTATTAATTTTGAAAATTCATTAATATTTAATTTCCATTTTCCTCCCCAGAAATTGGAGATTAAATAAAATGAATTCTATACAATATTACTTTAAAAATCTTGTGAAATTTTTTTAAAATCAGTTATATAATTTAAGTTTCCAGAATTTACTTTTCTGGAATGGAAACATAATATTAAAAAGGAAATTATAAATTATTATAATAATACACTTAAATACACAAAACCTAATTCAGATATTCCTTCTTTTAAAGAAAATATAATTAAATTACAGAAGGACTTTATTATCACTCCTATAGATAAATGTCCCAATAATTTATCTATAATTTGTAAAAATCTATACCACGATATTCTAAAAAAGGAAATTGATAATATTAATAAATACACTTTTGCTAGAACTACAGCCACAAAAATCAAAAAAGACATCAAAAACGTGGAAAATTCACTAAAGATTTATAACTACAACAAAAATCCAAACATACCAAAATTCTATATAATTCCTAAACTACACAAAAAAACCAATTTCTTTCAGAACAATCACATCTGGTATAAATTCAGTTATAAAAAACATTGATATACAATTAGCTTCAACACTACAATTTAATATAAATAAATTAACTAATAAATATAATTATAAATTTATCGACTCAAATAAAAAAATCATTAACTATTTAATGAACAATTGGACAAACATTGATTCAGTACACACATTTGATTTTGAGGACCTATATTCTAAAATAAATTTAAGAGATCTAAATAATAAAATAACCAATTTATTTAACGAATTCATTAATGACAAAACTTTCCACATTAAAATTATTCATAACAGATAAACAACAATTAAATCAGATCTTAAAACAGCAAAAACTCTACTGGAAACATTTTTAAATTTTAATTATATAGAATTTAAAAATAAAATATATATTCAATCAGAAGGCGTTCCCATGGGTACATCTTCAAGTCCTTTATTAGCCAACCTAATACTATTCTGGTACGAAAGAGAATACTTTCTACAAAATAATGTTAATTGGCAAATGTTCCGTTATGTAGATGACATCATAATATTTAATAATCCACAGTTTAAAAACATAATACCTGAAATATATCCTAAATACTTGAAACTTAAGAACAATGAAAAAATTAATAGAAACAAAAAAGTTAACTTTTTAGACCTAAATATAAACCTTACAAATAATGCTATTAAAATTTATAATAAAAAAAGTAATTATAATTTCAATATTATAAAATACTGCAATATAAATTCTAATATATCATCAAACTGCTGCAAAGGTATATATTTTGGTCAGTTTCTAAGATTTTATAGAATAAATAATATATTAGAAAATTTCATAGAAGATATTAAAAATTTAAACATGGAATTTATTAAAAACAAATTTAGTATTAAACAAGTAAAATACTTCAACAGTATATCAATTATAAAATACTTAAAAAAAAACAAATGGAAGTATCCATTTATTAAATCAACTTTTTATAATTTCTCTCAATAATAACTAATACAAACTTATAATCTTTAACAGTTAATTAAACTTAAATTATATAACTGATTTTAAAAAAATTTCACAAGATTTTTAAAGTAATATTGTATAGAATTCATTTTATTTAATCTCCAATTTCTGGGGAGGAAAATGGAAATTAAATATTAATGAATCTTCAAAATTAATAGCTTTATTAATCATCTAATAATTTACCTTTTTTAAGGAAAATTAAAAGATAAATAATAATTGAATCAGTTATATTAATATATCTAACTGTAAAGATTATAAAGATTGGCTTTCTTCCCTTAACTATTTTCTTTCTTCTTCAGTTTATTTCTAAGAAAAGAATCTATTTCTGAAGGGAGGTACACGGGTCCCCCCCCGCAACAGATGTTATCCAGAAATAGCTGTTTACAGAGGAACGCGTCACAGACTAGGTAGGTAACATTTAGAAGTTCTTAACACTTATGTTTGTTGTATCTTTATATATAAATGTTTCACTAAAACAACTTAATATTAACACATATAATCCGGTCTAAGAGAGATATATGATATAATAGAGCAGAGGTGAAATATCAGCTGGATTTCTATTTGATAATCCTCGGTCCAGCATATCTCTCTTTCCATTAATTATTTCATTTTATAAATAGTATTTACTAATTTACAACTAGTCGTTTGAAACACATAATTTTTTAACACATAAAATCCGGTTGAAAAGAGGTCTATTGACATAATAGAGAAGGGATGAAATGTCAGCTGGACTTCATTTGAGAATTCCCGGTCCAGCAGATCTCTTTTTCCAATAATTATTTCAATTTAAATTTTTTTGTATATGTCTGGTCTACCATTAGGGTTTCAAAACATAATAACCAAACTTATAACAAAAGTTAATTCATATTATAGATATATTACTAAATACAACTATTTATATTCATATTTTAAAATAAAAATTTAAAAAAATCATTAAAAATAAAAAAAGGATAAAATATAAAATTATAAAAAATATATATATATACTAACAATCTTATCTACCTTCTTTACAAAACTTTTCTTTTTCTTATTATTAGTTTGATTAAAAGTGCATGGTTCTGTCTTTCTCTCTTTTCTCTAACTACTAAAATTTATAATATTAAATATATTCTCACTTCTATTATTCTATACTAGACGAATGGCCAGGGCAACCCCCGGGTTTTACCCGAGTGCGTATATATTTAAAAACGTTTTAATTCAAATACTATTCGTTACAATTATAAATTGGCGCCATGGATATCACTCTTGTGAAACGTCGCGTTCCAAACTGTGTGTTTTTAAAACGTTTTAAATAAAATACTATTCGTTACAATTATAAATTGGCGCCGTGGATGTCTCTCTTGTGAAACGTCCCGCCCCAAACTGTGTGTGTCTTGAAAATATAAAAATAAAAATGTGAATTTTCATAAAGATTATATCATGTCGATTTTTTTTTTTTGCATTTCACCTACTAAATCGATAGAGATAATTACATTTGCAACATGAACTTAGGTATATTGACTAAATAGAAAACTGCATAGTAATAAAGATCATTTTTTAAAGGCACCATATCGTTTTTTTTTTCAATAAAATCGAAACAAAAATTAACGATAAATAACGATAATTGCCTTGAAAAGAAATTGCCTTAAAAAAAAGAAACTTTCGCGGTGATTTTGTCTTGCATTCGTTTATACAATTATTATATACGAATGACCCGGGCAACGCCCGGGTTTTACCCGATTAAATGCTTTTGTTCAAATACTATTCGTTACAATTATAAATTGGCGCCGTGGATGTCATTCTTGTATAATATATAAATGAGTTTTAAAAATTGTAAAAAAAAAAAAAATGCATCGGCCGGGAATCGAACCCGGGCCGCCCGCGTGGCAGGCGAGCATTCTACCACTGAACCACCGATGGTTATGAAAAATCCCATCCGTGAGCTTCAGACAAACAGACAGAATAAGGCAAATATATAAGTAGATATAAATTAGAGTATGTCTAAATGACGTGTAAAAGCCGATGCAAAAGACGTTACGTTGTTAAATTTTATTGTTATTAATTATAAATATATAATTAACTGAATGATGTGTTAGAAGTAAAGGACTTTTTTTTCTCTCTCTCTCTCTCTCTACTAAATAATAACAATTTACAAATTTTATAATTTGAATTTAAATAATCAAATTAATGAAGATAATTTTAATACAAAACTAAACCATAAAACTAAACAACTATATATTGTTATATATATTTTAAAAATAAGGCTTATTTTGGATTTAAATATGATTATTTATTTACCGATATTTCGATGGATCAATCTTCCATCTTTTACGAGGTGTTTTGCAGTGAAGCACGCAGCAGGTCGCGCGCCCCAGGTGAGCCACTAGACGTCTTCTAAGCTTATTGGGCGATGAACCATCTAATATATACAATCTAAACAGAGTAAATATAATCAAAATAAAAGTGATATATGTAAATGACTATTGAAATTAAGAGATATCAAATTAATTAAAGAAAAAGTGATATATGTAAATGACTAAGTGATATATGTAAATGACTAATGAAAATTAAGAGATATCGAATTAATTAAACAAATAAAATATCATGAAAATTGAAATAACTGTGTAACAAATATACAAATAGTAGTAATAGATATCCGATTAAAAATGGAATAAAATAACCATGTAAATAGCATAATCATCTAAGAGGTTCTAAACTGGGTATATATATCTGGCAAGTCAATCTTTCTATTGATACTATTTTTATTCTCTAATGAGCTCCAGCTTTCTAAAAATAAACGGCAATGTTTTTCTTTGATGTTTTGATGAATTATAGATGTGTGATCGAAGTCTGGAGTGTGACTATTGTTGAATGCATGATCTACTAGTAGAGATGTCGGGTTATGGCGCTTTAGTGCGGATTTGTGTTGGTTAATTCTTTCAGATAAAGGTTTGCTGGTTTCTCCTATGTATATTGCCTGGCAGGATTTGCATGGTATTTTATAAACCACATTCGCTCTATCTTCTGGCTTGTAGATTTGTTTTGTATCAGGGTGACGGAAGATGCTTCTTAAATTCTGATTGGGTTGATATCTGGTTGTAATATTGTGTTTTTTTAAACTTCTGGCTATTCTTTCACAGCCATAGCTGTAAGGTAGGGAGCAAAACATGTTCGGGGTTGAGATCTGTGTATTGTTCGTGGATGGAATTTTTGGTGTATATAATTGTTTTTTGATGAATTCTTTAGGATAATTATTGTTTTGAAGTTCTTGAAATAATCTAGCTTTTTCAATTTTTTCATCAGTTTTATCTGTAAAATGTGTAGTCAACCTCTTGGATAGTGTTTTGACCACCGCAACCTTATGGCAGATGGGACCAAAAGAATTGAAGTTCAGGTAACTTCCTGTGTGGGTTGGTTTTCGATAAATTTTCGTTTCAATTTTATTTTGATTTCTGGCCAGTTGTAAGTCCAAAAATGGTAGAGATCTATTTTCTTCTAATTCATAAGTGAATTTCAGAAAGGGTCTAAGACTATTAAGAAAATTTATAATTATGGAAACATCCACCTCTGTGATGCATAAAACATCACAATGTAGCGTTTCCACATTAAAATTTGTAGTTGTGTGGATTCAACGATTAACTTGTCAATCTTATCCATGAAGACATTGGCTAATGCAGATGATATAGGATTTCCCATTGGAAGTCCCTTGACCTGTTTGAAATATCTGTTCTTATAGAAGAAGTAATTAAATGATAGGCAGAGTTTGATCAGTTCTATGAGAGCCTCCTTTGGGATAGGGAGGGGTAGGTCTGGGTGGGAATTTATGAATTCTTGTAGAGCAAGAATTGCTTCGTCATGTGGGATGGAAGTATAAAGGGATTCTATATCAAAAGATATGATCCGGCTGCCTGGTGAAACTGGAGTATTTTTGATTGCTTCAATAGCTACTATTGGATTGGGGACTGTGTGGAGAAGTTTCTTCTGGAATGGTGATATAATTGATGACAGAAATTTGGTGATGGGGTACAGGGGCGAGCCAGAATATGACACTATGGGACGTAATGGGGTATTGGGTTTATGAACTTTTGGTAGACCGTGTAAATTTGGAAGATTTTGAGCCGTGGCTTTTAAACTGTCGAAGGTTTTGTTATCTAGCTTGTATATTTGTTACACAGTTATTTCAATTTTCATGATATTTTATTTGTTTAATTAATTCGATATCTCTTAATTTTCATTAGTCATTTACATATATCACTTAGTCATTTACATATATCACTTTTTCTTTAATTAATTTGATATCTCTTAATTTCAATAGTCATTTACATATATCACTTTTATTTTGATTATATTTACTCTGTTTAGATTGTATATATTAGATGGTTCATCGCCCAATAAGCTTAGAAGACGTCTAGTGGCTCACCTGGGGCGCGCGACCTGCTGCGTGCTTCACTGCAAAACACCTCGTAAAAGATGGAAGATTGATCCATCGAAATATCGGTAAATAAATAATCATATTTAAATCCAAAATAAGCCTTATTTTTAAAATATAAATGTATTATGGATTGCTCTATGTTCAGAATGTTATATATATATATATATATATATATATTGTTACACCGTGTAGCAACTGTGTAGGGTCATCTACCGATATAGAATACATATAGATACGATATACGATATATATACGATAAGAAGCTTAAGTGAATAAAAAGTGAATTATCCTCTAAAGTTATTGTGTTTATTTATTCGTTGTCTTCCTCGTAGTTGGTGAACCTGAGTCTCCGCGTACCTCCTCTCTCTCTCCAAATAACCAATCAAGATATATACAATAGCAATGTTACAAAAGGAATGACACTATAGTAATTAATCTTAAAATGATACATTAGCGCGCCATATGTTATGAAAATACGAAACTATTATAGACACGTATGATTCTTTTAAAAATTAAACAATTTCAACTGCCCTTATTGCAATGGAAAAATTAATGGGATGGCCTGGCTCATCATGGGTGAACCCTCTTTGCAGTTTCGCCAGTTTAATCTACCATACTTTGAATTTTCGATTTTCCTTTTATAGTGATACTGATGCTTGATAGACTCTTGAGATGGGTATTTTATAAAGATTAGAACTATGGACATAAGCTTTGAAGACAGTAGAAAATTACATACAAATATAAATATATAATTTTTCCATTGCAATAAGGGCAGTAGAAATTGTTTAATTTTTAAAATAATCATACGTGTCTATATTAGTTTCGAAATTTCAGTACATAATATGTTTAAAATAAATTTAAAATATCATAGATATTATTTTGAGTAAATAGGGAGGCGTATCAAACATGTTGTAACAATATACACAAAGTTCACCTAAAGGGCACTTCAACTCATGTCCATTTAAAAAATCTAATAATAAAATATTGTAAATTTAAGGAGTATATAGAGGTATAAATGAAGATACGGATTAAAATTGTCTATAATAGTTTCTAATTTTCATAACAGATGGCGCGCTAATGCATCAAAAAATATATCTGATAAGATCTAACAACCACTATTTAACAACAAACTCTATCCACAAATAATGTCTAAGAACAACCTATCGCGCACAAAATTATAAATCAAGCACGGGTAGGGAAACCCAGAACCAAGGATGGTAAATCGATATGTTTTATATGTGACAGACCACTAGGTACTGTTTAACAATTAAATACATCCCATACACTCACAGAAAACCCAGATTTTAATCTACCGAACGATATAATGAGAGACGTGTCAAATTAACTTTAACAAATATTTAACTTCTTCGATTTTTTTGCATTCGGTAAAATGTGTTTTTAATAAGAGATGTGTCAAGTCAAGAGTGAGTGACCGGGACGTCTATAGTGTTTATTGAATTCAGTGAGATGTCACCTTGCATTTATATCTTGAGGCCCCGCGTAACCTTCTTAGAAGGTTAATAAAGATTGATATTTCAATTATATTTATTGGGTAGCTTTTTACATTTCCCTTACGTCATTTTTTTTATTGTAATCAGCATTTGTTGTAATTACATTTGCTACTTTGTCTACTCATATGCGGCTAAGCCTACACCTGTAATACCCAGCAACTGTAACATTTGTCATTGAGGAACCTTTCAGGGATACCGATGTATGCACATATAAATTTCTGTAATTTAACATATTTTTGTTCATTTCTTAAGCGTTTTTTAAACAACATGATTGGGATCTCTATGCTTAATTTGCCAGTTTTAATGTGGTGGAACTTGAGTCTTTCATCCCAGAAGTCAAGCTAAAAGCCCGGATTGGCAAATGGAATGCCGAAATTAAAGCACTTCCTACGCTCTAGGTTCTATCCCTTAATATTCGATTGAGCTTAGAGTAGATGGGTATCCGTTACAATTGCAGTTTCGAAAGTCTTGTTAGTAAATTAACCACATTGATTCAACGACGCGCGGTGATTAGTCGAGATATTATACAAACCTGCGATGATAAATATTCAAGAGAAATTTTAACTAAATATTATGTTTTGGTGTGAAAATTTCGAAGATGACTTCCATTTTTTTCCATCACGACAGACATTCTTCTTAAAATCGATCTATATAAAATAAAATACAAAGATATGTCTGTTTTTTCCTCATGCACTTCTACAATATATGACCAAGCTGAACGGAATTTTCACAAGTTATAGAACTATTGGCTCGAGCATCATAGTTTCGAGCAAAGAAAATTCGATTTAGACATTTAGAAAACATATCGATTAGTATATTTTATTAACACAAAGCAATAACGCGCCATCTATATATATAAAATATAGAATATAGAAGTTCGATTTATGTATAAAAGAAACATTCGCGCTTTTAAATCCTTTTATTTTATAAGTATATTTTATGTCAGAAATGATAGCACACTCAGTAATGTTAATTTCATATAACCCAGGCCTGCGATTAGGAAATAAAATGGATTGGTAACTGAACCTTATGTATAATTTAGTGCTGATTAAAAGAACAAAGTAGAATTTTTATCACGTCACGTTCACTTGAAAAATTCAATTTTACATGGATTTAAACGAGATTTAATCTTAATTTTTCTCTTTCAAATTTGTTTCCTCCTTTCTTCAGAATCTAGTTTTATAATTAAGGCAAATGGATTATAAAGTAAAATTTAATGGCCAAAAAGACATAATCTTGAACCAAGCGTCACGAGTGCGATTCTGGGGGTTGAGCGAAAAAAAAAAAACATTGTTACCTACTCTGCATATAAAATAGGTGACATGAAAGTTTGTCAAGGCTATTCCAAAAGATTGCGATTGTTTCAAATACCTGTGCAAAACATTTCAAGGTTTATCCGAAGCCAAGTAGAGAAGGAATTTTTGTTGGTACACAGGAATCCGCAAATTTGTGTAGGATAATGAATTCGAAACAAACATGACACCAGAATAAAAACAGCTTGGGTTACCTTCAACAAAGGTTGTCAGCAAAGGCAATTACAAGGATGTTGACTATAAACAAATTATAATGAAATTGCTGTACAATAATCAAGCTAGGGGTCATTCCGAGAATATCAAAATAGATTTCCTTCACTCACATGTGAAAATTTATTCCTAAAAATAGGGACCTGTTAGCGAAGAACAGGGTAAAAGGTTCCATCAAAACATCAAAGATGTAGAGAAAAAACATCAAGGAAGATGGGATAAGAACATGCTTATTGCCTACTGTTGGATGTTAACGCGAGATAGGCCTTAGAGTGAACATGAAATAAATCGTCAAAAATAAGTTTTAAAGAAAGCGAGTTCGTACTTAGAGGTAGTCTTAATCTTGTTTGGTTTTTATCGATACTAGACGAATAACCTTATTTTTCATATCAAATTATATTACGTACTATTTACTAGACGTGTGCAACGGGAAATACCTGGGGTATGTGTATGAACATATAGAATGAAAGTTGTTCTAAACTCAAAATATACACTTATGGAAATGGAGAGTGTTCGATTTCTCCGGTGGTCTATTTTTTTTAAGGAGATAAAGGCAATTTTGTTCACACTTGGTTATCTTGTGTCTTCAATTAAGGCCACCGTGTAACAAATATCTTTCAGAGTTATTGTCTGCATCCAGATATACATGCTTAAAAGGTACAACTTCCTTAAGGTTTGTCCATGATTGTATATGCAATAGCTGGCTTAGCTCGCCATGCACGGCCTTTAACCATCTTCACAAATTGTTAGGATGAATATTATCTTATTAATAAGCGGTTTTGTCGGATTCGATGACTATATGGGAAAGTTTAAAAAAATATATTAATTATATAAAATTATATAAAAATAACATTAATATCTTTCATCTTTTTCTGACCTACAATAAACTAATCGGTCTGTTTTATTTTATAAATGTATTTCTGGTCTTGAAACTATGATGTGTGCTCCTTCCAAATATAATTCTATAACCTGTGAAAATTTCCACCATTGGTCACATATTGTAGAGTGTAAAAGGAGCGAAAACGCACACAAACAAACCCATTATTTTTATAGATCGATTTTAAGAATATAAAAAAACTCTGACGTGATGATGAAATATTGAGGTCATTTTAAAAATAAGCAACCCAAATAACATATAATTCAGTTTGAAATATTCTTGAATATTTCACAAATTACAATTTCACAGCCCTGTGTTATAGATTGTACTCGGTGACTCATTTTGATTCGCTTGGCCGCTCTGAGATGTTCAGCCTCATTGGTTTGTTTTTTCCTTCTCTCATGGGACAATTAGATGGGAAGATATATATATAGGTTTAATTATTTATTGATATGTGTATATGTCTAAATTATCTTTGATTTATTTATTTATTTCAATTTAAAACGCTATGTTTCCCTAGAGACACTTTCGCTGTCATACATGTATGCCATTACATTTGTCTATACATATATATATATATATTTAAAGAGACAAAGGTCGCCTCTCCCGTCAAAATAGACGTCAAAACTAGACGCCATGTATTGACCGTCACCGCAAACTAGCGGTCTCGGGTCGGTGACAAAGCCACAACACCAGCTTTAGCAAACTGAAAAGCGTCCACCTAGAGACCATGGTTTCGGGCTAATGGCCCTCGTCAGTCTAGGGCGGACTTTATTCCATGAGATCCACACGGGATCTAATGGAATCTTGACAACAATTTTAGGCCGTGAATAGAATAGTAATTATCTTTGATAAATATTCAAATTTATGAATTTTTCTGCATTTGGTCAAATATTATTTTTATTTTTTATAAGTTAATCTGCCACATCTCTTCTGTTTGGTTGAGAAGGGTCGTGCTAATATAGAGAGAAAAATGTAGTAAGAAAGGAATACGTGAGCTAGACATTTATAGTTCTAATTGGATTTTGTAAGATACCACCTAGCATTTATCTTTTAAGACCCTGCATACCTCTAAGTCACGTTTTGTTGTAATTACAATTGCTATTTTGTGTACACGTGGGCAGCTAGGCCTTCATCTGTCGTTCCATGTAATATTTGTCAGACGAGAGGAACAAATAAACTAGGAAAACACCCAATATGAAGACCTACGCCTATATTTGCACAGACCCGGGCATATTTACACATAACCGATGTGCTGTATTAGATACTTTGTATTAGGCATCCTCTCAGATTAAAAAGAGTTGAAAAAAGTCGACCTACATCAATAAATTGAAAAATAGACGAAAACTATGAATTTTGTATAAATGTATATGTTTGAAAATAGAGCAATCCATATATTAAATTATTTAAAAATGCTTATTTTGGATCATATTGTTTTATTTTCCAATATTTCGTATGGCAACTCGCCAAACTTCTTCGGGAAACAAGATTTTTTTGAGATGCTCGCGTATCAATTAACGAGTATGTGCAACTGCTGTATGTACATCTCAAAACAATCTTGTTCCCCGAAGAAGTTTGGCGAGTTGCCATACGAAATATTGGAAAATAAAACTATATGATCCAAAATAAACATTTTAAAATAATATATGTATATATCTTGTTTAAAATAAAGAATTGAAAGTGCAGTCATAATAAAGAGAAATATAGAAAAATAAATATTTAATATCAGGTAGTTTTATTTTCAATTACTTGAATAAATTTACAATAAAATATTTCTCACATTCACAAAGAATTTATAAAATTAATCCTATATTAGTGAATATAAAAATAGGTGAGTTAACTATACATATTTACATCAATATTAAAAGTGGTATATTCTAAACTATGGTCAAAAGATGTAGAACATTTAATGATTGAAAATAAATTATATATTTAAAAAAATAAAGTATTTACATTTTTAGATTTTATATATGATATATATATTTAAGTATATGTTATAAAACCCTGTATCTTGTAATTCTTTTGTCTGAACAGACATAGGCGCAGATTTTTGGGTTGTTCGACATTATTTCAGCAAAAAAAATGGGACGCGAAATGAAGAAATTTAATGCTAGTTGAGCTGGTCCAAATGTAAAAAATATTTGAAAAATCTGAGGGAAAAATATATATATATTGAAATTTTGTTTAGGTATATTTTGTATCAAAATACAAAATGTAAGGCCTTGAAAAGGTTAAAGTTCTGCCAACCGAAATATTGGCAAGTGAATATTTTTATTCCATTCAATATGTGTGCCTTTTTTATTATATAAAGATTCAAATATGGATGGCTCTATTTTCAAAACGATATATAGAAATAGAGATAAAATTGACGAAAATATTTTCTTATATTTTTATTATATTCAAATCTAACTTCAAAAGGTTCAGGTAGGGATGAGGCTTGTTGAAAACAATGAGAGCAAAAGATAATTGTGAATAGATAAAATGTAATTTAATTAAGAATTCCGAAATATAAAAAGGTAGTACTTAAAAGGTTAGATATAAATTCACCAGAGCATCTTTTGTTGGATTGCCCTCTAACTAACCAAATTGTACTTGCTTACTTTGACATAATGCCAAATCATCTTTCGGTATATACTCAATCTTATGAAGACTTTGGCAAGTTTAGAGCAATTTGTACACAGATTTATAAATCACTACTAATTCATCGTGTAAATAAATAAAGATATATATGTAAATAATTCTAATATAGCACAATAGTCTGATAAACTTCGTGCTTCTGTAATAATAATAAAAATGTAGTACTTTAGAGGTGGTATTCTGAGCAGAAATTTTACAAGATCAAGATTTTACAATATCAAGGTTATCATGAGGAACAAACCTCAATACATCTTTTAAAAGATTGTCCTGTTTTTTAAGACTATAGAATCGACAATAATTTAATAGTAACAGGTCCAAGTAATTTTATTTCCAGTAAAGAAATGTATATTAAATTCAATACCTTTTGAAGATATATTTTAAATTATATATCAACAAATATCTTTAAGAAACTGATAATTTATATTATACTTATTGTACATATTGCCAGAGACTTCTTTCTTTTGTAAACAGTTCTTTTTTCTCGTTTTTTCTCTCTTTCTCATTGTTATTATCATATGACTATTCTATTCACAGTTTAAAATTATAGTATATATATGTATAGACAAATATAAAGGCATACATGTAAGACAGTCCAAGTGTCCCTAGGGGGACATAGCGCTTTAAATTGTAATAAAATAATATCAAATTTGTCAGCTTGGGAGTCATCGGTGAGTTCGTCAGGATAACTGAATACAAGATTCATGTTTGCATGACATTTTGGAGATGGTTTCTATTTGAATTTGTATTGTATGAGCCTTAAGCAAGATGTTGACAGTTGAAGTCCCCAGCCACAAATGTTGGTGTAATAGCTGAAAAATGATTTTATAATGTCATCTTTAAAAATAATTTATATAAAAAATAGTACAAAAGTGAAATTGTCCTAGAATCAGGATGATAAATTAAGAGAAAGGCATCCAATATTCATGCAAATAAAAGTTGATGATGCTTGCGCCAACTGTCGGAATATATTTGAGAGCCATTGAGGATCTTTATGGATTAACCAGTTATTTTCAAATTGATAGGTATTGTTTTTTTTAATAGGTAAATTGTTTTAGTTCTTAATGGGTGAAAATTGATGTTCCTCCACTTTATCCTGAAAGTCTATCTTGTCGGATTATGTTGTTTTTGGTAATTTTCATCCTATGGAATGGGTTAAGCTAAGTTTCAGACACAAGAGCTATATCTATATCATTCTCATTCAGAAATTCTGTGAATAGAGTTTTCCTATTGCGTAGGCTGCAAAGATATCAGTTATTTATTCAGAGCCTTTCTTTATGAATGTTTGTGAAGTTCATTAGCGGCCGATTGTAGCAAGAACGTTTCTAAATATAGCGGTAATTATATGTTGGGATCGCTCAAAATATCGTTTTTATTTGCACTTTCTAGGGGGTTGATGGCTTGGGTTACTGTGGAATTTTGACTCATGTTCTGGTGTTATAATTTTCAGTTTCTTGTATTTTTGATGTTATGTAATAGCGTGTTTTTTATTTTCTTGTGAAGGATGCTCCCACACCTATTTGCTGTGTGCTCTCATCGGCAGTTAGCACATTAAGGAGAGATTGTCTGATCATTTAAGCATGCCAATGGAAAGTGACTTTCATCAAATTTTACGCTTCGTGGTATTTGTCGGCATTTGTATTATAAATGGCCATAATATTGACATCTCTGGCATTTTCCAAGTTCTTTTGGCGCCTTATATTCCCAATATTCGCAGGACATTTTACAGATATGTGTGAAATTAAATATTTGTTTGTTCTGTGAGATTATCGGTAGAGTTACCTGTACTATAATAACTCAACCTTAGTGGACGCTTTATGAAACCTAGCTAGATTCAGTGGCTCAAAGCCTTTGTTTTCATAGTCTTGTATTTCGGGTATTTTGTGTTTTACTGGTGTCTAGTCATATTATCACAAACCTTAAATTCCTGTCTTCTTCATGAATTCTGAAGTGGAAACCGTAATGGCGTTTCTAAAGCCATTTAGTAACATCACGATAATCGTTCATTGAATGTTTTTGGATAGTAATATAATATCCAGATGTTGAAAGGTCCGGCTTTTGTTTTTCAGTTTACACACTGAGTCCATCTCTCAATCCTGACCATTCGGTCATTCTATTTATTTTTATGGGAAGGATTTTTGGTAGAAATGGTGGTGGTCTGTCTGGTGTTAACAATGTTATAGTCCATCGGCTGTATTGTTTCAACTGCTGTCGTATCACAGGACTGAGAGATTGTGGCAACAGTAGGAGTGGTCTCGGCTTCTATTTGTATTTCAGAATCAGTGGTTGTGGCAATAATAGGTGCAGCCACTGGATCTATAAGGTTGTCCCAAAAGTTCGTGTTTTTCTTATTATTTACTTGGCGAATAATATTAATAAGGTGAATACATAATATATAATACATAATATAATTACTTTATACATAATACACATACATTATACATAACGGCGAATAATATTGGTATTTCAATTTTTTGCAAGTCTTTACGAACTTTTGGGACAACCTTGTATTTGTGGTACAAGTTATTGTCTTTTTAGTGTTTTAGTGTATTAGTCTCAATTCTTGTCTGTAAATATTAACAAAGTTTATTAGCTGATAAAATATGTTTTTAAAAGGTGAAAACATCAAGCCTCCAGGGATAAGTTTCCTTCTAAAATTTTATTTCTAATCTCTGGGGCTTATAACAAGGGATTATTTTATTGAAAAAATGTAACAGCTATTGAGTCTTCTTGGAATTTTACCTTGGAACATTGAGGAAGATTCCAGATTGAATAGGAATATGTACCTACCGAGTATATTTGGCAGATCTGAATTAAGGGTGAACAGGCTTGAAGTCTGGAGGTGTTCCCTTGCTTTCGTTCTTGAGGGTAATCTTCTATCTTGTGAATATTTGTCTACATCAGCGTAATAAAAGCTGGTCTTTGAGGCGCTTGCTAAAAAATCTGGAAAAAGGTATTCAAGGCCGTAAAGACATGAGAACGCCAAACTATATGAAAAAAACAGGGAAAAGGTTATTTTTCAATGGGATCAGGCTGATAAATTAAGAGAAAAAGTGTCTTCTGATCTTGCATGCAAATATTATCTGTTAGAATAAAAAAAACTAATCGTTGAATTTTAATCATTTCAGAATTGGTCAGATACCTGTTCTTGATGAACCTAGAAAATCTAAACCACGGCTTCAGGCTACTGACCCTCATCAGTGTGGTGCAAGCTGTACATCATCGACCAAAGAATCTTGTCTTTGATGATTCCATAAAAATCATGAAATGAGTAATTAAGGCCGTAAAGGCGTGAGAACGCCAAACTATATGAAAAATATCTTTAAAATCTAAATTGTACCGGAATGAGGTGAATAAATGAAGAGAAAGGCATATACGGATCGTGCAACTAAAAGTTATTGATGGCACCACGCTGATGAAGGCCAACAGCCTGAAACGCGTATGCGGTTAGATTATCTTGATTAATCAAGAAAAGGTATTTTGCTAACACTGGAATAATTTAATATCAACCATTAGTTGATATTTATTCCGATAGATGACGCAAGCCATTAGCAACCTTTAGTTGAACGATCAGGAGATGCCTTTCTTTTCATTTATCAACCTGATGAGAGTAAAATTTCACCTTATTCCTATTTTTCATATAGTTTTGGTGATGAAATGCCCCTGACGGCCATAAATACCTATTCCATGATTTTTAAGGAATCCTCAAAGTACAGTTTGTTTTTTGGTCATTGAGGTACAGCTTGAACCACGCTGATGAGAGCCAACAGCCTGAAACGCGTACATAGTTAGCTTTTCTTGATTAATCTGAAGGAAGGTCATTCAGACAATTAGGAAATAATTAAAAATCAATATTTGGTTGATATTCTATTAGACAATTGGCGCAAAGCCATCAGCAAATGTTTGTGGTACGATCAGAAGATACATTTCACTTTTAAAATCTCATGCTCGGGTAAAAAACACATGTTTATTTACCCTCCCTTTAGATAATGAAAAAACCAAACTCGGAATACTCGCAGGTAAACCTTAAAAATTAAATATATAGAAGATATATCTGATATACTGAAACTCAAGTCCAGATCAACCAAGACTTACAAACTAAGGAACAAAGCGAATTAAAACAACTTTTATCGAACTATTCTGATTTATTATCTTCAAATTTGAGTACAGGCGATATAGCGGAATACAAAATAAATATAAAAAGGACAGTAATTCAATCAAACACAAGCATTACAAATGCAAGGCATGCTTCACGCAGGAGTCTTCCGCCCATCATCAACCCTATAGGCGCTCCCAATCATATTTGTTGAGAAAAGGGATGACAGCTGGTGGTTTACTACATAACTCTCAATAATATTACTGTGAATGACGTTAATCCAATCTCCTGAACGATTATGTCATGGACACACTCTCCAAGTGTCTAAATACTTCTGAGTAATTAATCTTTAATCAATGTATAAGGAAGTGGAAATCGAGGAAGAAGACAAAAAGAAAGCAGATTTCACAACATGCCAGGGATTGTATGAATTTAATACTATGCCTTTCGGCATTTGTAATGTTCCAGCTACTAGCTAATGGATATCGTTCTCAAAATTCTTAAATAGAAAATATGCCTATTCTAATTTGATGGCTTTATTATATAAGTCATGATTAAAACTTATTCTCGAAAATATAGAGACTGTTTTCAAATGTTTCCAATGATTAAACTTGAAATTGAATGCAAAAAATACAGACTTGCTTTTAAGAGCTACAGATCCTGGTCCACATAATAGCCCAATATGGAATAATATATATTTTTAGCGCTACTTTTCTTTCTTTTTATTAATATATATTTTAAAAAGAAAAGTAGGAATAAAATATAGTTCTGTTTATCCGCAATCGAGGGCGCAAAGTTAATGATATTCTAACACTTATTCTTGTTCTTCAGGAAAAATTGACAAAAACACTGTTCACTATTACGAAAGACAGATATTTTAGTTTGTGGTATATATATCACACACAAGTGTTTCCTTTTCTTTAATATTGATCTGAGAATTCCTTTTGCTTCTTTTGATAGCCCTGGATATCTAACTAGATCATTAAATGATGCTTGGTTGAATATAAATGTGCGATTTCACTTTCATTTGAAATAAATTCATTGTCTATACTAATTGACATTAATCTGCAAATGCTGTATGATAATCATGTTTTTATATAACTTTCTTGAACGTTTTAGGAATCGGTATTAGATTCTCCAGGTCATGAGGAATAGGTTGCCTAGCAGAAGGCCAAGTTAGCCTATATAAGGATAAAATTTAGTTTAATAGTTATTTAAAGTATCCTGGAGGATTTTTCAGCATTCTCTAAATGACGCGTTGGGTAGAGGATCATCGATATACAGTAGAACCTCCTTGTAAAGGACATTTAATTGCAGAGCCAAAGTGTCCTTTAGAGAGAGGTGTCGTCTTAGCGGAAAGTAGCTTAATTGTAGAAATGTTTTTTTGCGAATAAAACTGTCCTTTGTAGAGAGGTGTCCTCTCATTGTGGTTCTACTGTAAATACAAGTATATATAGTTGAATAATGTTTGACAATACACCTGATGCATCTTGGAGAGAGAGAGAGAGAATATTGAAGGGAATAATTAGATAATCATGCTCGTATTCAACAAAAACGCATTCAAGATTTATATTTGGAGAGAAAAATTTCTTCTTACTGAAAAGGAAGTTTTTGTCGAAGTCAAGGCTATGACAATGTTTTCACTATGGCAGGGAGTTCTCTATTGTGCACAAGCCAGTATCTAATAAGTTAATAAAAATATTTATTCATACCTTTCAGTGATTTTACGTTTTACTAAAGCTGGTTAACTGCATTTGGGTGCCTTCCTAAATGTGTAACCTTTATGAACACAAGAAAGAATATACAACATTTTATCTCTCTTTCAAATCAAGCGGAATATATTTTCCGAAACTGTTAGGTGAACTGTAAATTGATATCACAGGAACAATAGGCAGTGATCAACATCATGCAGCTAAACTATGGGATGAAACATTTTTCAATTTTTTGCAGGCATTAGCAACCCAACAGAAACTGTAGAAACGAGTGGTTCAGCTAAGAAGATTTAAAAGCATTTTTCCTATTAAAACTTTTTCGGTTACTTTCATTTGTGACATGATATTCTTTTTTTTTTGCTTATCCCTAGTACACGTGGTACAGGCCATGATAATCATGGTGGGTAGTTAGCGACTGATTTTTACTGTAAGCGCACCACATGTCTACACATGTGAAAGCAGTTCGACTTTGCACTTACAAATGTGCCAGAGCCCCGTTTGGTTACTTGCACTCGCTGGTGGGGTTGGACTTTTGCAAGAATCGAGGGGCCATTGGAGCATTTTTTTATTTTTTTTAACAGAAAAAAGTGTCCAATGCGGGGATCGAACCCGGGTCGTAGTGGTCGTAAACCAAACGGTTTAACCAGCCTTCCACCGACCCCCAATATTCTTGAAGAGTTCAACTTTATCCGAAAATACTCTCGGACTAGAAGAACTAATTTAAATAAAATCCTAGAAAAGTGGTTGCTTCAAGGCTATTTTTGGATGAGAGACAAGGCTAACTGCTTGAAAATGAGTTAGTAATTCCGAAAAATTATTTCTAGAACATGGGAATACCCACTGATAAAGGATGACAACTGGATGTTTACTACATAAATCTCAGTGATATTACTGTGAATGACGTTAATCCAATTCCCTAAACGATTATGTCATGGACACACACTCCAGGAGTGTCTAAATACTTCTAAGTAATTAATCTTTAATCAATATATAAGGAAGTTGAAATTGAGGAATATAAAAGAAAACAGATTTCACAACATGCCACGGATTGTGCGATCGAAAAGGATTTAATAGGAAGATGCCAGGTGCGAAAAGAGGCGAATCCCTGAAATGAAAGCAAGAATTAAGAAAATTTATGTTTAGATCAAATTATTATTTCTACCTTTTTACTATTATTACTATTTCTTGTATATCAAGATCTTAAAATTAATAAATAATCTGTACAAAAATAAAATATTAACAGCCTTTTTGGTGATTTTAGCTTATTGTAACAGAGAATGAAGAAAATCTTGCACTAATTTTGAGCATCCATTGAAACTTTAGATAAGAAAATAATTTGTTTTCTTTCAAGAAATTAAGTAAATAATAACGTCATCTTCAAGTAGCAAAGTAAAAAATACGAAGCTAAAAATAATCCCCTTTAAAATTCTTGAAGTTTATTGTGGAAATTGACGTTCGAAAACCGGTAATTATGTTTATCACTAAAGATTTGTGACAGTTTTCTTCAATTATTATGTGAGATGGGCTCTTCAAAGTTAAAGTTTATTTAAAACGATTTTCCCTCGAAAATGAATAAAGAAAGATTTAATAGTTTTGCAATCCTTCAAATTGAAAGTGCAGTACCAGCAGAAATTTATTTCGATGAAAACATACAAAAATATTTTTCAAAGCGAAATCTCGTAAAAAAAAAACTGTTTTAGTTTTTATTTTATAGAGGCAGAAAAGTTAGGAATATTTTTACGAAACATCAAAAGAATGTAACTTTTTTGTAAAATAAATGTTTGTTTATTGTGAGTATTTTCTTTATTCTTAAGAATTATTGTTTTTCAAATAAATAAATGTTAGTTATAAAATTGTGCTGAATATTTATAACGTTCTTACCTTAATAAAAGAGTCTCAGGCCTAGATACCTGTAGCTCTACCACTGATTATATATATATATATATATATATATAGAAGCATAGGGCGCCTCTCCCATCAAAATAAACGTCAAAACCTGACGCCATCTATTGACCTTCGCCGCAACTAGCGGCCTCGGGTCGGTGACAAAGCCACAACACCAGCTTTGGCAAACTGAGAAGCGTCAACCTAGAGACCAT
This sequence comes from Cordylochernes scorpioides, assembly GCA_030710605.1. Classification (NCBI taxonomy): domain Eukaryota; kingdom Metazoa; phylum Arthropoda; class Arachnida; order Pseudoscorpiones; family Chernetidae; genus Cordylochernes; species Cordylochernes scorpioides. The sequence goes on from CP092875.1 coordinate 38,530,416, forward strand.
GGTTTCGGGCTAATGGCCCTCGTCAAATATTTTCCATCTATAAATATATACATGTATATATGTTCGAAAAAATATTAATTTTATCAAATATTAACATAGATAAAAAATCGAAACTAATATAGACGCGTATGTTTCGTTTAAAATTAAACAATATATACTGCCCTTACTGTAATGAAAAATTATTGCAGTAACGACAGTAGATAATTGTTTAATTTTTAAAATAATCATACCCGTCTATAATAGTTTAGAATTTACATAACAGATGGCGCGTTATTGTATCATAATATAAATTTACATATATGTTAAAAATTAAGTGAGCTACAATTACTTTACTTTTTTAAACCTACTTCTATATACAATTTGAGACTTTGTATGGAGTTGAACGGGGATATAAAAGGTAGGATTTTTGAAGATATGATATAAAAGGTAAATAATTAAAAAATTGTATGTTTATAAAAATATATATTCAAGATATAAATTGATGTGCTAGATATGTTGTATGTGATTTAGAAAAAAATGCCAATACAGCAACTAAAAGCTTTATTATGATTTAAAAGGAAAAATACCAATACAAATCTTTGGTATTTTATTCAAGTATAAGTCGTACATAAGAAACACATAACACATTTGTTTTAAATCTAGAAAAAAAAATGATATAAAAATTTTACATCATTTTAACACTATTTATTATTTCTTAATATTCCTTTTTGGAATCCTCGTTACTATTAATTAGAGTGATAATGATATAAGTATTATATAAATAATATTTTTATTAAAACATTATTCGACTGGCAAATACATTCACTAGAGAAAACCAATGCGAAGTTGTGTCATTTAAAATCAATATATAATAATTAATATAATTTTATACTACCTGAAATTATTTGTTTATTGCCAAATTTTAATCTTTGAATAACCTTTATGTTAAACTGTATATCCAGTTACTTAAATGCAAAATTTTCCTATGGTTCTATCAGTATTTTGGTAGAGATGAGTAAGAAGCATCAATTTATCTTTGTAAGAATAGATTCAGTAGGGAGTGGATTATTGCTATAAAATATTGTTTGAACAGATGTTCGTTAAGAAAACCTCAACTAGGTTAGACACCGGCGAAGCCGGGTACATTCGCTAGTTTCTATTGATATAAGACTTAAAATGTGTCTGTTTACCATCTGTTTATCGACAAATTCCTAAACTACTAAACCGGATGTCACCGAATGTTCTCCTAACTTCTTTTGATTCCTGGGATCCTTCCAAGCTCATTTTTACAGTAATTACTCTCACTTGATATTACCCGTATTCCTGGAAAATGGACAGAAATAACTTTTTGGTTCAATTTCTTTCCAAAATCTGATAAATTACTTTTGATAATTATCTTTATTACTAATCAGTTTTTTTTACCAATTTACCTATATTTATATATATAATGGATTTTTTTACTGAAGCACAGCATCAAATATATGATATATAAGAAAACTATATTCTTCTATATTGACAAAGTAGGTAAGTTATATATGAACGAAAAGTATTTAAGAAATATCCATGGCAATGATAATTGACACGATTTTTTACCAATAAAATAATAAATGAATAGACAGGAGAGAGAAACATCTAAAATTGAAATAAATTAAATGTATTGAGCAGAACAATTAGAAAAGGTAAATACAGAAAAGCCTCCCTCGAGAGAATTGCATTCAGGTAAGACACAGATAATTATTTAATTTAAAAAAGCATATATTGGATCAGAATATAATTTATTTTTCCAATATATCAGTTAGCTGAACGCCAGGCTTTTTCAAGGTATTATAACGTATTAATGTGTGTTATAATACCTTGAATATATACCTTGGTACGTTATAATACCTTGAATATATAAACCTTGGTTCATTATAATACTTCGAAAAAGGTTGGCGTTCAGCCAACTGGAATATTGGTAAAATAAATGATATTTTGATCCAATATATGCCTTATTAATTAAAGATTTATTTATGGATTACTCTATTTTCGAAACAGATATTGATGTAATAAATAAAGTAATTAAAAATTTATTAAATCTATATTTTACCTATTTATCTATTATATCCTAAAACAAAAAATATATTTGTGTCTGTATGTATGGATATTGATCATGTCTAAACCTACTGTGGTATATTTATCCAATTCCCCATGTAACCAATCCCTTTTGACCCTGTATATGGTTTAGAGCTGATATTTTTTAGAAATCACATTTCGTTTCAAATTTATTTCCAAAAAATGAAATTATTAGTCGCTAAGCAATTTAAAAATCAATATTTTTTATTACATTTTTATTTTTCTTTAGAAACATTTGCCATATAACTATAACGACAAAATGCAACGTCCCGTTGAGGACAATGCCGCCCAATGGAAAAAATAGAAATAGAGAAAAAGAAATATATATATTTATATATATAAACATATATACAGGACACTAGATTATGCTTGAAATATGTTTCTAAGAAGAATATTTTAATTTTAATACAAACTTAAATCAAATATAATATATATATATATATATAATAGGTAAGGTAGGGTGGCTTGGTGGCTACTTACATGTACTTATAAGCACATTCATGTGGGTGTCCCGAGCATGTTCATAACAGGAACGCGGATATCGTTGGCAGCTTGGTATCGCGGTCTGGAGAGGCAGAAATATCAGCGACCTATGGGACCGATGTTCGTATGCATATCACTGAACCGGAACATCTTTAATGAACGATGGGAAAAAGGATGTGATCACATGAAGCCAAGCCTCACAGCCAAACCAAGCCCGGAAAGAGATCGGGAAATGGTCCGAGGAAAATACCTCGCACCCAGAAGTGGTAAAACTAGGCTCAAATAACTAATCCGAGAGAAAAGTATGATTGCGTCCCCTTCCAACCAACGACCTGCATCTGACGTTCCGAGGAACAGTCCGGGAAAGTCCCAAAGAGAACAAGTATCCTCCGCACAGCTAGAGCTGATCAGGCTCGAGAGGATAGACGGAGTACTTACGAAGAAACCCATACCCCTGATAGTCAACGAGGGTGGACATCCTTTCATGATGCTAAAAAACTTCTGTTGAATCAGCGCGCATCAATCCACGGGATGTTGCAGCCATGCACGTTAGTCAGGAGTAGTACCTGGAGGAAAGGAACGACTCCCCGATCAGGTACTCACTCCGAAAAAGAGTTACGAAATAAACTAGCTTTCTGGCACCTTCAAAAACACAGTCCTGTAAAATATAATTTTATTTTTATTCAAGAGACGTTTTAGCTGATTTGTATATTATTTGGTGTGCTGATTTCGAAAAAGCGATTTAGACAATACAACGGACAATAAGTGCATTTTAGGTCAAAAATGATTATGAGAGTACATTAATGTAATTATTTACATATATTTTTATTTTATTTTATGTTATTTCAAGTACATATTACGAATAATTTAGAATGTAGGATAGACCTCATTATTTTTTCTCCTTTAATAATAATAGATATTTAACTTATTCTGATTGTAACTTTTATAATAATTTTTGCATGCACAAATTTCCCCCCACTTACTTTGTATTTTTAATAAGCATGTTCTTATCTTATCTTCCCGCTCTCCATATCTTTGAACTCTTGATGGAATCTTTCACCTTGTTCTTCGCTGACTGATCCTAAATATTAGGGGTTATATTACATATATGAGTGAAGGATATGTAGTTTGATACTCAATGAGTAGCGAGACGCTTGAAATCTGTACAGCATATTCATTATAATTTATTTCAAGTCAGGATCCTTGTAATTGCCTAGACATTTTCTGACAACATCATGCAGGCAACTCAAACTGATTTTTATTTTGGTGTCATGCTTGTTTAGAATTAATTATCCTTCATAAACTTGCGGATAATTGAACCAACAAAAGTTCCCCCTTTTAATTTGGCTTCGGGTAGACCTTCAAGCGTTTTCCACAGGTATCAAGTAACAAGTATCCTCCGCACAGCTAGAGCTGATCAGGCTCGAGAGGATAGACGGAGTACTTACGAAGAAACCCATACCCTGATAGTCAACGAGGGTGGACATCCTTTCATGATGCTAAAAACTTCTGTTGAATCAGCGCGCATCAATCCACGGGATGTTGCAGCCATGCACGTTAGTCAGGAGTAGTACCTGGAGGAAAGGAACGACTCCCCGATCAGGTACTCACTCCGAAAAAGAGTTACGAAATAAACTAGCTTTCTGGCACCTTCAAAAACACAGTCCTGTAAAATATAATTTTATTTTTATTCAAGAGACGTTTTAGCTGATTTGTATATTATTTGGTGTGCTGATTTCGAAAAAGCGATTTAGACAATACAACGGACAATAAGTGCATTTTAGGTCAAAAATGATTATGAGAGTACATTAATGTAATTATTTACATATATTTTTATTTTATTTTATGTTATTTCAAGTACATATTACGAATAATTTAGAATGTTGGATAGACCTCATTATTTTTTCTCCTTTAATAATAATAGATATTTAACTTATTCTGATTGTAACTTTTATAATAATTTTTGCATGCACAAATTTCCCCCCACTTACTTTGTATTTTTAAAATTATTTCAACTGCGATATTATAATTTAATGCCTTGATAAAGGTTGGCGTTCAGCCAATTGAAATTTTAGGCAAATAAATATTTTATTCAATCCAATATATGCCTTTTTATTATCTATATATTTTATATGTCCCATATAGCCGGCGAATCCGGCAAAACGACAATAAATAAAATCAAATTAACCAGAACAGTATAGGTTGTGTGTGTGGGTGAACATTCACTCGGATATATTCCGTGCATGGCGAGCGAAGCAAGGTAAAATTCATTTGTGCTATTCAATTATGTTCAATCCCAGGTATATTTAGTGTTAGTATCGAACAGTAATCGACAAGCATGTTCTTATCTTATCTTCCCGCTCTCCATATCTTTGAAATCTTGATGGAATCTTTCACCTTGTTCTTCGCTGACTGATCCTAAATATTAGGGGTTATATTACATATATGAGTGAAGGATATGTAGTTTGATACTCAATGAGTAGCGAAACGCTTGAAATCTGTACAGCATATTCATTATAATTTATTTCAAGTCAGGATCCTTGTAATTGCCTAGACATTTTCTGACAACATCATGCAGGCAACTCAAACTGATTTTTATTTGGTGTCATGCTTGTTTAGAATTAATTATCCTTCATAAACTTGCGGATAATTGAACCAACAAAAGTTCCCCCTTTTAATTTGGCTTCGGGTAGACCTTCAAGCGTTTTCCACAGGTATTTTAACCATCGCCATATTTTGAAATAGCCTTGACAACCGTTTCGGTAACCTAATTATGTATGCAGAGGGGCTAACAATTATTTTTTATATTCTCATTGTTGACCAATAAACATGGAGATGTAAAAAAATAATTTCATAATACATTTATTCACTAGTAAGCCGTTATTTATAAAACTAGGTTTTAAAGCAAGGAGAGAAGTAATCGAAAGAAGAAAAAAATGTAAATGTTCATTAAAATCCTAGTAAAATTGTATTTTTCAGGTGAACGTGATGTGATAGAAATTATTATTTTTTTAATCAGTACAAATATTAATAAATTTTAACTATTATTTTATTTCTCATCGCAGGCTTGTGTTATTAAGAGAAAGAACATTAATGTGCAATTGTCGTCATTTTTTATCAAATATAACATTGGGCTTTTCTGATTTTCTGAACACATGAAAGAAATTCTTGTTTGAAATTTTGAATTATAGATATATGTTTCTATACTCTTCTCTTCGATTTTTATATATTCAAATAAAGGTTAAGTGCCGAAACTATGTGCAGAATAGGCCAATGCAATATTATTTGCATGCACGAAATACAAAAGAGGCCTGCCTATTAGATTAAATTCTCTTCCAGGCCATCCTAATAGTTTCCTATTTCATTAAGGATGACAAGATGCTTTGTTTTCAAAAAGAAAATATTTTGCTATATAAATATTTCGATTATTGTGCATAGATGGCAAGCTAATGACTTATGTTTAAATTATCATATATCTGAAATGTATTTTTTTTTTCTGATATCCCCTATCAAAGGAAGTTTCTGTGGATTCTAAAAGGTTACAAATCTCTCACATTATCTTTTTTAGAACTAGAAGATAAAATAATACATACTTAAAATATAGAACATATACGAAAATAAAATAATATGTATAAATATACAAGTACTTAATACCTATAGTACCAAGTACCTATACTTGTCCTTAAACTAGGATTCAATTTCAAATTTAAATCGTGTAATCCCTCTTATTTTTTTCCTATAATTGCTTCTCGACAAAAATCTCTCTGAAAATGTCTACGGAAAATTTCAAAATCATAATTTAATATCAATAGAAAAATTTAATTTTTGAGAACTTTATTCTTCAGAGGTAGATTTATTGTGAAAAATAAAGTAAAAGAGAGAGAGGGGGGAGTAGAAAACACACAAACAAGATATAGGAAAACTTTAAATTCCCCATCTATATGCTGTTTGAGATGAAATCCAAATAAAGTTTCCTGGTTTTTTTATCTGTGATGAAATAAAAAAAGCATTGATCGTTCGCGAGTCAAATTGGATCTGAGAGAAATGTCGAGTTCAATCCTAGCATTGGGACAAATTTCCTTCTCCTTGTGACAATATATAGGTACAAAAATAAATAATAGAAAAATATATATATTTTTTATTCTTTGTTATTCCTTTCACATGTTAAGCGTATTTACGCAAGTTTGGCCTTAAATACCCATTTCTTGGTTTCTCAAGACGCCACTGGAACCAAATATATTTTTGGTCGCAGTGGTACAGCCTACTCCACGTTGACGAGCGCCAACAGCGCGAAACGCGTTCGTGGATGGCTTTTCTTGATTTATCAAGAAATTGGGTTGGCCAAATATCAGGGAACAGGCTAAATCAATGTTTAGTTGTTTTCTGTTCCACCAGATGGCGCTCTGCCTTCTGAAAAGCACATGTGCTCCTGGTCAGAATATGCCTTTTTTATTTTTAATATATAGGTATGTTAATGACACGACAGATACGCCATGTAACTGATTGGAACTATAACCATTCGAACTGAATATATCGCGACATTTAGAGATCATATTGATATTTTTTACCACTTCTAATTGTCACCTCTTTTGAGAGCAAAATATATATATATATATTTTCAAAGAACTCGAACTTGTATTTAAAATATATATTTTAAATTCATAAATTGTGGTTGGTTAAAGAATTAGATTGATACAAGAGTTCTCTACAATTGGTAAGTCTTCATATATAAAAATAATCTCTATTCAACATATGAGAGCTTCAATAGTTTTCAGATGATGTCGGCATTGATTCTGAAAGAGAAATTTATCAATTAATCAAATAATTTATCAATAGAATTAAACAATTCCAGCTTTAGATTTGAAGCTTTGTAAAGTTCTAAGTATTCAATTTAATCTAATTGTTCCAGCTGAATCCCAAAATATATTTTTTATTTGGATTTAACATTGACATATGTCTGTGAAACAATGATTTATTAAGAAAAAGGCATGATCCCAGTACAATTAGACTTTTGTACTATTTTCTCACAATGATGTGTTGTCATTGTTAAATATTTTTCAACTTGAGTTATTGTAGTTAAATTTCACAATGAATGCATCAAATTATATTATTAATATTTTCAAGATACATTTTATAATAATTTATTTCTCTCTCTCGCTTGCAACATTCGCTTTTTATGAACTCAATACGCTAAAAGTTCATTTTAGTTTCTGAAAGATGTATAATAGCCAACCTTATACACATCTATAAAACAAATATAATGGTACGATACCAACGACCTCTGAAACTCTTTTATCATCTGCAAGTATCGTTTGTTCTATCGACCGTTAAAGTATTAGGGCAGGGGTTAGCAACCTTCTGAGTAGGAAGACTCAAAAATTACAATTTACAAAATTTCAAAGTTTCTAAAGAGCCTCATTTTTTTCTTGCCAACAATAAATAGTAATCGCATGAATAATACACTGGTGTCCAAAAAATAAGAAACTTAACCAATATTGAAATTTCTCAAAAGCTAATTTATTAACAAATATAAAATTTAGTATACAAATAGTTTAAACTATGGAGAATTTGACTAGTTATATGAAAATAAAAAAAAAATTGAAATTATGAAATATGCAAATTATTACCAACATACCCAAAGCTAAGGTTCCAGATCTTAAAGAAATAAGATATCAATAGGGAGTATGATCACCTCTAACAGCTATCAAGGTCTCACAGCGAGTCCTCATACTGTTTACCAGGCTTTGGAGGAGGTCCAGGGGTAGTAAACCCCACTCCTCCAATAGAGTAGTTCTTAGCTCAACGAGGGTTCTGGGTGAGGGGTGACGAGCTCCAATACGCCTCCCTAGAGCATACCACACATGCTCTATTGGATTCAGGTCCGGAGATCTGGCTGGCCAATCTATCCTTCGAATATTCTCACTCTGGAGATATTCATTGACTAGCCTAGACCTATGCGGACGAGCATTATCGTCCATTAAAATTAAATTGTGACCAATTTGATCTCTATAAGGTCTTAGATAGGGCTCAAGGATCTTGTCCCTGTACCTTTGGGCAGTTAAAGTGCCCCCAGAAAAAAATGTGGAGGGGTGTGCGACTGCTAGAACTGATGCCAGCCCAGACTAAGAGACTGCCCCCTCTAAAACTGTCTATTTCCCTGATGTTACTTGACTCGTCACTGAAGAGAACATTGGCCCACTGATCATAAGTCCAGGCGTGATGTTCCAAGCACCAATTCAAGCGGGCTCTCCTGTGAGCAGAGGTTAAAGGGATACAGACCATTGGTCGTCTTGCATAAAGAGCACCTTCGTGAAGCCTTCGGTAAACAGTTTGTCTTTAAATTCTCGTTCCAGTAGCACTTGAGAGTTCATCAGAGAGTTGAATAGCTGTCATCTCCCTATGGCGCTTGGCAGTTACGACCAGATAACGGTCTTCAGAGGTAGCTGTTTTTCTTTTTCTACCAGAACCTTCTTTTTTTTTGATGGTTCATGTCTCAATGAACTGTTTCCATATTTTGCTGACCACAGATTTATTCACATTTAGCCATTTTGCTACTTCAACTTGTGATTGCCCGGCCTCCATTCTTCCAACAGCTCTCCATTTTAAATCATCTGCTAAAATTTTTCGTAAACTCATAATTAACTAAGGATTAAATAAAATTATAATTGGACAATTCTTAGATGGGGTAAACGACACGCCAAATAGCACATTTATAAAGACAAGCAAAAATTTGCATATTTTAAATTTTACCGAATCGAATGGTGGCGATAAATAAATTCTACGACTTAAGATACCTAATTAAATTACTTTTTAGCTTTTAGCGTTGTATATTTTAAAACATATCATTAAAAAACAAAAGTGTCTTATTTTTTGGACACCAGTGTATTTACGTATGGAACTATATGAATAGCCGTAGCTTCACATCCAAAGAGCCGCATGTGGCTCGCGAGCCGCAGGTTGCCTTGAACACCCTGGACTAGATTGTTCAGGGATCGTATGTAGAGCCTTATCATTGTATAAATGTGTTTGTGGAATCCATAAGGAAATATAATATTAAAAAAAAAATCAATAATAATTTTTATTTATATTTTAAATATTAGATATATCTATTAAGATAAATATGTATATTCATTCCCAAGGGTTTTTTGTTTGTTGACTTAGAACTACAATCGATATATATGTCTAAAATACATTATGTGCATGTATATAAATACACGATATAAGTCTGTGATTTACTATTTCACCAGGAAACTGCTGGTATAGTGGGCACTTAATTTTTTGCAACAAGTGTTTACGGCATAAAATGAGCTTATATAAAAATTTTACTATTCTATTTTAAAACGACTTGGAATTACAAGCAAAAGCTAGCAAATATTACGTATTAATTTATCTGTTATACAAATGTACTTGAGTAATGTGTTCCAAATATCATCGTGAATATATATAAATTCATTATATACCATCTATAATATATTTTACACTTGTACACAAACTTTTCCGCCTCTATATTTTTGAAAGTTTTTTCTGGAAAATTCATGACTAAAATTATCATCTAAAAAATAGCTCTATTTCATAAAATATTTTAAAATATTTACTTTAAAAAAATAAAAAAACTATGTCATCGTTGTAATCAAAATATTTTAAAGATATTCACTCTATATGCATAAAATATAATCTCTCATCATTCAAATAAAATGAAAATTGCTAGTTCAAATCATTAAAAAAAAAAAATGTTTAGTAATATACATTTTTATTTCATAAATATTTCTAAATATATAAATAATTCAGCGTAATATTGGGTTAATCCAGGATTTTCTGCTACATTTGTGGAAGATATACAATTCCCAAAAAGAGAGGAAACGTATTATCCCAAAGATAAATGAATGCTAAAAAGAATATTTTGGTGTGGCCTTAGTTGATCAAGACAAGTGATGGTGCCCCCATAGTGTGTGTCAAACGTGCTTCGAGGGTTTTGCAATGGAAATCAAAAAATTAAAAAGGTATGTTCTTTGGTGTACCAATGGTTTTGGTGCGAACTGGAAAATCACCACGACGATTGTTATTCCTCTGCCAGAAAAATCAAAATCACAGGCCTTAATATAAAAAAAAAACTTTTAACCTTATATACTATCAGCTAAGCAACATATTTACGACCTCGAGGATCCTATACCGATTCCTAAAAGGGTTCAAGAATCCTAAATCGGAAACGGCAACTTAATTACAGAGGATACTTTTTATCGATTCCTTTAAACTAAATTTAAGGCTTTGATTGTGGGCTACACTATGGTAATGTATTATCTCTCTCTTATAATTGTTGTCTATTCAACCGACATGAAAGAAACCTATTCGACTCTTAAGAAAATCTTAGTATTGTTTAATTATTATGATGCATTAGCGTGCTATCTGTTATGAAAATTCGTAACTATTATAGACACGTAAGGGCAGTAGATATTGTTTATTTTTTAAAAGAATCATACAGGTCTATAATAGTTTCGAATTTTCATTGTTTAATTATACCAAATTTGTTAGAAAGTTTTTGTGTGGTTATCTTTTTTATAATTATAGGAATTTCTCAGGACTTGCAGAAGGGAAACACAAAAATCCTTGTTTTTTTTTTTTGTGCAAGTTTTTAACTGCGGAGACAAATTAATATAGCAAATTAATTTTAATAAAATTTTTTAATGGCTTTAAAATATAGTGATGCTGTCAAATACTTAATGACTGTCGAAAATAAGTTGTTCTAGGATAACGCGGAAGTTATTTTCATTGGATCTCAAATTCGTGAATTAATAAATGATAAAGAGTTTATTGCAACATAGAAAAAGGATTAGTAAAATGCTTTGCTTGTATTCATCGAGTTGTTAACACTTTTAGATAATAATAAGTCACCGAATTTTGTTAAATTTGTAAAAATGTGATTTCAAAATCCCATATATTCGGATATGTAATGAATCTAAAATTTCACTTAAAAATTTTCCCTGATAATCTCTATGCAGAGAGAGCAAAGAACAAGGTTCCACCAAGCTATTATAATCATTGAGCAACGATACAATGGTCTTTGGAATCAACATTTGGTGGCGGATTATTTTTGGAATCTGATACGTGATGACATTCAATCAAATTATAATCGACTTTTCACAGATGATAATCGTTAATTCAAAGAAGATAATTTTGTATTACTTCCTAAATATTGCTTCCCTATTTATATATATTGATTAATAAGACAAATTAATAAGTTGTTTCGCATATATAATATTTTTGTTAAAATTCATGATTTTAAACTCTATGAGGAAAGCCGATTCATGTCTCAATTTCAGGAAATGAAATGTGGGGCGAAAATATAACTGTTATTGGGCATGAGGCGAGTGAAAAAAGTATTTTTTCCCGATCCAGAAAATATCCAAGCAATCCGTGACTTCGCTACGCCAAGGTGATTAAAAGAAAAGAGAAGTTTTCTTGGTCTCCAATCCTACTATATTACCTTCGCTTCAAACTCAATTATGTCTACGTAGCCCAACCCTTGAATGAACCTTTGAAGAAATACTTGTATTATTTTGGAACCGAGAAAATAAATCTCGATTTTATTTATTTTGTGTCCCAAGGGTGAAAATGATTGATGTATTATGTGGATATGGGAATATATATATTCTTTCAAGCCCTTTATAGCACCCTTGGGACATAACTACATTCAAAATAGCATCAAAGAATATATGCATTTATTTCACCAAAAATGTTTAAAAGAATTGAAAAAGCTATTACATATACAATAACTTAGAAAGGAGATAACCTTCTAACTCCCGAAAGGTACAAATCAGCCCCAGAAGAACTACCTGTATCATTTCATTTTTTCTTGCTAACAATAAGATAACACATATACTACTAATGGATATTATATTTAAACCTATTTTAACCCACCTTCTCAACTAAAATAGGCAGTTGCAGAATCCCATTGTGAAGTCAAGACGAGGCAACAGCATCATGGATACATCAGAAATTATTCCATACAATGTAATGAATGAAATAGCAAGCATGTAGGATTATCTGGATTTAGAACACGAATGAAAGAACATCAAATAAATATTAATAATAATACATATTTGAAACCACCCCATTGTAAAACACATTGAAGAAACAGGACACCAGTTCAATATTGATGAAGCTACATGTCCCTATAAAGGAATATCAAATAAATACCAATGATTGATCTTAGAAGGCCATGTTTCAGTATCCAATAACGGCATTAACCGAAAGATAGATCGCCCTGCCCAATATGTATATATAAGAAACCTGTTGTAGAAATAAATAGTAAAATGGGGGGAAGAGA
>CP092875.1:38543413-38740334 GCA_030710605.1 Cordylochernes scorpioides
CGCGCCAGCCATCACACCCCAGGAACATCATAGAGCAAATAAAGGGCTCCAGGCAAATGCTGGATCAGTGCCGTAACCTTTGACCAGATGAGCTATCTGGAGTACTCCCCAGAGTTCACTCCGGTGGACTATATCAAGGCCCTGGAGAATAAACTGGGGAAAAGCTGCGTTGTCCAGCTGGGAAAAGCTTCCGGACAGGTCCTAGTTGGCCTTGAGCGGCCTGAAATGGCGGAGACGATCATAGAGGACGGACTCATGATCAATGAAGCCCTCCTTAAAGCCCTTCCTTACTAAAAGAAGGCAGAAAAAATAACCATCAGCGGACTCCCATTTGTAATTGAGGACGCTGACATTATCAGGACCCTAAGGCCTTTCTGTCAGGTGGTTTCCATCGCCTCTGCCGTGAATTCTTCCGACGGATTCACCTGGTTGGACCTGAAAAAGACTGCGTTCGTCCTCATGAACGACGGGAAAAATCACGGACCTCCCAAAGAAAATAATTATGACTACAAAGGGTGACTCTGCGCTGGCCTACTTAGAGTACGGGTTCCGATGCTCTAAGTGCTACAGAATGGGCCACAAGAGAATAAATTTCCCCCGGATCAACAGGGAGACAAACTCCGCCCAACCATCGAGCCATAAAAGCAGTGTAAAAATCACGGCGTTTGCGCCTAACACCACTGCAGCTGCATCGCCACTTGCCGCATTCAACCACCCTGCGCCAGTGGCTGCCCCGGCACAGACATCCTCCACGCAACCTGCTCAAGAGGCCAAAGCTCCCGATACTGAACTCACCACCAGGACTCTAGAAACCTGCACCCAGACAGACCTCAACATCAGAAGAGGTAGCAAAATCAGGCATCGCAAGAGCAAGGATAGAGCTATATCCTTGTCTCCAAGGGCTGGATCAACGGCCCTAGTGCAGCTTGACATTCTTCTTGAACGCCTCCCTAGATCTCTTTGGAGAGATTACACTCTTAGACTTGAAGGAAGAGGAAGTAAAACAAGTCATCGTGTCCCTTCCTCACCTGAGGCTGCTCTTGGACAAGCTCAGCGCAGAACAGAAACTGGCCCTGCACCTACTCGAGGAACGACTAACTCATAAAGAGAGTTGGAAGCTCCGAGTCAGCCCTTTACAAACGGCTCTCTGACATCAGAGCAAAGATTTTGGAGCGCGCAAAAGCCTCCGACTTGCGTGCCTTAATGTGCGCGGCATCGCCGCTCGAAACAGAAGCATCGAACTGTGCTGTTTCCTGGTGGTGGAGTCTTTCTCGCGGTGGTCCCCACCACTGTAGACTGTATATATTATATATATGTATATCGTATATTTTAAACAGTATAATAATGACACTTTTAGTATATGTCACATATCTTCCAATCAGTTAGAGCCGATACCTTATAAGATCCTACCCTTCTATTAGAATGTGCACTTTCTATTTAATGCCACCCCATATTTTGTATATAAACTATTTGTATTTAAACTAAAAATGGAGACGTCAAAATAAAGATCCAAAAAGCGGTCAGCTGGGAACAGCTGCGGGCCAGAAGGGAGGAAAAAGATAACGCCCAGCCCATGTGTGGATCCCAGGGACATTTTATAGACGACCCCTGTAAACAGGACAGGTTTTGAGCAGGGGATCAGCAGCAGATGGTTCTAGGGTGTGTCTCTCGGCAGACCGCTTCTGTCTCACGCGGTCCCTCGCTTCATGTCTCGGTGATAGGCATCCAAGTTTGCGTCATGGCCTCTACCTCTGTCCCGTGGGCTGTACCCGATCACTCTCGGTGCTAACATCTAGCCCTGCCTCTGCTTCTTGTTGTCCGCGTGTGGGAAGAACATCAACACTCGCCTCACGTACACGACTGCCAGATTATCCATACGTCGGCAGGATCATTTGAAACAATATTACATATATATTAACACCTGACCCACTTATTTTTTTCTATTGTTTTTTCATGTGTTGAGCGTATTTACGCAAATTTGGCCTTAAATACCCATTTCTTGGTCTCTTAAGAAGCCTCTGGGACCAAAATTCTTTTTAGTCGCAGTGGTACAGCCTGCTCCACGCTGACGAGCGGCATCAGCGCGAAACGCGTTCGTGGATGGCTTTTCTTGATTTATCAAGAAATTGGGTTGGGCAAATATCACAGGACAAGTTAAATAAACGTTAGTTTTTTCTCCACTAGATGGCGCTCTGCTATCTACTCGTAAAAAGCACCTGTGCTTGTGGTCAGGATATGCCTTCTTTATTTTTAATATCAACACTTGACCCACTTATCTTTTATTTTTTCTATTGTTTTTTCATATATATGTATTTAATTAAAAAGGCATATATTGGATCAAAAATCATTTATATATGTGTATATAAATATATAAAATTTCCATATGTATAAAGAGATAAAGGTCGCATCTCCCGTCAAAAAAAACGTCAAAACCAGACGCTATCTATTTTGACGTTTTTTGACGGGAGAGGCGACCTTTGTCTCTTTAGATCAATAATCTCCCGGCAGAATTTTCATCTATATATCTATTTTATATTTTACAACTATATTTATTCTTATTTAATCTTTTTTATTCACATTTATTTTGTATTTAACCTTATATAATCTTATATGAACATTGAAATGAAGTAGTTTCAATCTCAAAAAAAAAAAAAAAAAACTCTTTTTTTTTCAACATATTCTTATTTCATACTTAGATAATTGTTGCAAACGAATAAAATATTATTATTTGAGGCCAAATGTGCCAACAAGATACATTTTCAAGCCTCCAATCATCAGATTTCCAATTTGTTTTCTTGTTCATGTATGTCAGATACATGTTTAAAAATCTAAATTTGATACTTTGCCTCTATTTAGGGGTTCAGGCTTTTTGAATTTTAGGAATTTTTTATTCACATTTACTTTTTATTTTCAGTATTATGCCTACAGTTCACCATTTTATGGCCAGGTTTAGAGCATATAAAGCACTTTATTGGTATTTTTTATTTTTATGAGGATATTTGTTCAATGACTCTATATGCATCGTATTGAATGTTATGGAATTTTCCTTTGATTCACGACCAATGAACATTTATATTAGTTTGAGTTCACAACTCTAGAAAATAATCACTTGAATCAATTAAACGAAAAAACATGGTGAAGGAAGACGAGTTTCTTTTATTGATGCATAGGTGCAAGCTTTCGGGTAAAATAAAATAAAAGAAACTCGTCTTCCTTCACCATGTTTTTTCGTTTAATTTCTCTCTTTCTCAAATCAGGAAGAATTATTTATCTATACTTGAATCAATATTAAAATAAAAACATTAAGCCTTCAGGCTTTCCCTTTCTTTTCCCTGGAGGCTTAATGTTTTTATTTCAATAATTTATATTAAAGTGAAAATTAACAGATTTCTAGAGGAAGTTTCTTTTCAAAATCTTTAATTCACCAATCCCAATACACAACACAACAAAAACTTGTATGTGTGAGATTTATAAAATTAAAGATTTTGAAAAGGAACTTCGTCCGGAAGGCTTGGTATTTTCCACCTTAATATTGGGGCAAGGGATTATTTTGTTAAAATTATATTAGTGGTGTTTACCTTCTATTGTTTTCCGTGTTTAAGTACAATCAGAGTGTATATTTTGGGGTAAACCTTTCTAATCATTGTAGTGATTACCTCTTCATCTCTTCAATATCAGATTTATTGACTCTCGGCTCTATAGAGATATCCATCCTACTTTTCTTTCTTTTTCATTGGAAATCTATAAATATCGTTCCTGAATTCCATTATTCTTTTATATCACAACTTTTCAAATTACTTCACGTTTTACCGGGTTAAAATCAAGGCTACTATGGAGTAAATCATGGCATATCTGACGATGCCCATGTCCTGTGCGCCCTTTTCCCCACTACTTTATATTATCTTCTTATTTGGATAGATAATCTTCCAAAATGGTGTCAAATTTTTTTACTTTCAGAATTGACTTGAACCGAAATTTCTAACAAGCGAAATTCTTTTCATCGGAGTTAAGAATTATTCTGCATATTACTATCCATTTTATAGATGTATATCCTTTTGTTAATTAACAACTTTCTGTTATTTTTATATAAAAATGGCGTACCTGTCGTATCTGTTAAATTTATTAAATTTCTGTTATTTGTTAGCAGCGCACACAAAGCTTTTTATTTTCTGTTACCGTATTGGAAATAGGGATTGGTGCATAAACATTTTTGGTCTTGTGATTCAACAGATTTCTAAGTTTTGAAAAATATAATTATTTAATACATTTGGTTCAAATACAAAATAAAATAGTCATGAATTGAGTGATATTTATATATGTTTTTCTCATGTTGTGTATGTATGTCTAGACACCTCTTTTGTGTGTGTGAATGGTATATATTAAATCACTAGCCGAATGACCCGGGCAACGCCCGTGTTTTACCCGATTGTGTGAATGTTTTGATTCAAATACTATTTGTTACAATTATAATTTGGCGCCTTAAATAGATGCATATGTTAGTTAATAACTATAGCCTATGTGCTTTATCTGTCTATGTACTGTTGGCTTCCGTAGGCGTCTCTTACTGGGAAAAAGAAAGAGAGGATTCCATTTGGTTATTAACTAATATATGCATTTATTTAAGGAGCGACCCGCTCCAACACAATAGTTACAAAAACGAAAATGCGAGTGGGGGGGCAAAGGTGGCGTGATCGTAACCGACCAATAGGAGGGCGCCATTAAAAAAAAAAAAAAGCAAACCGTGACAGAGTTGATTGATTAGGAGATTAGGAGATGAGGAATGACGCTCGTAACTGTATTAAATCATACTGGAATATATTCGCTATGGAATTGAATCTTCTAACAGAACAGGATGGATCATTCCAGATATTGACACACGCGTTAACTACGGATCCTATGCCTGACCAGTTTAAAGAAGCAATCTGCATGCGGACGTGAGCGGATATGGCACTAAAGAGGTACTGATATAACTACAAGAAAAGAACAAAAAACAATCGCAAACGCATCGAGAACTCTTATCGCTACAGAAAGGAACTATTCCTCAACGGAAAGGTCTGGCAGGGGTGTTGACTATCTTCAAATTTATATCTAATTTGTGTTGTCAGAAAACATTACATTATAATTACGGACAATCAATTTCCCATGTTGGCTGGCTAGTATAAATAATCATCCGGGAAGACTAACCAGACGGCCCTTACGACTTTTGTAATACCAAGTTTCTATTACCCTGAAGATAGAGCTTGCCTCTGGGCGGCATTCATAGTTCTTGAAATTTAGACATTTCGGCTAGTTAAAGTTTTATTTTCTCGACGTTTCAGCAAAAATCTTTTGTCTTCAGGAGAAATAAGAATAAAGCATTTGGAAAGGAGTTAAAGATTATTATGAGAACGCCCTTGTAGTCCTAGAATAATTGCGTGAGAACGCCCTTGCGACCTCAAGAAACATCAAGGCGTCGATTGTCTCTAAATAAATTTCATTTTGACCTGTAATAAACTAATACACCATTCCAAAATTGACCTAAATCACCAACATGAAGGGACGACAAGAAAAATATGTTCAAACCACGAAACTGATCAACGGAACAATATATAAATATAGTGAGACTTTTTTGAGATAATCAATGGTATTTTCTACTGCAATAGATACGATCTAATTGGTGAAACATGGCCTCTGTTAGTTCTTAAAACTAATGTGATACTTGGAGGGCACTTCACGATCCACCGATAGCAGGGCACCTAAGGTTTGCTAGTACCTATGATTGAGTTAGAAAATATTTCTGGCCGGCTTATCTGCGCGACAATATGTGTTGCGATGGCAATCACGAAAAGGGGCTACTGAAGGTCCACCAAGGCCACTCGTCCTGATACAGCCTGTATCTTGACATTTTCGGAGGGTAGGAAAAGATTTGTTGGGAAGATTCCCCACCTCGAACATTGGCAATAAGTGGATTATGATTGCAGCAAGTTATCTAGCAATTTTATCAAAGAATAAATGCAGAGAAGGTTGAAAAATTCATAGTAGAAGACGTCATATCTAATCATTATTGAGTTTTCAGATAATTACTTTCACATCGAGGTAGTATTTATAACAATAAGGATTATCAAAAACCTCCGCGTAACTCTACATCGATTTGCGTCGGCTCACCATCCACAGACAATTGAGTTGAGTGATAGACTAAACGAGGCACTCGGCGACAGGCTTTATATGTATATAGACCTCGGCCAAAGAGACTTGAGATACAGAACATACGTACGTAACCCCACCCATAACACCCACAAACAAGAAAACATAGGGGCTAGCCTTTTATGACCTATGCACAGACGCGATGTCGATATCTTGCTGGACACCGTTGTGACTTACTGAAAAGGAAACCGTCATAAAAATTACGATGAAAGTCTGGTCACACGTGCCGAGTATGTACGCCGGCAGGTTTGGTTGAACACCAGACCAAATCAAAGACATGAACTCTAGCCCTGCGTTTGTAGCTCTAGTTCTCCACTCAAGAGTACACATCGCTTTGACTCGGGACCGTAAGCTGACGTCGGCAACAAAAATATAAGCAGTTGAATCCCTTTTTACCCCCGAACTACGATCGTGAAGTTTTCCCTTTGAAGGTAATGGTTCTTGGTGTTCATCAATACACTCAACGACTTCTCAAATCAAAACATCACCGCAATACATAAACGATTCAACACATATTTGAAGTAGACAGGTTAATGACCTGTCGTTAAAATATGTTTTTGAAATCATTTTAGCTATCAATGCTTAGAAACAACACACACACTTAAATTTATTATCACATATTAAAAGACTACATAAATGAACACGGTCGGGAAATTAAATTTAACAAATAAAGACGGCAAAATGCAGATAAAAGTACAAGAAGGAAATATGGAGAATCAGATGAGTGAGAAGAGGTGGAACTTAAACAACAATTGGTTGCTATGGAGGAACACCGTAGCCAATTCACGAACATTCTAGCGCGTCTCCAACCAGCCAGCCATGGAAGTATCCTTCTATGACGGTACATAATCCGCCATGATCTTCTTCCAGGCATACGAGAACCAAGCGGAACGGGTCAGTCTGAACGCCTTGCCATAGCTCCAGAGACGGCCACAATATTTGGCTCAACAGCCGCTACATTACCTCCACCAGCTGCGGTCGGATATCCAGCACTACATCCAGCGGGACAGGCTCTGCTGAACCTATATTCAGCAACCAAAAACGTCACCATCGCGAGGTATTTCGCTCAGCGCAACGGAACAAGACGGTAAAAGAGTGCTATCGCAACAAGATCGCAATTGAACCAGAATTGGGATTTCCTCAGTAAGTCATCTTGGAGATACTGACGGAAAGACTTCCCAACATAAACAAGAAGTTTATGAAAGTTGTGCCATCGATTTCCTCTTCTGAATGGTATGCGGTCATGGCCTTCATCGATGTTTCAATTTACCAGCAACGCACTACCCAATCTCTTGGGGTTGTACGACAACACACAAAAAAGGCCTGAAGGAGCTTCGAGTCTACCATCATATCTTTGCAGGTTTTGCTACCAAAATCATTGGCATTCGGACTGCTATAAATGGCACCCTCCCGCTTCTCAAATTTACGTCACGCGGTTCAACTTGTTCAACGAGCTGTCCCCAGTTAGTTCATCTCAAGTTGCCCAAACCGCGCAAGCTGCTCAACGACAGTGCCATCAGTCGGCAGGTAGGTGACTACAAATTTCGCTGTTACTCTAACCATCATATTTTTACCTCCCAAATAGGTTTGCTATTTTTGTTAGACACAGGAGCTACATTAGGAATAGTAAATATTCTGGAAATATTATTTGTTAGAAGGGTGAATCTGTCATATTATACATATTGTTGGCAAACTCACCATCCAATCAGGTATAAGATTGATGTCAAACAAAATTAAAAACCATCCGTAGAGAAAGGGGGTATCTAAAGCAAACCTACCATTGAAGTGCGCATCTGGGTTAAAGGTAGAAAGAAAGTGATATGACAGTTGGTGTCAGGCGGCTGCAGAGCGAGTACAGTGAGTACACATGCGCTCTGACTGACGTCGTTAGAGCGATATAAACAGTTGCCATCCTCCCTCTTTCCCCGCTCCACGATCCTGGTGCTTTCCATTGAAGCTCCTGACTCTTGGTGAGTCAGCAATCTACTCAACGACTGCGCAAATCGACACATCACCGTAATCCATCAATGTTCACCACAAGACCTGTCGTGAAGATTATTAATAAACAGCTCATCTCTCATAGATAACCGGCAACTCAAATTTATAATTGCATATTTGATTTCGGGCATAAATATGAAAAAGGAAGCTCCAGGACAAATGCGACTATTGCAGTTTACAATTTTAACCAATATTGGGAATTTCAAAGGACAAGACAATGTAATTGTTGAAGCTTTTCAAGAACTAACTTTGAATTTTATAAATTTTCAGAAAACAGATTAATGTTTAGGAGCTTAGAAACTCAAAGAAGTTCATAGAAATTATTGAATTTCTAGCAATATCCTCTCTCTCTTATAGGAAATAAATTGTGTGTGACAAATTAGGGATCCATAATATTGGTTATATCTCAGAATCCTTTAGATTTAGGATGTTTAAACAAATTCGTAGCTTATCCCATCAAATTATCAGATCTATTTTTAAGCAAATATTAATATTTATTTGGACACTCATAAAAAAGGATGTCAGACAATGATCTCGATGCTGCATATAGTATAAAAAAAGTTATCTGACATAACCAAGTCAAATATATAAGACAATTCCAATTAAATAGTAGGTCCTCTGACTCAAAATAGTCGCAATACTTATTGCCTAGTACCTATAAACAGATTTATTGGGTGGAATGCAATTATTACTCTCTTTTAAAATAAAGATCTCCTTATTTGAAGGTACAAACTAAAGAATGAATATAAACTTTCAAATAAATCTAATTTAGCTTTTCTGGGAAAATTACTTATCTCTCTAACTATAACGATTTATATAAATTACCTCACACATCTCAGAAATCTATATTAGCTTATATACATGCCTAACACCACAGATGATCAAATCACAGATTATTATAGTCAATGAATAAAAATTAATATTTGAATGATACAATATCCAACAAGATTTTCAAATTAAATAGTGGCAATTCCTTTGGAAAAATCATATGATATAGAAGTGAGAGGGTTTTCTATGAAAATTTGATTGCACGATTTGGCACTTCACACTGAATAATTTAAGATCGAGGAGCACAATTGATCTGTGTTACATCAGAGCTTCTGTTAGGACTTTGTGAATTTAAATTGCCTCACAATACAGATTACCGTCCAGACTGCGATGGTTAAGTGGAACGTCCGTATAGATGGGTAGAGACAGCCTTGAGAGATCTTAATTATTTAGCCTGTGGTGAAACACTTTAAAATGCTCTTTCAGTATTACGCACTACTTCCCAGAAATTCACGAAACTAACAATTGCTGAAATACCTTTCTGTCCGGAGTAAGCAATGATTTAAAATTTATTATTATTAAATTGTATTTTAAAGGAGTTATTTTAGCCTCTTTTTGTTATCAAGTCTCATTCATTTCTTCTTTGAATATAGAGTTTCAAATATTTCTTGAAGTTTTACTTTTAAAAAATAAATCTTGAGTGATACTCTCTGTCTCTCTTTAATGGCATAAGCCAATATGTCTTTGGCGTGGGCATCCTTGATGTTCCAATTTGTCTTCTCTTCTTCTGGTTGTGGCCTGGGATTTGGAATTCAAACTTTTCAAGGAAGGATTCTATACACAGTAGGTTCAAATAGTTCCCGAACTTTTAAAAAATAAATTATAAAAAAACTTCTGAAAAATGTTAAATAAACTTTACTGTAAAGAACAAAGCCTAAAGTATAATTTAATTTAGGAACGCCAGTAAATGCGCATGCGTAGTTTTCATTTTAGGCATATTTTTGTTGTAAGTATTTAGCTCGTGTCTGTTTCTGCAATGTCATCATTTGGGCAAAGGGCAAATATTAAATTTTGTGGAAAATTAAAAAGGTCTTTCACAGAGACATTAGCATTAATGAATGAAGCTTATGAAGACGAAAAATTGTCACGAACGCAAGTTTATTTCTGGCATAAACGTTTTAAAGATGGCCGTAAGAGCATCGCAGATGATTCAAGGTCAGGTCGGGCATTGCCGTCAACAACGGTTCACAATATTGGACAGGTACGTGACTTTGTTGCTGATAGAAAAAATACTATTGATAATATATCAGAAATACTTGGAATTTCGTATGGTAGTTGCCAAAAAATTATTGGTGAACATTTAAACATGAAAAAACTATGTGGTTATTTTGTCCCACGAAATTTAACAGATCAACAAAGAGAAACCAGATTATCATTTTGCAAAGATTTAATTGAAACTGTGAATAATGATTCTAATTTTTAAAAAACACAAATAACTGGTGACGAAACATGGTGCTTTCCTTTTGATCCACAAACCAAAAAACAATCATTCGAATGGCACACAGAAAGTTCTCCTAGGAAGAAGAAAGTTCGTCTTGACAAGTCCAAAGGAAAAGCAATGCTTGTAGTGTTTTTCGATTATCAAGGACTTGTCTATTATGAATTTATTAAAGAGGGGGTTACTATTATAAACAGGCATACAAAGAAATAATTGTGCGCTTTCGTGATGCATTAAGAAGAAGAAGAAGAAACAAACTCTTTAAATCAAAACAGTGGAAATTGCTACATGATAATGCCCCTGCTCATAGGGCCATTATTGTTCAAGACTATTTAGCCAAACACTCTGTATCTGTCTTGCCGCATCCTCCTTACTCTCCTGATATCGATCCATGTGATTTATTCTTCTTTCCAAAACTTAAAATGACGTTAAAAGGGAGGCGCTTTTCATCGTCATCAGAAGTAATTGAAAATGCGACGGTGGAGCTAAACAAGCTTAGATAAATTGACTTTGAACTAACATTTCAACAGCTTTTTTCACGCTGGAAAAAATGTGTAGATAACCAAGGCTCCTATTTTGAAAATTTTGATGTTTAAATTAATATATACTATGAATAAATAATTAATTTTAAAAAAGTTCGGGAACTTTTTGATCCTACCTTGTATATATATATAAATATATATTGAACACTATTGTTGCAAAACTTATTCGCTAACGCTTGAAGAAATGTTGTTCGGTAAGGGGTAGGCGGGTAATAAGGAGTTTTATTTGGAACGCAATTTTCATTTTTGAACATTTCTCATGATACATATATGAAATGGTTATTTGAAATGTACAATATACAGTAATCAAATCGATTTAAAAATAAAACGAAATGAATAAAAAAGTACAGAAATAGAGAGACAAAACAGAATTAAATAGATATAATTATGAATTTATGATACTAGACGAATGACCCGGCTTCGCCCGAGAATTCCCCCGAATGCAATTTCCTTCATACTGAAAGTATATCAATAATAAATAGTAGAAATGCCATAGAATAACAATACAGAAATAACACATAAACCACAGGGAAAAAGTGTGTGTGATGGCAAACATTGTATCATTTTAGTGTTTAGGTATTTGATTTAATTTAAAAAAATATATATTTAGTTGTTTCAAAATCAGTATAGTTTAAATAGATGGAAGCTTTTCCACCCAACCCCCGAGGTACCCGTCCCAGCGCATTAAACCCTTAAAATTGCCTGAGTTGAGAGAGTGACTGCGATGCCCATCTTCTCAGTAAGAATAAGAAAAAATAGGTTTATATAAAAAAAATCCAAAATACTGGCATGCAAATATTTCTCTGTAAAAAATAAAAGAGCACATGGAAATTAGGCAGTCGTGTGTTTTCTAATGACTGCGACTGCATTTTAAACGATTTTTTTAAAAAGAGATAAAAAAACAAAACAAAGGCCAGAACAAAAATTAATAAAAAATACGAAAGCCATTATTTACATACAGTAACGCTAATTTTGTAAAGTTTTTTTTTTTAATTTCATTGTGTGCAATTACCGTAACTTAGTAATATATATTTCTCTCTCAATACTCAATACTGTGAAAAAAAGTAACACTTGTATAAAAAGATATTTCAAAAAAAGTACGAAAGCAACTTGGAAAAAAAATACAGAACGCTCATTTGAGCTTAATTGGCCTGGTGTTGTTACTTCGTCTCGTAATTACTCCACGTAAAAAAAGTTATTCAAATGAAAAAAAAAAAAAAAAGCCAAAAATACTAATCAAAATGTAGACGAAAATTTTCCTCGGGTTTATAAAAAGCGACCTGCCAAATTTGGTACCAATTAGTTCAGTAGGTTTTGAGTTTATCGCGAAACAGACAACAAACATTGACTTTTATATATGTATAAGAAAAGAAAGAAAGATTAATAATATTTTAATAATTATTTCATATTTTATATTATGTAAATTATTGTGAGATTAAAATAGTAAATAATACGCTAAAAAGGTATTACAGGAGTGTTCCATTTTTAAAAGAACGGTTTTACTACACTGCCGCCCGCGTAAAAAGCGCGCGATTCGAGAGAGAGGGATATTTTATTTATTAAAAAAAGAACAAGCATTGATATATATATATCAGTAAAAAACTATTTTTAAATATTTGAAATTCTGAAATTATATAAGTGTTATTTTGTAAAAGCTATGTTTTCAGACTTTCAAAGGAGAAAAATACTCGTTTACCCAAATTATTAAAATAATGAAATAGAATATTGATATCATTAAATGCAAAATCAGTAATATAATAATGGAAACATTTTCATATCCATGAAATTAAGCGAAATAATTACTCTTAAAATAAGGTGCCTGAAAAAACTTTTAACTCCAACCGGAGAAAAGAAAAAGGAAATGGTTGTTTAGGATAAAATCTATCTTCTCAAGGAACATTTGCACAATACTAACGTACCACTTTCAACCGTTAACCGTATTATTAGATTAAAAAATCGGCTTAAAAATATGTAAAAAGGTTTGATTTTCATGTTCTCAAGCCGAACCATATCGAGGAACACAAGACTTGCAGCAGGGCCCTTTATGAAAACTACCTGGCTGGTGAAAAATAGAAGAATGTTGTTACACTGGACGAGGCATGGATTTACCTCAATGATAGCAACCAACCCCGTGCCATTTACTACGCTACCTTTGAAATAAACACTTTTCAGAACTGGGTCAAGCAATGAAAGGAAAGTTTCTCAGAGGGATTCATGATCGTTGCAGCTTTCTGCTACAATGGGAAGCTTCCAATAAAGAATG
Organism: Cordylochernes scorpioides; assembly: GCA_030710605.1. Taxonomy (NCBI): domain Eukaryota; kingdom Metazoa; phylum Arthropoda; class Arachnida; order Pseudoscorpiones; family Chernetidae; genus Cordylochernes; species Cordylochernes scorpioides. The sequence continues at coordinate 38,556,666 of CP092875.1, forward strand.
TGGACTCAAATGTAAAGATAAATTTTTAAATCTACTAAAAACCTGTTTTAGACCCAATATTAGACAATATTGTTCCATTTTATATCCATGTAATTCAAGATCCATGTGGCTGTACCAGGATAAAGTCACGAATCATACTTCACGTTCAACACGTGAATACATGGAGGAAAAGAAGAATGAAACCGTCCTTTCGTACATCTCTTTTAAGCACATCCCTGCCAAATCCCCTAGATGGTCTCTGGAAAGTCGTTATGAACTGTTGGGATGGTTTTAATCAAAATATTCTAAGGCGAAGCTTCATTTTCTTGAAATACCAATGCAGGGCTGTTGCTAAACGTCAAGGCTTGCGTGTAGCAGCTGAAAAAAATGTTGTAATTGTTATAATCTAACTATGGCGTATAGATTAATTTTTCGAAACTATTATAGACGCGTATGATTCTTTTTAAATTATAAAACAATTTCTACTGCCCTTATTCATTTTTAAAAACGAATCATACACGTCTATAATAGTTTCGAATTTTCATAACAGATGGCGCACTAATACATCATAAGATTAATTATATTTAATTAAAAAAAAATTACTCTTTAAAATGTAAATAAAAAACAGAGTTTTGAATAGGAATAGTACTATATATGTTAGCTTGCAATAGGTTTGCATGGCTAAAGAGAATAAGATAATTTACAAGTATTAAAAAAAGTTTCTTCTAACCAACGGTGAATGAATTTTGATTTTGGATCCCTAATAAAACTTGCATGCACATAGAAAACAAAAAGTTGTATATATAATTGTAAATTATTTTTAATAAAGCACACCAAAATCTTTCGCTTAAAATGGAACCTTTTCTGTAGTCTACTTCACATTTCTTGAATATTTTAGGTCTTTTTCTCTAGTTAAAAGTTAAGAAATATTTTGGGCTTGTTTGAGCGTGAAATTGGCGCAAAACTTGAATATATGTATATAAAGAACCTTAAATTACATATAAACATAAATTTAAGACCAACTAGGACTTATAAAATAAGAAACAATATGTTATAACACAAACATTTTATCATATAAAAATCCAATTAATTCGTTAGAACACAAAATTGGCCACTGCAGTGACTTCTCTCTTCTGTTTTATTAAATTAAAAACTAAAAAATATATAATTGTCAAACTCATTTTAGTAATTTTATATATTACATTTGATTTTACACAAATTATTGCGCTTTAAATCTGTAATAAAAGAATATTAAAATAGGGCAATTTTGATCACCTAATCGCACATAAACCTTTTGAAATTAAAATCATCAAGTGAAAATAATAGTACATAATATTTTATATTATAATTTACATAAAGGCGAGAATAATTGAATCTTATATAGCGATAAATTTATAATTTCTCAAGGTGTTGCTAAAACAAGATTTTAATCAATGTGAACACAATATCAGTGTAAAAAGCCATCTGTATCCAGGGGCCTGGAAACAATATCCATTTACTGAAGGATTATTCATCTGTTGACGCTCCGAGAAGTCCATTACTTAGAATGTATTTACCTCGGTCTAAGTTGATTTAAATTGCGCCCCTTTTGTGGGATTAACAGAGTCGAGAGTCATTTATTCAAAACTCGCCTGTTGTCTTTACCCTAATGGAGAGAGAGAGAGAGGGAGGGATGATGCTTTTAGGAATAAGTAAACTTTAGCATTTTTCTCATTTAAAAATATTTACATTGTGTGTAAAATATTAATTAAATTCTCTATATTCACAATACATGAATAAATGTGAATAAATTATTTATTTAACCCATGCGTGTATTTTCTCTGTTGTAATTTACACGAATTGACGATTTAAAATGTTTATCTCTAATTGAATAAGGTAACAATACTCTCTACCTCTAAGTAGGATCATAATGTTCTATTTAGTTTTACAGTTTTCTAGAGTGTAATTGATAACTTTTAACAATGATTTGATTGATTTCTGTTATAAATTGCGCTAAAACGAAATAGTAGACTAACTATACCTTATTTATATATGACACGAATCTATATAGTATCATTCAAACATCAATCACACAAACATATTGACCTTTTCAAATAATATATTTATATATTTAACGCTATTTTTTTTTTAAATCAATTGAAAAAACTGGTAGCTGTCATTGTTACAGAATATTTTAATCTGTGTTTTTGAAGTTAAGCGCAAAATGCAAAGTTTTCGAAATCTCATCGTTTAATTAAATAAAATGTAAACAACACATTGTGTTGTATATATTTTAATATTTTAACATCTAGGATAGACACTGGTCTCGTATCTGATTCATAATACCTATGACAAAAGCGACAGAAAGTCCCAGAAATGTGTGTGAGAGAAATATAAATAAATGATATTTGAGAATATTTAATTGTATTCATTCTTTTCCATTTGTACAAAAGTATTCACTACAAGCGTGAATAGCCTTCGTTGAATTGAACAGTGATTTATATTTTCAGCCTTCCATTGGGCCAATTGACGAGATATTGACAGGGAAGAATGTATCTCAAGGGAGAACATCATAATATTTAATTGCAGGAGAAAGAAGTATTTTTAAAAATCTTGTTAAAAAATCCGTGCAAGTGTACTTGATGATTAGATAACGATTTTCATGGTTTACACTAATTCCAATATGATACATCAAGAGTTAGTTCGTAGTTATAATTTCCTTTGTGTTTGCTAAATGTCGTTTCTTGTTTAATAGATATTGTAGTGACGACTCGGGGTGTTCAATTATATCAGGTTTAAATCTCTTCCGATCGCAGTGTTCTTCTCTTACTCACTTTTACATACAAGAAGGTTCTTGAGGTTAACTTGCGAAATCCCAATAATCCTTTGAAATAATATGAAAGAATTGTACAAAAGTGAAATTGTATTGGGATCAAGTTGATAGATTAGGTAAAGAGCATCTCTTGAAGGTAAAACTAAAAGTTGCTGATGAATTGCGCCATCTATCAGAACGAATATTAACTAATCGTTGATTTTAAATATTCCAGAATTGTCTAAATACTCTTTCTTTATTAATCAAGAAAAACTAACTACGTACGCGTTTCAGGCTGTTGGCCTTCTTCAGCCTGGTGCAAGCTCCATTAAAATGTCAAATAATTTTATGGTTTTAAATATATGTTCATTAGTTCCTCTCGGTGTCCAGGGAAAATCAACTATCTCTGAGGTCTTTTACCCAGAATTTGGCTTGACCTGAGGTTGGTTTTTAAAACTTTTAGACTAACAGAATATTGTGGTGTCAATTTATTGTAGGTGTGCTGATTGCAAGGTAGTGTGCGAGATACTAAGCAGGTCATTGAAGCTTCTTGAAAAATTAAATAATTAATATTTAAGGCAATGTATGCGCGAAAAATCGAAAAATATATTTTGAAAATAGTACAACAGTGAAATTTTACTGGGATCAGATTGGTAAATTAAGCAAAAGGTGTCTCCTGATCGCGTAACTAAAACTTGCAGATGGAAATAATATTGGTTACCCGTTTATTTTTAATACGAATTAAACGGAATTATTTTGAAATATATCGATTCAATAATATCAATATTTAAAATATGTTTTGTGGTAAGTTTAAAGGGGGAGAGGGACGTGTATAAAGAGAGAGAGAAGAGAGAGAGAGAGAAAGAGAGAGAGACAATTGACAATTGAAACACTTTTATTGACGTCTAGTCAATTTTTACAAAATGATTATGATAAAAGTAATGAATAAATAATGGGAATTTACAATGATTTTAGGAGCTGGGGAGGCTCCACCACCTTGACAAGGTTCTCCTCCAGACGAGGAGGGGGTCTTCTTGGACTCCCCGCATCTCCAGGCCCAGGAAGTGCTTGTAGATGCGGGTCTTGGCGGACGCCATGATGGCCAGGGCGTCGTCCTCCAGGTCATGCCCGAAGATCCAGCTCTGCAGGTCAGGAGGCCGTTGGAGGATGGTGAAGGCCTCCAGGATGACAGGCCTGATCCGACTGCAGGACCAGTAGCGGTGGGCCAGCGACAGGTCTCCGGACCCACAGGCGATGCAGGACTCCCGGGCTGAAGCCGGATGTGCTGGATGGGGAAGGGCGTGCATTGAGATTGAACCTGATTTATTTTAACGTCCATATAAGATTATATAATGTTAAATACAGAATAAATAAAAATATGAATAAATAAGATTATATAATGAAAAATACATGAATAAATAGATATAAATATATAAAGTAATAGATAAATATACATATATATAAAATATATACAAGGTCTTCATTGGTGGCGCCCACCGCGAGAAAGACTCCGCCACCGATGGACTGCGAGAGTTCTTTACCACAGGGTGGGCAGGTCGATGTGTTGGCTGGCATTACCCAACTCAAGACCAAGATGGTACTTGTAGATGGTAGCCTTCGCCACACTTGTTAGCTTCACTGCCTCGGGATGGAGGCCGACGCCGAAGAGCCAGGCCTGCAGATCCAGGGGCAAGTCGCAGGAAGCGAACACTTCCCGGAGCAGGGTTCGCACGGCTCGGCAACTCCAATATCTGTGGGCCAGCGACCCGTCGCTGGACCCACAGGCGGCACAGTTGGCACGCCTCGAGGCAGGATGGTCAGGATGTGGTAGGGCATGGAGGGCCAGCCGTAGGGCGACATCTGCGTCGTGCCCCGAGAAGCAGTTCCGACGCAGGTCGGCCCAGGGGATGGAGCGGGGCACATCCACGGTGGGGGTCCACCGGGCAGCCAGCTCTGCAGTAGGATGGGCCTGGAGCCGTGCCGAGTCCAATGCTCGGCGCGCCCTCTGGCTGGGTAGGCGGGTGATGGGGGTCGCCGATCCCCGCAGGACGATGGTCTCCGCCTCGTACTCCGCATGATAGCTGGAGCTGGCGTTTTCCCGCAGGAGACGTTGGCAGAAGGCCCCCAGGTGCTGCGCATCTAGGAGCGCGGCCCGCGTTGAGCGCGCAAGTGCAGGGGCGCCATCGGAGAAGTCCCCGACAGTCGCCTGTAGCCAGCGCTCGGAAGCCAGCAGGTCTGGCGGCCGCAGGAACCTGTTGTCACCTCGAAGACGCAGGGACCTCAGACTGGCGGGATGAAGAACCCGGTGGTCAAGCTCGAGGACGCTGGACGCGGCCTCCCACAGGCTCAGTAGTCTCCTCCTCTTAGGCGAGTGCCAGACGTCAGGAGCCGGCGGTGTCAGCCACGCCCGGCTGCGGACCAGCCAAGAGTAGCCGTTGGCGGCGCCGCGAAGAGAGGCCTGGACCCCCTTCGAGAGAGAGAGAGAGAGAGAAGAGAGAGAGAGAGAGAGAGAGAAGAGAGAGAGAGATCTTTGAGAGATTGAACCTGATTTATTTTAACGTCCATATAAGATTATATAAGGTTAAATACAGAATAAATAAAAATATGAATAAATAAGATTATATAATGAAAAATACATGAATAAATAGATATAAATATATAAAGTAATAGATAAATATACATATATATAAAATATATACAAGGTCTTCATTGGTGGCGCCCACCGCGAGAAAGAAGAGAGAGAGAGAGAGAGAGAGAGAGAGAGATTGCACGAATCTCTATATTTCGAAATTTTTGCATTCAAATCTGTTTGAAAATAGAGCAAGCAATAAATATATCTTTGAATAAAAGGCATATATTAGATCAGAATCTAATTTATATACCAATATTTCAGTTGGCTCAACGCCAACCTTTTCCAAGGTATTACAACATATTTATGTCAACAACAGCCACATAAGAGTGTGAAAACCAAACTATGTGAAAAAAGCATTGTGGGAAATTGTGCAGCGATCAGATGGATAAATTGCACGATTAGGAGATGGATTTTCTTAATTTATCCACCTGAATCCAGTAAAATTTCACCTTTGTATTAATTTTCGCATTGTTTTTAGCGTTCTCACGTTCCTCTGGCCTAAATACCTGCTTCATGATTTTTTCAGGATACCGCCAAGACCAGTTTATTTAGTCGTTCAGGTTCAGCTTGCACCACGCTAATGAGAACCAACAGGCTGAAACAGTTGGTAGTTAGCTTTTCGTTATTAATCAAGAAAGAGTATTCGGTCAATAGTGAAAAATACTCGAAAATACTTTAAAATACTCGATTAGTTGATATTTATCAAAATTCGAAATTATTATAGACGCGTATGATTCTTTTAAAAAATAAACAATTTCTACTGTCCTTACTGCAAGGGAAAAATTAATTACTATGCAATAAATAAAATAAATATGCAAAATTTGACATCGAATGTTTAATTTGCGTGCTTCCCAATGTTCAATTATGTTAATTTCACAATGATTTGTATATAATTTCATATTTACACGCAATTATCCTAATTGTGGATATGGCGTGTCTTTGCAACTGTTAAATAAATAAATAAAATATTGAATGGTGATATTTTAAAAAATAAAAAATGTCACATTCTAAAAAGAATCATACACGTCTATAATAGTTTCGAATTTTGATAACAGATGGCGCGCTAATGCATCATAATATAGTTGATATTTATTCCGACAGATGGCTCAAGCCATCAGCAACTATAATGGCTGCACGATAAGGAGATACTTTTATATTAATTTATTCCATTGATTATAGTGCAATTCCCGATTGTTGTTCCAATATTTACGCTTATGTCGTGTCAATAACAGGTTGGAACAAACCTCTAACAGCTCTTAATATTTTTTAAATCGAAATTACATTAGAAAAGACTTAGGGTGCACCGAAAACAAATTGAATATAATACTCGAATAAAACAATTATATCTACATTAAAAAAAGAAGTATCTATCAATATTTATAAATGAATAATTAACCTAAACGGCAAATTAAAATTCTGGATGTTAACCTTTCAAATAAAAGTAAAAAGAATAAATTGAATTCTAAAGGTCCTCACTATAAATGATATAATAAATAAACCCAACGATTAAAGTATTTTTTTTTATCCGGTAAAATCTTGGGGTTCAAGTACTTAAAAAAAGATGATATTATAAATATTTATCATTATACCAATACTTAGGTATAGGGGTGTAATTTGGTTTAACTCTTAAAATATATAAAAAGGGTACACACATAAATTGAATTCCCTTCAATATCAAATATTACTTTTGAGCATTCAAGCATTCAAAACGACATCCTATAATTGTTTACACAGTTTGGCCAATATTCCATTTATTAGGGGTTTATAGAATCTAGAAAATTGAAATTTGATTTTTAAATTTATCAACATAGCATCGACTATTATTTGATCTAAATATCCCTTATACATAATTGAAACTTATATTCAATATTAAATGGTGATATTTTAAAAAATAACAAAAATGTCACATTCCAAAGTTTTTCTCCACGAAGTTTGTGGAAAATATTTTCGGCCTAATTTATATGTATAACACAGTTTATTACAAATTACGGGGACTTTGAAAGCATTCAAAAAATAAGAAATCAAATCCGTCCTTCCTTCAATGCCTTCCTCTACTGAAGGTGGGCTACATGGCCTCTCCATACTTTCTCCGCCATCCTCTTCATCTCCTCGTGTCGTCCAGTACATTGTTTTAGATTGTCTGTGTATCCCCGTCGTCCCCTTCCCCTCGATCTCTTCCCCTGAAGAAATAAAATAGTAGAGAAGATTCGAAATGTAGATGTGGTTTTAAGAACCAAACTTCACGGTTGCTGGATTGTCCAATATATCAAAATGACAAATTTCAAAAAGAAATTAAAGGATTTCACCTTAGCAGATTTATATCCAGAAATATTATTACTTAATATTTAACCTTTCTTTCTAAATATATTCTAAATATTCCAAAAAATCGACTAATACTTCTCTAATTCTTCTATCTGATAAATATTAGTGTTTATCCAAATCTTGTGTATTTATATTGTCTTTTAAATATTTTAATACTTTCTTACATTAATTATCGTTGGCAAAATTCTAGATTAAACAGTATGATCTCTCGTAACCTTGAAACAGATTATATAAATCATACTATGTAAAACCTCGTTTTCTACAAGGCGCCAATAGCTCTTACGTCACATGGCGCTTTAAATTTTTAAAATTAAATATTCATCATTATAACAAAAGAAAAACACAACCACATAAACCAATAGTCTATTTTGACTTCGAAGTTTCAGTGACTTCCTGTCTATTGGCTGATGTGGCTGAGTTTTCTCCGAATAAACCTCAGCAAATCATTTTCAGAACCATTATAACCATAAATATATTTAAGAGGGCGTTCAGATTAATTTCATAATAAACAATATCAAATGACGAGCTTTGAACGGAAAGGAAATTGAAATAGGTTTTTTAAAAATTATAAAATTTGATGGTGTTCATGAGAAATACTGCCTATCGAATTCAAGAATTTTATTGGTAGGCTTGCTCTAGGTGTTTTAGTAAGACTATCATTAGTATGCAAAATCGAAGAGAAAAAAGCCCTTGCAACCTCAGATCAATTTTTAACGCCTTGCCAAATGCTTTATTTTTATTTATTTCTCCTGACGAAGATAAAATATTTTTGTTGAAACGTTGAGAAAATAAAAAACTCTAACTGGCCGAAGTGTCTATTTTTCACAGTAAAATTATAGCCATAATTGTAAAATTTGAACGTCAGGCCTCAGAGTCTCAATATATACCTCTTTTTTCTCTTCGATTTTGCATATTAATGATAGTCTTAATAAAACATCTAGAGAAAGCCTACCAATAAAATCCTTGAATTCGATAGGCAGTATTTATCATGAACACCATCAACTTCTATAATTTTTTTAAAACCTATTTTTAATTTCCTTTCCGCTCAATGCTCGTTGTTTGATATTGTTTATGATGAATATAATCTGAACGCCCTTTTAAATATATTTATTACTGTACTGATCTCTTTCTGAATAATATTTCTGAATAATTCTTGCATTTTCTTTCAAACATCCTCCCGGCGATATTTTCAGCTATATTTTGGCCATAGATTTGGCCTAGCCACTTTGACAGCTCTTTGGCAGATTGTGAAGATTACATTTAACCCCATGTGGATCTAATCGAATAAAACCCGCCCTGGACTGACGCGGGTCATAACTCTAAAGTATGGTCGTCAAGTGGGCGATTTCAGTTTGCCAAAGATGGTGTTGTGGCTTTGTTACCGACTTGGGTAGAAGCCGGTGTCAGAGTTTATAATAATTATCGTAATTTTACAACTGAAATATAAAAAAAAAATCATTATTTGAATATCTCATATGTTAATATATATAATCAGATAACTACATGCAAAATTTCTAAAAGGTTTTGATAGAGAAGCGTAACAAATATCAATTTAACTTGACAAAAATGGATTCAGTAGTGAGTGGAAGCGCTAGCGCTACGAATACTGTTTAACAGATATTCGTTAGACAAACTTTCACTCGGGTAAAACAAACCGGGAGAATCCGGGTATTTCCGCTAGTGTTATATATATATTCTTCTGGTGAAGTTTTTATTGCCTCATTTGGTATGTTATCTAGTCCCGCAGCTTTATTATTCTTAAGGTTATGTATTCCTCTATACACTTCATTAAACGAAATCTCACAATCCACAGCTCAGGGTCGGAACAAAATAAATCTGAAAAAAAGTTGCACGTTTGACGAAGGTGCAGACAACAATACTTGGTAAAAAGCCTGCCAGTATGTTATTGTAATTTTTCCTTTTATGGTGTCTCGGTTTTAAATGTCTTTATTTATCTTCCAACATTGAGAATAATTTTTAACATAAAAATAGTAGCTTGTACCTCTTCAAAGTATTTGTTTTTATTTGATTTCATTTGTGATAAATATTTTATAATATTTGCAATGAATGAATCATTATTATTTATGCTTTATTATATATTTTTAAATAACTTAAGTTTTTCATTCATATTTCTCTTCGCCTCATAACATTCTCGGTCAAACCATGGTTTGAATTTTAAACCGTTAGATCTCTTTTCAGAGCACATCTTTGCTTGCGTCATTGCTGACAGAAGGAATGGTGTCTTTATCAAATATTCTTATATTTCTCTTTAAATAATGGAGTTTTGTTTACTAGCTAAAATTATTTTTATAACATTTGTGTTTGCAACCTTAATGCTTAGAACTAAAGGTAGAAGATAAGAATATTGGCAACATTTAATAGTGAAGTCATTGATAAATCCGGGTAATGCTGGAGTAGCTATACACAAATCAACAACCAAGGAGCCCCAACTAGAGGTATAAGTAAAATTTACGTTTTTATCAGAGAGACATTCCATTTAGATTAGTGAGGAAATTTTAAACAAGAGAGCTCACTAGAATTTCAGCAAAGGTAGATGTGAAAGTCACAAGAGGTATGATTATGCGTCAATAAAGTTGGGATATCCAGCAGGTTATGAAAGTCTCCATGGTGATAATGTTTGTGTCACCGTATAAAATTATCTCGAGTATGTTTTATATCTTGTTAATAATATAATTTGAGTTTATTCATAGATATATACGTAAAATTATACAACTCTGTGAATAATGAATCTGTATTCGAGTTCATTTAAAGAATAATTGAAACCCAATAAGTTTCCACAGTGATGCCTTCAGAGCTTATTCTCCAACCTGAAGGTTTTCTGACAGGTGATTGGTAAATCTGGAAATCTTCGATATAGAAATTTAGAATAGATTGGCACCAAGTTTCCGTTACAGAAAATATTTCAAACTGCTTTAAACACACAATGAAAAGGAAAACTGAATTTATTCGAAATAAACCATCGATATTCCAATACATCATTTTTACATAATTACGACCAAGTTTGATAATTGCTCCACGAATGGAGCTTTAATAGTGTTGCCTGATTGTCTATTTATGTTTGATTTGCCATCTTTGAATTGCTACACCATATCTCCATTAGTAACTTGTCCACTGGAGACACGATTAACAAATCCATTAAGAACGAGCTTGTTATCTTTTAACTTGACTTTTGATCTTTTCTCCAATAGTTTTCTCCTTTTGGCGTTTAGTACACGTCTTTGCTCTTTAAGCTCCGAACTGTTGTCTCCAGATACAGAAATTTTGTCCCAATTTAAAAGAGGACATGAATATTTCTAACCTATCAACATGATTTGGCATTTAAACTGGTATTGGAGTATTCGGCCGTTTTGACAAACTGTAACATATTGTTAGATTTAGTTTCTCAATAATCTGCACCTTTCTCTCGATGACATCTTCTATTAACGCTACAAAATTGTTTACTTCATTTTGTATGTCGTAAAATTTCAGCTCATTCTCCCTGAATTTAGACTCCATAAATTCCAGCCGATCCTCGAGTTACGTTAATTTCTTTGTATTGTATTCTGTGTTATTAGCTTCTTTCATCAAACTCTCCAGGTATTGTATCTTTCATCCAAATTATCCATTTCCTCCTTGATCACCGAAAGCTTTATTTCAAACTCCTCCCACTTGTCAATTTTGTCGTCTAATGCTGCTAGAGTTTCGCGGAATTCTCTGTATTTATCAGAGCATGTCTCAAGAGTGGTTTGTTAAACTCTTTTTGGTCCCTATAATAAATAGCACCAGGATGCTACATATGTTTCTGTTATTTTTCAGAAATTTTTCATTTATTGACGATTTTTAATTATTGATTAATCCTTTATATATAGCCGTCCGCTTTAGGATTATGCAAATCGACGCTGAATTTTGTATATTGACAAAATATAACTAATTAGATAAAACAGAATATAATCAGTAATTTCATATTTGGCTAGATTTTATTAAATAGCTAGATATGATTTTTAGATTATAAGACAGCATAATAGCAATTGGTAAAATTTTAAAACAAAATACCTGTTTTCCGCCTTGTAGTAGAGAGCGAAATTACGCATGCCTGGCCACTTAGCGGGAGAATCTACACGCCATATATGCGGAACATAGTGAGAAAGATAAAGAAGAAGAGAAGAGAGTTAGAAAAGAAGATGAGTTAAAGACAGAACCACGATAATGTATATTCAAACAATTAAAAGGAACTAAATTTTTAAAGATTTTTTTGTGTAAACTTGTAATTTACATTTTTTTTAAGTTTTAAATTATATTACAAAACCATAGAGTGAAAATTAAGGATAACATAACTTTATTGTTTTTATTTATTTTATGTTAATTAAATGATGAAGACCATAATGGTTTTACCAGGATGGAAATATGTTGGTACCAGAGATTGGGTAAGAGATTGTTTGTCAAGATATTGGAAGTGTTGGCAAGTGAGAGGTCGAAACGGCCGCTGGGTTAACTTTTGACGAGAATCAACCCCCGAGTGAATGTTTGCTCAACGAATAATGTTTTAAGATTTATATATATATATATATATATATGTGGCAATATAGTGGTAATGATGTGGTGAGAAATAATGAAACAACAAGTTTGGAAGGAATTCCAGGCAATCAGCGAGAGAGAGCGGATCGACGGGCGACCGACCCGCTGAACGACCGTTTTTCCTGTGTACACAACCGGGGGGCTAACCAGGATAGTCGCCAGGTGGTGACGCCCCCCCCCCCCCCCTCAGGAATGTGGCCAAAACTGGTCGTGAGTTAGTTGTCTAAAGTGTATCGCTTTAGCTGCTCATCTCTCTCTCGTTGGCTGTTGGTTTGTTTTATTAATCCTGGAAGAGAATATATTATGACATATGGCCCCCGTTGAAGAAGGCTGAACATGGTTTAAGTATATATAAAGCTGGAGAAGCCAGGAATAGAGAAAATAATTTTACAGTTAAAATTAGTTAAGGTAATGGTGACATAGTTTTATGTAAATAAAATATTGTATAGTACACAAGTAAATAGTATTTACAAGCAGTTTTACAACACCGGGGAGTTTGACATTTAAGGAAATCTTTGAAAATATCCAGGTTATAAAAGGCTATATACAACAAAATCTAATGTACTATAAGGGAAGTGATATGGAGGAATGTGAACAACGAGAATAAGAGTCACATACATATGGTGAAATTCTGAAGATCATTAAGACTGGGGAACTCTACACTTTAAGATATTTTTCAGGCGGACATGGCAAGGGGAAACTTGTCATGGGCTTTCTATGCTATAAGTGTAGAGTACGAGAAATGAGATTGAGGTTGACAATTGTGTGAGCTCAGGACTGAGGTAAATTAAAAAACTAGATACAATGTTAGAATTTCGGCGAACAGAGCGAGGGGAAACTTGCTTTGGGCCAATCTAACTTATCTATGCAGTTACTTGTGTAGCGAGTCCGAGGGGAAAAGTCCCGTGTGTAGGTGAGGAAGTCGAACGGACTTATATTTAATTTGCGGAAAGTATGCGCGCACAGTGCCAAAAATTGGGACGAGGACTGCGTTGTCCGTTACAAGTGACAAGCTGCTCGGACACGAGGTGTTTGAACCGTCGTGGGAGCTTGTGCAAGGCGATGATTTCGCGGTGGGTTGAACGTAAAACCCATGTCTGCGCGAAATGATGACGGACCGGACAGAATCAGCGACGATGTTTAACGTACCTCCGTGGGAAATATCGGAGGTAGGCTATATCGTGCTGGTTTGGACAAGGGACAAACATAAATTTGAAGACAGGGTCCGCGTGGCGAACGTGTGGCGCGAGAAGAAGGGGCGAACTGTGTCGTTCGATGCAGATTGTTCAAGTGCGAACAAAAAGGGGTTGATAAATATCTAGCAGTTAGTCAATCTGCATCCTGTGACGAACACGCCATTGGCTAGATGGTGTGGGTCGGTGGATATGCTAGAGATGAACTACGAAATATATTATCATAAATGAAGGGCGAAGGTTAGGATTTTGAAATGACAATATAGAAGTTCGATAATTGATTAATTAATAATTCTATAAAAGGTCCTGAGCTGGTATAAGGTTAACAAAGTTGCAAGAATGAGAGGGGCATTAAGGGGCAGATAGATAAGTTGATTATGAAAAATCTATTGTTAATAGTAAAAATCGTAAAGCATTAATAGGTAGAATTCCTTTTTTTTAAAGAGTTACGTGAAAATGGAAATTATTTAATTAAAATGACGATTGTTACATTCTACTGGTAAGGTAACTAATTAAATGGGTTTCACATAGCTAGATATAATATGGATAATAAGATCACTGTTAATAGGGGTGGAGAGATAAATGGAAATATTAAGTATTTTTACATATTCACACATATTGAGCTAATTATGGAAATATTGGGACAATTTACAAGGAATGACTTATTTAAAGAATGAATGGTAGGAGTTAAAACAATTACACTCACGAGTTATGTTGGTTTAGGGCGCAGGTAAGTTCATTGAGCTTCGGGAGAGTTCTGTCTGTGACACTGTGCGTACCTTTGTTGTACATCACAGTAGCGGCAGGGATATGGCGGAGTCTTGTCCATGATGATGGAAGGTGTCCTGCTCTGGCGCGGCGATCGTTCTTGGGCAGATGTATTGCTGGAAGAAGTGCGTGGCAGCTACATCTCCGTCGTAGGTGAATACTTCTTCGGGATCACGGTTCAAAGGTTGGCGAAGAAGGGGTTGAGGGCTCGAAGAGGAGTGGTTACAGTTGAGTTGGGTTTGGCCGATCATCGTGGCTTGGCTTCTTGTTTCTTCATACTCCGGTATATGAGGGATTTGCTTCCCGGTCAGGTCTTATCCTGTCGACTTTCAATGTGGCAATATAGTGGTAATGATGTGGTGAGGTGAGAAATAATGAGACAACAAGTTTGGAAGGAATTCCAGGCAATCAGCGAGAGAGAGCGGATCGACGGGCGACCGACCCGCTGAACGACCGTTTTCCCTGTGTACACAACCGGGGGGCTAACCAGGATAGTCGCCAGGTGGTGACGCCCCCCCCCCTCAGGAATGTGGCCAAAACTGATCGTGAGTTAGTTGTCTAAAGTGTCTCGCTTTAGCTGCTCATCTCTCTCTCGTTGGCTGTTGGTTTGTTTTATTAATCCTGGAAGAGCATATATTATGACATATATATCTTATTTTCTCACTCTGTGATATATATATATAATTTAAAATAAAAATTTAGAAATGAAGCCTAAAAAATGAGTAATAATAGTAGATTATTTGATATCCTATAGCTAATATTTAGAGGGATATAAGAATAAAACATAAACTTCTCTAATTCAATATTCGTCGGGTGAACATTCACTCAGGAAGAATCAGGGCAAAACTACTCTCATTCAGGTACTATATAATAATAATCTATTTCATAGCTTTAAAATATGCAAAATAGTTTGATATTTGTTTATTTTTGGCTTTAATTGGCTAATAGGTTAATATATATATATTCTCTCAGAGAAATCTATATGCATACTCTTATAAGGTTTATATTAGTAGTTTTGATGGAGAAGAATAACAAATATTATTTTTTCTTGAGAAGAAAATATTCAGCAATTCAAGAATTTATTGTTTGAAAACACGAATTTCAAATTTCGAAATGAAAATAAGCTAATTTTGATGGTATTAAATCAATATCATTAAACATCAGCATTGTTCTGTAGAAATTATTAAACTACGCTTGGGGTATACCGGTGCGAAATTTTGCCCGAAAATATATTTTAAACGAATTTTTATTATTTTCTTATAGAATTATTTTTATTTTTAATACGTAGTAGTTGTTATAATGATATAAAAATACATTGATATATCATCATAATATATTTATAATCTTAAAATAATTTCTGACTTCCCAAAATATACAAATTATTATGATTGTAGCTGCAATATAAGATAGAATTTTGACATGTAAGGTGAAAAAAAAAAAGAGAAAAATTTGTTTTTGGAAAATGATGTTTTTTATTTCAACATAGTTCCCATTCAGCTCCACACACCTGGTCCAGCGATGATTTGATTATTTTATCTCCTCTGAAAAGTATGATGTTACAAGGTCCTCAAAGTTTATCCATTTACAGCGTCGAAAATCTCTTCATTTGGTGAAAATTCCTCCGCCAAGCCATTTCTTTAGATCGGGGAAGAGGTAGAAGTCATACGTGCCAAATCTGGAAATAAAGGTGAATAAGTGACCAATTGGAAGCCTAATTCGAACAATTTGGCAGCTTCTACATTCGACCTATGAGACGGAGCATTATCGTGGATATAATCGCAGGCGTTTGGCACGCAATTCTCCCTTTAATAGATCCAGAAATGTTGCACAAAACTCTCCTTTTATTGTTTTTTCATATTTCAAAAAGTCAATTGAATTATTCTTTGAGAAAATTCCAAAAACACAGTGGTCATGCCCTTGGTACAACCGTTTTTACCTTCTCTGGAACCCTTTCACCCGGACCTGTCCACCGCTTTGACTGATGTTTGGACTCTGGTGTGTATTGCTGTATCCAGGTCTTGTCTACCGCTACAAAACGATGCAAAAGATCCAAAGATTGAGAGCGATCAACGATAAACACGGCTGGGAAATGTCTGTCCGTATGCGTTTTTGGTTGATCGTAAGCGATAGCGTTACCCATCTAGCACACAGCTTCATCTGTATCCCCTGTCTAATCAGATGCCCGTGGTCTCAGCTATCTCATATATCTTCACTCGTCGATCTTCCATAACGATGCAATGGATTTTTGATACCATTTCTGGCGTGGTTACATCCATAGGCCGTCCGGGACGTGTTTCATCTTGTTTTGATTTTCGGGCACGTTTAAATTCATTCATCCATTAATAAATGGTCTTAAATAATAGAGATGAGTCTCCATTAACTTCCATTAGCTCAGCCTCAATTTGGGAAGCCGACCAACGTTTAAAAAACAAATGTTTGATGTCAGCTAAAAATTCATTTTTTAAATCCATTTTAGAATCAATCACTACGGCGCGAGCTTTCTAGAAGGCGGAGGTCACGAGGTTTGACGTCATATAAAGGAATCTCGCTGCAGCGCCTTCTTTAGGAACTCTAAACTTTTGTGGGAGAATACAATGCACATTCTGCTTCAAGTAACTCCACACGGAGTAGTCCATCCGGTTTAGATCCGGGGAGTTTGAAGGCCACATGTCTTTGCCCAAGAACCAAGAAAAATGCCGCTGGCAGAAGGCTATCGTCGACTGGGAGCCATGGACCCAGTCTTGCTGGAGTACGAAATTACGACTGGCGAAGTGTTTTCGAGCCCATGGAAGCAGACATTCCCTCAGAATGACGTCTTGGTAGACTTGGGAGTCGATTTTGACATTTCGATTAATGAAAACCAGCGGGGTCTTGCCTTCAGAAATGACTCCCGCTCAGACCATGACATATTTCGGGAACTTGAGCCTCGTATGCCCCCGACGTTTTCTGAAAGCAGAAGCTGACGGTGGTTTTAGGAACTGTGGGTGACTTCAACTGTGAAAATCTTCTCGTCTAGATTACGTTGGAAAAGGCACCCGTAGATGTCTTATAGTAATGCTCTTACACTTATGTCAGGTATTGAGCCAAATTAGGCCCAAAACCTACAAAGAAAACAACACTAGAATTAGGCAAGGAAAAAAAAAACACATGCACGATCTAATTACAGCACTTTCAACTAAAATAGATGACGGGCGTTAAAATAGAAGCTAGACTTGCTTCGGTGGAACAAGGGTTAAATAAAATAGACCAGCGTCTACACAACAGCTTGAGTCTTCCTTGGAACTATATCTAAAGCTGTTACGGTCAATTCGAATAGAATATTTGATCTAGAGAGACGGCTGGTGATTTCTGAGATGAAGCAGAGGGAAAGGAACCTAATTTTATACGGACTTGAAGGAACCGAAACTGCAACTCCTGGCGAATTAGTTCTTTGATTCTAAATATTATTAATACGATGGAAATTAAAGAAGAAATTAAGATAAAACAATGTCAAATATTTTCAAGAAAAGCTAATTCGCCTATTCTTATTGAAGTGTCTGATTACAAGGAACGAATCCTGCTTTTTAGAAATGTGTTCAGAGAAAGAGACTCAGGTACAAAAATATTTTAAAATAAAGATTATTCTGCAAGTTTGAAAGACCAAAAAAAACTATTGATTAGCAGGCAAAAAAGTTAATGACTAAGGGAATTGTCTCCAAACTGAGAGATAACAAACTAATTGTCCGTGGCAAAAACTACTATGTTCCAAATGGCCGCGTTAACAGCCCTAGCGGGGATGTATTATAGCAACCATACTGCACCACAATAAGAGAGAAGAACCCAACCTATTTCACTGCTAAGAAAAGCCTCTTAAAATGAACGTCAACGGCAATCTCGAAAATCAATTCTCTCAACGGAAACGATTAGTGAAGTTAATTCCAAATTCCCGAAAATTATTTACCAGGATATATTTTTTTTTCAGGATAAGTTCTCTTTTATCGATCTTTAAATATCTGAAACACTTTGATATTTTGGCTTTGTCTGAAAGATGGTGTTCCTCACTATTGAACCTCACATTGGAGGATTTTCAGTTTTTCGAATCACTGGATACAAGGTCCTTGAATAGAAGTAGATACTCAGGTGGTATCATTATTGGAATCGGGAAAGTTTCAAGGAGAGAGATTACTTGATAGGGTTTACAACGATCCACAGTTGATTTCTCTCTTTTAAATCTGACTTTTCCTCCGGTTTCCACCCGTTATTATTGCTTTTTCCTCACTTACCACCTAATGATGGAATACTTGATATGTGAAAAAGACTATTCCGGCAAAATTTATGCCGTAAGTTACAGCAAGGTTTAAAGATAATCTTAAGTGGTGACTTCGATACATGTACTACTAACTTAGGATATCTCCACAATACAAAAGATATCCCAACTCTCAAACAATCACATTTATAGAAATGTATATCAACCCCCCCACATGGGATTATTCTCAGAAAACCTCAACAATCATCTAAATATATTGAACGGTAGATCAGCCGGGGAAAAAAATGGAAAATTTACTTTTATATCGAATAACGGCTCCTCTGTCATTGATCTGGCTTTTGTATCTTCTGCTATGCCGGGTTACATCGCTGATATTTATATTGAATGTACTTCGTACTCGGACCGTCTGCCAATTGTCATGAAGTAGATATATTATAGCCTTTCTTAATACTCCTAAATTTATGGAAGCTATAGCTATTAAAATTACCGTTGGACAACAGATAATGCACTTTCTTTTGTGTCTAACCTACATGGTATATTGAATGCTCACTGCCCCTCAGATTCTACAATTGCAATTTAGGTCAACTAGCGCTTTCTATAAAGATAGTAACTCCGCCTTTGCCGGTCCCAAGCCCGGATGAAAAAGGAGAAGGGTAAGCAGTAACAAGCTCACTAAAAAAACCTGGGCTCAGCTGGCCCGGCTGATAGTACCCTGTAAGGGCTCCTGATCCAGGGATACAGGATGAGCAGCGTTTGTACTCCATGTTAGGAGTGGCTGAACATGGCGTCTGTTCCTCATGTCAGAGGCGGCCATTTATTTTGGAGCTAAGTCGGCCTGCCACTGAGTAGTGCTCCCAGTCTTAATGACAAAGGCAGACGCAATCTACTTCACCCAGTCATGATGGTTGTCAAGTCTCAAGATTTACAAGCTTAATACCCTAATATGATTGAGTGGAGATAAGAAAGAAGATAAAGATAGTAGAAGACATTACGCATGTCTGTAACCAAAACTTTTTGGTAACTGAAACCAAAACTGGGACCGCCATATCAAAACAATGGTTCCACAGGGATTGCTATTTGTTCAAAATAAATATGAAGGATAGTTTGAAAAGGTTGACATCAAACAATGAGCTGCATACAGGGGCTTGTTCATTATTAACAAGAAGAAATATACAGCATTAATCGAACTAAAAAAGATTTTTTTGATAAAATTCACAAAGTAAAATCCATGATTATTCTGAGTTACGTAAAACTATTTTTTACTTTTAAGCATAAGGACAATATTACCGTCGCAGCGGCAATAGAAGACTGGTGTTGCTTTTATGCTAAATTATTATTTAGTTCGTTACCCACAACTCTGAATATGTACCCATTTCTCTCTTATATTGACCCAGATCTAGACGGTGTAATCTCTTATGAGGAAGTTACCGACCAAAATTATCAAAATTAAAAAAATAACAAGGCTTCAGGAATTGAAAATATACCAAACAAAGCTCTCAAAGCTTTACCGAGAGAGAATGAAAAAATATATTATCCTTTTAAATATTTAAAACCGATTATTAATAACACACACAACACACACACACAGGATCTGTTTACTCATTATGGTCTCAAACAATAATTTATCTCATTAAAAAAAACTATGATCCAAATTATCCTTCAAACTACAGAGGTATCGCTTTAGTAAGTAACTTATCGAAAACTATCCACTTTAATATTGAAAATAATATTGAGAAAATGGGTTTAAGACAGTAAAATTATACCTGTAAACCAAGCGGGATTCAGAAATGGGTATTCCTGTCTGAGTCACATTTTAACACTCTTACCTTTCTTATTCATAAGACACTAAGTCGAAAAAAGAGGAAACTATATGTTTCTATCGATAGTCTTAGAAAAGCCTCCAACACTGTTGCTATGGAAAAAACTAGCTGCTCTTTGTTCGAGTAGTTGTTTCATCAATTTCTTTCAAAGCTATTATAACCATGGTAAGCAATGCTATGATAGAATTGATTGTTTACAAATATCTATTAAAATACGTTCAGGAATCCTCCAATGATTTCCTTTGTTCTCAAACTTATTTCTCCTGTTTCTCAATAATCTTATCTCGATCTTTAATCCCTCAGAACTACCTGGAATCTATATATATATATATCAAACTACGGAATCATACATCTCATTTTATATGATATAATACTGCTGGGAGAATCCTTAATATTATATATAACTTACAAAATAAAAATTTTCCAATTCTACAACCACGTCAGAAATAAGGTTAAGTTTGCAAGTTGCGGATAAAAGGAATCAAGAAGTCTTTACTGCCCATTATTTATAATCTATACTACTAATAATTCTTCATATATACACAGTATACATACGTATAGATAATACACTAACAGAATTTTTAATCATAAAGGTTTAAGCAATATCCTCCAAAAATACTGAAATCTACCTAAAGATCTATATACCGAAAATTTCGTTATTTTTACATTATGTGTCACACTTATATTTTAAACTTTTAATATATGTCACATATCTTCCACTTAGTTAGAGCTGATACCTTATAAGATCCCACCCTTCTATTAAAATGTACACCGTTTCTATTTGTTACCACCCCATATTTTGTATATAAACTATTTGTATTTAAACTTAAAATGGTTACGTCAAAATAAAGATCCAAAGAGTGATCGGTCAGCTGATGGCAGCTGGGGACAGAGGAGGAAAATACCAAAGCCCAGATGGGGGCCCCTCTCCCCCAGGGACATTTTATAGACGACCCCTGTAAACAGGACAGGTTTTAGCAGGGGTCGGCAGATGGTTCTAGGGTGTGTCGCTCGGCAGACCGCTTTGGTCTCTCTCTCCAGGTCTCGGTGATAGACATCCAAGTTTGTATCATGGTCTCTACCTCTGTCCCGCGGGCTGTCCCCGATCATTCTCGGTGCTAATATCTAGCCCTGCCTCTGCTTCTTGTTGTCCGCGTGTGGGAAGAACATAAACACTCGCCTCACGTACACGACTGCCAGCTTATCCATACGTCGGCAGGATCATTTTCAACAATGTACATATATATATGTTATATTAAAATATTATTTTATTTAAAATTATATTTCATAGATACAAATACTCTGTTAAATCGACCGTCAGAGGTCACGCTTACCCTATAAAAACTCATTGTTTTTGTTCCCCGCTGGCCGGCTCAAATCTTTTGTACATTATGTAAATAACTTCTAATATTTTTATTCTTACGCCGTAAGCCAGGCAGTAATTTTACCAAATTAGGTCTTTATACATTCCTTAGCTCAATTAAAGCAACCTCTGATCAAAACCATTATTATTATTATTCCCACGACTGCACCACCATAGCTTAATCCTCATGATAACCAAAATCAAAACAATCCAAAATCAGCAGAAAATCTCATTTTTATTTATATATTAAATATATATTTCTTAGTAGATATATTATTTTTATTTATTTATTCCATTTTCCAATCGTAGAATTTTTGCTTTCACATTTTATTTATTTATCATCACCAAATTGTTTTAATGTGCGTTTGTATTATTGCATTTTATTAATTTCTAATAGTAGATATTTATAATTAAATTTTTAATTACTTTTATTATATTTGTAAGTTTATAGTTTTATTTTTTTACAAGCAAAAAAAAAAAAAAAGAAACTGAAAAGTCAATAAATATTCTAATTTATATGTTAAGTTTCAGTAATATGATTCCACGCATATCGATATACTGTAGATAATACACTGACAGTTGTCAGTTGTAAAGTTTTGATCAATCTCTCTCACTCTTGCTAAAAGGCACTGAACTATACATAGAGATCTATGTATATACCAAAATTTAGTTATTTTTTTCTCCATGTCTAACACTTATTTTTATTCTCTATATATTAGTAGTTTTATTTTTTATTTTCCCAATTTATTGAATTTTCCAATCGAATATTTTTGCTTCAAATTTTACTTTATATATTTTTCATAACCGAATTGTTTTGTTTTTAAAATAATTGCGTTCAATATATTGATTTTCGTGTTTCTAATTCAATTGTTGATTACTTTTCTGATTATAATCAGAATTACTTCTCTGTAGAAATTTCCTTGGGGATCTACTCTGGATTTATTCGTGTTGGTATCTGCTCGAATTTATATACTTTGCTTAGAAAGTATTTTTATCCAACCTTACTTGAAATGATATTTCTGAGAAATCAGAATATGCCCATTGCAATTTTTAAGCCAGTATCTATACTCTTAATGTTTCTACACAGGTCCTTATGGTAAACCCGTAGCGTTGCCCGGTATACTTGACTAGTATATATATTATGTGTTCCCCCATAAACCTTTTCTCTTTCTATTCTTGATCCATTTATTTTCCCTGTTTTCCACAATTTCTCTGTCTTATAATCTGCACGAAGATTCTTTTATAAGACCAGTATGTCTTAATAAAGGTTTTGTATGAATGTGATATTTTTACAATTTCTTAACTTTTTATTTTACTTTTCTTACTTTTTACGTCTCTTTGCCAAATTTTCCTTGATTAAGTTTCTCCTCTTTCTAGGTAATTCCAACTTAGATTTTCCCAGAATATTTCTATTCCTTTCAGAAAATAAGGTCAGGATTGTTATCTGTGTATAAACAAAACACCCTAACAGAGTTGTCTCATTATCTCGACTGTCAATCTCTTACAGAAGAAAGGGAACCCCAGAGCCAAACCCCATTGTACAAAGAGATTGTTCGATTTTCACAGAGTATTTACCAAAAGTATTCAACAAGGCTTTACATGATTGTAATATTTCTCTTTTCCTTGCCTTCATTTTTCAGCTGAGAAAATTTTTAATAAGACGAAAGATCTTAGAGAAGGCTTATGTATGAATGTTTCATATGTAAATACCAGTGTTTTATTTTTATTTATTTTGTACCTTTTTCTTTTCCCCGGATTTATCCAGACTAATATGTCTTCATTATGTTTTCCTGTGAATATATTTCATTACTATAATTAAATGTGATGGGCTTTTACTTTTTCGTTTGTAGCCTCCGTGGTAAATCCACGTATAAGGCTATTTGTGTCTTAATAAAGGCTTTTGTGTCTGTGTGAAAGAAAAAGAGATGAAGCTCTAACGGAGCTTCGGCAGTTTCGAGTCATATGCTGGGCAGAAAAGGAATAAGCGAAGATAAAAGTTTGTAGAAAAGAGCAAAGACAGAACTATGAAAACAATTTTCCAATCATTAAACAAAATCAAAGTTGAAGAGATAGAAAATATTTACCTATCTTTCTTCTTGCTGAGAGATGATAATTTTATTTATTTATTTATTTTTATGTTTTAAAGCTTATGATAAGGACAATCTCTAGTGTGGAATGGCAGATTACAATATAAGATATTATTATACAAAGAATAATTAACCTAAAATACATTATATTTAGATACCTATTCACGACTGCAATTATGAATTAGCGTATCGTAAACAAAATATGTATATAAGAAATTAAAACTATTTCAGACATATTTGATTTTTTTTCAATATTAAACATTTATCTAATTCCCTTAATGCAATGATAAATTAATGGGTGGGACTGGCTTATCAGTATATGTTTGCAATGCATCATATAAATACCTCATTATATTGACAAATTAGAAAGTGATAATGATATAATATGTAGATGAATTGATAGAAAAAGGTTAAGAGATGATAATATATAATTTGATACCACTCAATAGATTTAAAGTGAAAATAAAAGTTTTAAATGGTTAAATTTTCTGCGATATGTCGGCCATTAAGAAAAACAAAAAGGGGCATAAAAAAACTGCTATAACTCACCCCCCATCTATAATCTATGTGGTCAGAATCTTATTTGAGATTCCAGGAGAGACAGTTTCAGTCATCTTTTAGGCGCTCATTCTTGAGACCCTCTGTCTATATATTAATATCTATATCTCTATTATTATTCAAATCAAAATTTATCTGTGTGTTTATCAATAAACTCCTAGAGTTCTGTACAAATGTTAAATATTTTCTAAGTAATCCCTTTCGACTCTTGAAATAGATTCAGACAAATATTTTATAAACGACCCTACTTTTTTCGATGTATTTTATTTCAAGTAAAACTCAAAGAGAAATATAAATATATAATCAATTTGATTTTTAAAATATATATCCTATCTTTATATATATTTTACAATGAAACAAAACGTATTTGTGTGTCCGTATATTTATTGATCAACTCCTAAACTAGTGTGGGAAATATTATTGAATTTTCCATGTAACCACTTTTGGTTTGAGCAATTCTCTCTTTTGAAATAACTTTACACATTACAATTCTCTTCTCTATAAAACAAGTAAATTCACCTTCAGGTATACCTTTGCTTATAGGGCCACCTTTCATATGATCATATAGAACCTTGGGGAAATTTTGATGTTTTTAAGATTTGTTTTTTCGCTAAAATATTATTTTCAAAAATCCTAGCAAAATACTTAAAACCATCTTTTAAACAAATATATAATTTTAAAAATATATTTCAGAAATATATCTATATTCACTATATTATTAAAATATATTCGAAAATATGTCATAGTATCAAACCCCAATATGATATACACTGGTGTCCAAAAATTAAGAAACTTTTGTTTTTTAATGATATGTTTTAAAATATACAACGCTAAAAGCTAAAAAGTAATTTAATTAGGTATTTTAAGTCGTAGAATTTATTTATCGCAACCATTCGATTCGGTAAAATTGAAAATATGCAAATTTTTGCTTGTCTTTATAAGTGTGCTATTTGGCGTGTCGCTTATCCAATCTAAGAATTGTCCAATTATAATTTTATTTAATCCTTAGTTAATTATGAGTTAACGAAAAATTTAGCAGATTATTTAAAATGGAGAGCTGTTGGAAGAATGGAGGCAGGGCAATCACAAGTTGAAGTAGCAAAATGGCTAAATGTGAATAAATCTGTGGTCAGCAAAATATGGAAACAGTTTATTGAGACAGGAACCATCAAAAGAAAAGAAGATTAGGTAGAAAAAGGAAAACAGCTACCTCCGAAGACCGTTATCTGGTCGTAACTGCCAAGCGCCATAGGGAGATGACAGCTATTCAACTCTCTAATGAACTCTCAAGTGATACTGGAACGAGAATTTCAAGACAAACTGTTTACCGAAGGCTTCACGAAGGTGCTCTTTATGCAAGACGACCAATGGTCTGTATCCCTTTAACCTCTGCTCACAGGAGAGCCAGCTTGAATTGGTGCTTGGAACATCACGCCTGGACTCATGATCAGTGGGCCAATGTTCTCTTCAGTGACTAGTCAAGATTTAGTTTAAACACAGATTCTCGACGAGTTTTCATCTGGAGGGAGCCTGGAACCCGCTATCATCCCAGTAACATCAGGGAAATAGACAGTTTTAGAGGGGGCAGTCTCTTAGTCTGGGCTGGCATCAGTTCTAGCAGACGCACACCCCTCCACATTTTTTTCTGGGGGCACTTTAACTGCCCAAAGGTACAGGGACGAGATCCTTGAGCCCTATCTAAGACCTTATGGAGATCAAATTGGTCACAATTTAATTTTTATGGACGATAATGCTCGTCCGCATAGGGCTAGGCTAGTCAATGAATATCTCCAGAGTGAGAATATTCGAAGGATGGATTGGCCAGCCAGATCTCCGGACCTGAATCCAATAGAGCATGTGTGGGATGCTCTAGGTAGGCGTATTGGAGCTCGTCACCCCTCTCCCAGAACCCTCGTTGAGCTAAGAACTGCTCTATTGGAGGAGTGGGGTTTTACTACCCCTGGACCTCCTCCAAAGCCTGGTAAACAGTATGAGGGCTCGCTGTGAGACCTTGATAGCTGTTAGAGGTGATCATACTCCCTATTGTTATCTTATTTCTTTAAGATTTGGAACCTTAGCTTTGGGTATGTTGGTAATAATTTGCATATTTCATAATTTCAAATATATATATTTTTTATTTTCATATAGCTAGTCAAATTCACCATAGTGTAAACTATTTGTATACTAAATTTTATATTTGTTAATGCATTAGCTTTTGAGAAATTTCAATATTGGTTAAGTTTCTTATTTTTTGGACACCAGTGTATTTTATTAAAACGACATTTGAAAATTATCCCTCATGTGTTTCTTTTGAACGAAAAATAAAAAATTATTTTAAGGAGAAATAACGATTATTTCTAACCTTAGGGATGAGGTATGAAAGGATGAATTGTGATCAGTATTGGTAAATTAATTTCCGTTTACCATTACTCTTCACAATTCATCCTTTCATACCCCATCCCTAAGGTTAGAAATAATCGTTATTTCTCCTTAAAATAAATTTTGATTTTTCGTTCAAAAGAAACACATGCGGGATAATTTTCAAATGTCGTTTTACAATCACCAGCCGCATCACATTGTACTATATTTTATCGAATCAAGTTCCTTGAGCGTACATGTAACGCCAAATTTCCAAAGACATGCTATATATACCTATATATTTCTATACATAGAAATCAAATTGTATGTCTATCTATATTCATTCCATGTAAAACACCTTTTGAACATAGAAAGGGTTTCAGGTATTTTTTTGCCGAAATCAAATTTCGTTGCGAATTTATTTCTAAAAGTAAGTAAAATAAAAAAAAACTAAGAAAATATAGAATGTGTACCGATTTTCACTTAAAACCTATATCTTTATTTATTTAGACCCTTTCATGTGATCTTTTCGAAATTCGTGAAATTTTGCACTATAATTTTTAAAATATATATATATAAACAAAAATTATTTGAAAAATGTTTTTATTACAAAGCAATATTTTCACCCCATTGAAATTTATTCTCATATTTTCAATAAAGGTTTTGAAGATACTAAAAATTATTTTAAAAATATTGTCAAAGGTATGATATACAGTATACCAGTGCTTTTATTCTGATGTCATAGAATGAAATTTACATAAAAAAGTAAAAATTTGAAATATTCTAATAATTGTAATAATTTTGCCAATATAAACTCAAGCAAGTAGACAGAATTGATAAACATTTACAATTAATAAAATGACATGTCCTAGAAAAATAGCAAGAAAAGGTAGATACAGTAGGAACTCGTTTTAGAGACTGCCTAAAAACTTGGTAAAATAGGCCTTTCTACACGAGCTGGGGTCTTATCACGGCGGTCCAAGCACCTTCCCTGAGTCCACTCTCATCTTCCCATGTGCCACTCTAAACTGAGGTATCCAGGCTTCTATGCATTTAGTCTTCATTTGTCTTCAGGATGTGCGCTCACACTTCCGGCCCATGACTGCAATTTGGACGATGGACCTACGACGGTGTCAGCTCCACGTTTAAAAGTGAGGTCAACAGGATTACCTGCTGAAGTGCAGGAGATGGAAACCGAGGCAAGGAGTGGCGCCACTCCGGTGGGAAGTTTCCCACCTTCACCTCAACAACGATAAAAATCCTCCAGGCAACATGCCGCAGTCAGACCTTTCAAGTCTATACGCTTCAGGCGAGGAAGACAAAAAGATCAAGTCATCTTACTAAACTTTCATCAACTGTCAGTTTTTATATTTTTCTATTTTCCCCCCAGAGGCTCATATCCTGGTAATTTGAAAATATTTTTTTACCTTTTTTTTTGCCATAATTATTTTAAATTCTAAAATGTTCTTCAATATTATCATGTCTCATTTTGTGTTAGTTTTTGAACTAATTTATAAATATTCATTTAATTTATTGCTTTTTTCAATTTCACTATTAAAAAATAAACCATTTGCCAATTTCATATTTTTCATCCATTTACTAAAGTTACATGCCTTACTTAAAAGTATGTCTATTATGGTATTATCTAAATCTCTAAAATTTTCAAAACTTTAACACTTATTTTATTTTTTTATTTACTTACATCATATTATAAATTCAAACTTATTCGTGTTTTCTTAATGGTTATGAATAACCATTATAACAATCTCCGCCAACTAGCTATGAAATGGACGGAAACCTTCCTCTCCACTCCAGAAATTAAAGTAAGTCATTTCCCGCCAACTTCTCCTCTGCCATTTAATGTTGGCAATAAATCACACTCCCTCGTCTCCCTAGAATAGATTCTTTTTACGTTCACAATTTATATTGTCAGCACATTTATTGAAACGATCTCTTTAACAGCCTCGCACTACTTCAATTTGACCCACACGGCAACACTTCTCATCGCGCGACTTACAAACAAATCAAATCTCGAGGCATACGATCTACATATATATACAACCTTCTCCATTAAATACGCCACATCCACCAACATTTGAAAAATCATCGTTGTATGTTCGTACAATCACCTAGCGATAATTAAATTGAACTTGTTATGTGTGTATGTCCATGATATACAAAGTTATATTTTGCACCAAAACAACGTCTTCAGCTGGAACTAAATTTTCTCAAACGTATCACAGCAAACTTTGCCACTTATCAACTCAACTTTTTCTTTTTCAACAGGCCACAGACGCATCTCTTTCCTGTTCTTAAAATATTTGTTTCACTCCAAAGCGTGCCTACGTCGCAAGTTACATCTTTTATAACAGATCTCATATCATTGTGGAAAATATCTTTACTGTGTCAAAGCCAACGTCGAAACGGTTCGTCCTACAATCATCGAAAAAACTACATTTCTGAATGAATTAACATTTTTTTCTCTCATGCACTAATCTTTATTCCATCACTCTCATTTCTAAATTCTCCACATATATTTCAATTCACCTCTCATATTCCCTATGTCACTAACACATTATGCATGATTTCATAACATTTGATTAGTTTCTACCAGGTTAACTAATTTCTATATCGCCTACCTTTCCCAATGAATTCACATGATCTTTTCCTTACAAACACAATACGCAAAACAAGGTTTACTTCTAACACAAACTGGGAACGGCCCTCCCTCTTTTCAAAAGTAATAAACCACATTACAGCTCGAAATATCGCTTGACTTGGTCACAAGTCAGCGTCATCTCAGCCATAACGATATATCACCTCTCGAAACTGTACCTTGTTACATATTGCTAAACACCCCCTATACCTAGTCTTAAGTATACCTCTCCACCTACTCACCTCCAATGAATATACAAAGGCCAGTCAATAAGTAATGCACAATGGAATATAAAATATTTAAATAATGTATCATCAAACTAATATGTTTTCTGATTAAATTAACATTTCACTTTACATATCTGCAAATAGAATTGATATATAAATATGTGATAACGTGCCATCTATACATAAGAAATGGAAGCATTATAAAGCACGAATGCTTCTTTTTTTCAAACACAAAACAAACTCTTCTACTGTCCTTACTGCGATGAAAATTATACGTATTTCTGCTGCCCTAAAAGCTTATGTCCATAGTTTGCTTGAATAATATTCTAAGATCCTACCCGTCATTGCAGCCTATATAAGCAGAATCGTCCAATACAGTATTGGAGCTCTATTAGATGCGGTCTGGTAGATTAAATTGGCGAAATCGCTGGGAGGGTTCTCCACTGATGAGCAAAGCCCTCTCAATATATTCTTCATCTAAGGACAGTAGAAGAGTTTGTTCTGTGTTCGAAAAAAAGAAAAATTCGTGATTTATAATGCTTACAGAATTGATATTTCTTTTGTATTTTTCAGATATGCACAGCCTGAAAAGTAAAAACAATAATCCAACAAGGGTCGGTGTTTTATTTAATACAAAACACACGCTGTGTAGATATTTTCGTGTAAATATTCAAACTATGTTATATATATAGTTTCAAAATATAAAAACAAATCATTAATCGTATGAGAGAAAGAGTGAAAAAATATTCAAATTTACATTTTACATTATAATATTCATACGAAGAGGGAGAGAGAGAGAGTGTGTTAATTATTTACAAATAAAATAATATTTCAGATTTCTGAGCAATAAATAATATTTATACATATTATTAAAATTAACTATATAAAAATTTAATTATGGAAATATATATTATTAACAACTGTCGAATTACACAAATCAAATATAGATTTTTCAATTCAGTAGCCCATTGCAGTTGAAATATATTCTATAATAACTTGTTTTACTGTATATATATATATAGATGGAAAAAATATATATATATATTGAAGTTTGAGCAATCCTTAATTAAAATTATATTTAAAATAACATCCTCGATATAGAGAGGCGAGTTGCCTCTCGTATTATTGGAACAATAAAATACCATAAATCCAATATATGCATCTTTTTTGAATATATATATTGCAAAAAATATTTTATGCTTATTTTGGAATTAGATATATAGAATTATTACTTTCTTATGCTGATTATTTTAAGGATACATGAGTTTTTTGTAATATTGCAGTCGTGATAAAAGAATAAAATATAAGCACAATTTACTTTAATTGGTCTTATGAACATAATTAAGCATTAAATGCCTTATATGGGCGTAAAGGATAAAATAAAAGATTACATATTTACATATGTACAAAAAGATTTGAGCCGGCCAAGGGGAAACGGAAATATCTTTATTTACGGGGCTGCTAACCAGAATGAATGATTAAAAAAGGTAATAGCCTACAGCACCCGGTGTTCCCAGGTAATCACCCTCCCAAATACTGACCGGGCCCGACATTGCTTAACTTCGATGATCGGACGAGAACCTGTGTTTTCAATGTGGTATGGCTGTAGGCGGCCAACGGGAAACAACAACAATGGGTTTATATAGAGAAAACCGGCGACATCTGGTGGTAGACTTAACAGAGTAATTTGATCTGGGAATTATAATTTTAAAATTAAATACAATTTATATATAATATATATATATATATATATATATATATATATATATATATATAATAATAATAAAATTATACAGACTAATCTAATTATTTTGAAAATTTACCTTTTTTGAGTAAACATTTTTCGTTTTTCGTGAAAAAAAAACATCCGTATTAACGATTAATAGGGAAAAAATTCCGTATTAATTATTTTTGACATTCGGTGAAAAATAGTACAAAAGTGAATTAAAAATACATCTCCTGATCGTGTAAGTTGCTGATGGCCTACGGTCTCTGTCGGAATAGTTATCAAGAAATCGTTGATTTTTAATAATCCCAGAATTGCCCAAATACCTTTTTTTATTCACCAAGAAGTTCTAACCACATATGCGTTTCGGGGTGTTGGCCCTCATCAGTATGGTACAAGTTGTACCTTAACGACCAAAAATAGCTGGTCTTTGAGGCATCCTGAAAAATAATAAAAAAGGTATTTAGACCAGAACGGCGTGAGAACGCCAAATTATGAGAAAATTAGTAAAAATAAAAGAATTCACACTAGAATCAGGTGTATGAATAAAAAAGGCATCTCATGATCGTGCAACGAAAATTTAGCTAATCAAGAAAAGGTATTTGGCCATTTCTGGAATAATTAAAAATCAACAAATAGTTATTTCAACGATTGCGCAAGCCATCAACAACATTTAGTCGCACTATCAGAAAAAAAAACCTTTTAAATTTTTTTAAATTAGTAATATTTTCTACATGTATAAATATCTGTTAATGTTCTTTCAGAACAATATTTTAATGATTAATATTGTAATAATGATTAGAAAATTTAGTAAAGAATTCTATATTTAAGAGGGGTCGGTGGAAGGCTGGTTAAACCGTTTGGTTTACGACCACTACGACCCGGGTTCGAACCCGCATTGGACACTTTTTTCTGTTTAAAAAAAAAAAATGCTCCAATGGCCCCCCGATTCTTGCAAAAGTCCAACCCCACCAGCGAGTGCAAGTAACCAAACGGGGCTCTGGCACATTTGTAAGTGCAAAGTCGAACTGCTTTCACATGTATAGACATGTGGTGCGCTTACAGTAAAAAGCAGTCGCTAACTACCCACCATGATTATCATGGCCTGTACCACGTGTACTAAGGATAAGCAAAAAAAAAAAAATTAAAAAACTTTTTTACTCAATATATACCTTCATTTTAGCGGTTATGGTAAAAATCAACAAAAACGAATTATTTTTACCATTTTATCTTTATTTTATATCAGAAAGCAATGAGGGTATTCAATGATATTGATTTTTTATAATAATATTTTGTTTATCTCTATATTAAAAATATTTCAGAATTTCTATGCTTGTTTACCTGCTTCGCAACAATATCCAAAACTACTGAAACAATTCTGGCCAAATTTCTAATGTATCTTTTTGAATATTTATCTTTTCATTTTTTTGTTTTGATTTTATTTCCAAAAATTCAATTAAGTTTGAGAAACATTGCATTATAGTGACACAAAGTAGTTTTTATTTATCTCTCGCATCTTTCTTAATAAACATTTCCATATAATTAATGAAAACAATTTTTAAAAAATCACCGTATTAAAGAATATATATAAGAAGAGCAGTATAATTGCTCGAAAGCTTGCAATATAAATAAAAAGAAACTATTTACCTGATTTAATTTTTACTTTTTCAAAGAATATATTAAACAGAACATCTTAATTAATTAAATCCACTTAGATACAGTGTAGGTAATATATATGTAAAATAGGAGAATAACACGGAGTAGATTCTGAATAATTGAGTTGCATATATGTTTCTCTAATTTAAATGGAATAAACAATTTTCAGCTGTTAAAAGACATTGGATAAACATAGCAATAAAGGAAAATATATTTATTATATAAATTCATAATAGGTTATTTTAATATTTCTTCCCCGTAGTTAATTATAAATATATATAACATATGGATAATAGTACTAGGGTGTCACTGAAAGTTGTATACGACGTGTATCAGGTGAATTGGTATAACAACAATGCAATTTTAACTGATATTTATCGCAAGTAAAAATATAAGTATTGAAATTAAATTTGGCGCGCGGAGTATTAGATAAAAGGATATAGTTTTGATTTCTTTAATGTAGTTCCCATTATTAGCTACAACAGTCTCGAACAAGTATGAAATGAACCACAGGCCTTGGCGACGATGTTCATGTCCATTTGGGTCGTCACCGTGTGAAGCGCTTTCTTTCTTGACAGACTGAATGGTGTTATGGGGAACTTTGTTGACATCTCTCTCAACAACGCCTCATACATTATAGTCGAGGGGGTTGCAGTCTGGAGAGTTAGGAGACCAAATATCTGGACTTAAGTGACTAAGACGTAATTGTCAGCCGACATTGTGTCCTTATTGCCTTTTGGGTTGGAGATGAGTCTTGTGGGAAAACATACTTCCTTCTTGTGGCCTCATATCCATCTAAGGATTCACAACGATCTCCATGACATTGATGTCGATGTCAATGTTCATTTTTATGTTCCTTCTGAAATAAATGGGGAGGCATGACATCACCTCCACGGCTGATAACGCTAAGAACTATCACGAAGGCAGTAAATTTCGTGTGCATCATCTGAGGTGTCTTTACAGATCCAGCAATCATTCCTGGAATTAACCCTCCTCGTCCAAGTTCTTTTCATCAGAGAAATATTTCTGCTTTCCAAAAGAGTCATGTTTCAGGCTGTTGAGGAGGGCAGCAGACTTTCATTTTCTGTTATTCTTCATATTCTCAGTCAGCAACTAGGATTTCCGAAGGGAAACGAAATGTTATGGCAATTTTATGTCATAGACAAAATCTATTTACTTTTCTAAGGCCCTCGTGCTTTTTACGGGGGGATTCAATATTATAGTTGATATTTTTGCCAAATTCTTCGACTCTTACCTTGTCCGAACAGAGCGAGTGCCTTTTCTTTGCAGTCATTCTTCCCATTTCGACTGTCGGCCTCCTCAAGATGCTTCTTGACACGATAAGCAGTGTTTTGGGCATCTTAAGAAAGTCCACTATCTCTTTGGGGCTCCTTCAGGCGCGCAGAGTAACGATGATGGCTGTTCCAATTTCGGATTCTCGATTATTGCTCATCACTACACTTCACACACATGTATATGGCTACGAAATGGAAAAAAGCAAACTTTCTATAGAAAATAGAATGTGTCTGTCCAAATTCTAAATTTTTTCGCAATTTACCCTATATCTTTAGCCTATAAATATTCTAAAAAAATTATGGTGACCTCTTCCGTCAAAGTAGACGTCAAACGGGACGCGATCTATTTACTGTCTCCGCAAATTAGCCGACTCAGATCGGTGACAAAGCCACAACACAGGATTTGGGAAACTGAGAAGTGCCCAAATATAGACCCTAGTTTCGAGCTTATGGCCTTCGTCAGTCCAGGTCGAGCTTTAATTTCATGAGATCCACAAGGGTTCAAATTAAAGTTTCACAATATAACAAAGAGGTATATATATCTTTATAGATATTAGTTTTAGTTTCAATTTTCTTCCTAAAAATTAATTTTATTTTATAAAGCAATTATACTTTTTATTGAAGAGAAATGATTTTTTTCGAATGAAATTCCAACTAAGTGGATAGGATTGAGTAACATATAAAATGGTTGATGACAATGTATTGAGCACAACAGTGAAGAAAAGTAGATGCAGTAACCTTGAGTAAATGCCTAAAACGTGGCTTAATCTGTCTCATGTCAGTCAGAACCTCCATTAGAGACAGGCTTAGCTATGTTTTAGACGGCCACTTGACACTTTATATATATATTAATATTTCATTTTTACAAATTCGATTTACATTTCGAATTATTTTCTGTGTGTTTTTAAATAAACTCCTAAACTGCTGTAGCAAATATTAAATAATTTTCATTTAACCCCTTCTGACCCTCGGATCGATTTTAGGCTCTTTTTTAGAACCACACATTTCTATGTAATTTTATAATTTAAATAAAAACTAGGGTAAAATATGTAAATAATTATGCATTTTGATTTTATTATGCATCTTTATCTATAATATCATTAAAACAATATTTTTTGACTGTCTATATTTTTCTCAATCAACTCTCAAACTACTTTGGCAAATGTTATCAAATTTTCCACGTAATCCCTTTTGGCCCTAAGTATGGATTAAGGCAATTTCTTTTTTAGAAATTAATCTTTGTTTTATTTTTATTTCCTAAAACTTAAGTTAATTTCTGATAAACTATATACTCTATACAATATATAAATTTGTTTATTACAAAATGTGAAAAACTGTATTGAAAATATAAACATAAAAACATTTGAAACTCTATTTGTAATATTGTAGAACGACATTTGAAAATTATCCCGCATGTGTTTCTATTGAACGAAAAATCGAAATTTATTTTAAGGAGAAATAACGATTATTTGTAACCTTAAGAATGAAGTATGAAAGGATGAATTGTATTTGTAATATGTATATTATATTTGTAATATGTATTATATAAATATAAAGGAAAATATATTTTTAGAAATATAAGCATGTATAGTAAAATTTGAAGAGAAATATATTTTAAAATATTGAAAATTGATATAATAACATAAGTATGTGACATTAATAGATTTGCCTGTTTAGATCAGTACGTCTCCTCGCTAGGCTTTCTCTTTTAGATTTTCCTATACTTGCTACATTCTCTATTCAAATTTTAAATAATAAATATGTTAGGTTCATTTAGTTAGTACTTTGTCTTATATTGTGTTCTCCATTTTCACACTAGAGAGATTGTCATTAAAATGGGCTTTATAAAAAAATCACAAAAATGCATTTAATAAAAAAATATATATATATATCTTATCATCTTTCTTCAAGTGAGAAGATAAAGAAAAATGCTTCTCTCTCCCTTTAGCTTAATTTTAATTATTGGAAAATTATTACCATGGTTCGTTCTTTGCTCTTTTCTACAAACCTATCTCTTCGCTTATTTCTTTCTCCACCCAGCCCATGACGCGTAACGGCCGAAGCTATGCTAGAGTTTTCTTTTTTATCCTATTATATATCTCTATTTATTTATTATATACATAAAAACAAACCTCTTATGCTTAAATAAATTAACAAATATATAAATTTTCAAACTAACATTTTCAAATGGAAGTATATATATAAACATACATTGACTTTCATATATAAAGAGATGTATGTCATGATCTCGAAAGTCCACTAATAAGGAGGAAATACATCCCTTCCAGCTAGTCAATCAAGACCTACTACCAGGTTTTTGCAGTCGATGGCCAAGCGGCTTCTCCTTTGTTGAGGAAGACAAGACACAAGATGGATGCCGGAAAAAAGAGGCTTCCAAATAAGACGATGAAATTTAGCTTTAACCATGGATACGTTCATAGATTGACGTAAAGTTGGCGCAAGGTCCTGAAGAAGATGACTGGACTGTAGGTCTTGCTGATCTACTACTCTTGGTATCCTGATGTATATGGACTGGACTCAAAGC
This sequence comes from Cordylochernes scorpioides, assembly GCA_030710605.1. NCBI lineage: Eukaryota > Metazoa > Arthropoda > Arachnida > Pseudoscorpiones > Chernetidae > Cordylochernes > Cordylochernes scorpioides. The sequence continues at coordinate 38,593,463 of CP092875.1, forward strand.
CCTTCTATAGGGGACCGATCACATGATGACTTCATACGGACCTCGACTAATCATATAGTGATACGTCATTACAAAATGGCTGATACGATGTTAGGATGAAAGAGAATGATCTAAAACTTGTTACTTATTTTTCATCCACGTCATTGACTCTTTACCTAATTTCCATGCCTTGGTCGGGAGATATATTTGAAATTTAAAACATTTGTTCCTTCATTTATTACAGATTGAAGGCTTTGTTATTTAAAGCATATTTTGGAGGTATGAAAGGGAGCTGTTTATCAGGTGAGGAAACATTTTATAATTATTCTCAACAGGAAGAGTGTGGTTGATATGGATTTTTTTTTGCAGGTTATGGTTAGGTGATGCATAAGATTAAGTTTATAAAATGTGACATGTTTATGTGAAAAAATACGTTTAGTAGATTTTTGTTCCAGAATATAGCGCTCTGCCATCTAAAATGCTCACGTGAGCGTTCAGGATTAGCCTTTTTTGTTTTTAATATATGAAAAAAAATAGTATATTTTAAACTGTATAATAATAACACTTAGTATTTTTCACATATCTTCCACATATTTTATAAGATCATACCCTTCTATTAAAATGTACGCATGTGTACCTATTTGCTACCACCCCCATATTTTGTATATATGCTATATCTTTATTAATATAACCTGTACACCCCTATTTGTATTTAAACTAAAAATAGTGACGTCAAATAAAAAGACAGAGTGGTTAGATGGTGGCAGCTGGGGGCAAGAGGAGGAAAAAGCAAACGCCCAGATGGGGCCCCCTCAAGGGCTTTTTATAGAAGACCCCTGTCAACAGGTTTTAGCAGGGGGTCAGCAGCAGTATGTTCTACAGTGTGTCCATCGGCAGACCGCTTATGTCTCTCTATGTCGCTCTCTCCATGTCTCGGCGATAGCATCCAAGTTTGTGTCATGGCCTCTACCTCTGTCCCGTGTGCTGTTCCCGATCACTCTCGGTGCTAACATCTAGCCCTGCCTCTGCTTCTTGTTGTCCGCGTGTGGAAAAAACATCAATACTCGCCTCACGTACACGACTGCCAGTTTATCCATACGTCGACAGGATCATTTGCAGCAATATATGTCCCGCATACGTTTAATCAATAATTAATCGATCTGATTAAAATTTTAACAGGATACTGAGTTAAGCCTGGAGGAAGATATTTTGTTAACTTTTTCACCAAAGAAATTTCAAATTAAACAATTATTGGACTAAACTAGCCGAGTGACCCGGGAAACCCCCGAAGGACCCGCAGAGATATTAAGAGTATAGATAGTGGCTTTAAAATTGCAATGGGTACAATCTGATTTTCTAGAAGCAGAATTTAAAGTATAAGGGCGTGTAAAACTACTTCTAAGTAAATACATTCGGGCTGATCTTATGTATTTCTATATAAAAATGAGAATCATATCATCAACAACAAATCTCATAATTAACAACATATTAGCCAGCACAGTGCAAAAATTCGATAAAATAATCCCTTGAATCAATATAAAAATAAGAGCATTAAGCTTTCGGGGAAAAGTCCCTGGAGGCTTACTGATTTTATTTTGACAGTGCAAAAATGTAGAAAATTGATAAATAGAGCAGTGGTAAAATATATAAATATAGAGAAGACCAAAAATCAAAATAATTGATTAAAATTCCCTTTGAGGTGAGAAACTATAGGAATTGGTTGAAGGTTTAAATAAATATTTTTAAAGTGCAAAAAAAAAAAGAATAATTAACAAATCAGAAAATAAAATTGCAAACAACACAACTATAATGCAGATAAAAGGACATATAAAGTGAATAAATTCATTTAAAGGACCTCATTAAAAACTACATTTCTAGTTTTATATATACAGTATAACCTCGTTAATTCGACACATTATAATTCGACACTATTTTTATGTCCCGACCTACCATATAACAAATTGTAATTCGACACTATTGATAATTCAACCATTTTGATATTAAAATTTCGAGATTTGATTGTTGCTTAAATACAACTTTACCGCTAAAAAGGTATTACAGAGGCGAGCAGCGGCCACTGAAAATGCACAAAATTTATGTATAGAGCAGTGGTAAAAATAATAAATAAAAATCAAAATAATTGATAATAAATAGTTTAATTTTTAGCAAAAAATAATGCAAAAAAATCCTTTCAGGTTATAAACTATAGACATTGGTAAAATGTTTAAATAAAAATATTCAAATTGAAAAAAAAAGATAAGAAACTAAATCAAAAAAGATAGTTGTAAACTATATTGCAGAGGAGACGACTTATTAAAGGAATTCATTTGAAGGACCTCATTAAAAACTACGTTTCTAGTTTTATATATACGTGGGTTCAACTTTACAAGTATGCTATCGAAAGTTCGCCAACGTGAAAAAGCCACATAGAGCTGTCCATGCGTAAACACAGACTCTTGTAGCAAGAGACCCACTCAAAGGTTTGGCCTTAGCCCTTTTTATAGTCATAGCAAAAGCCAACCTATTAGAAACTGATGCCTCTTCAGAATTAAGGGAAGGTTGATATCTGAAGGAGCCGAAGATATCTTTAACACCAATACAGTGTGTCTAACATTGGTCCCTGTCAGTATTTGAGCTTAAAGAACATGAGAGCACATGCGCAGGATCACCATATGTGTGCCATTGAAAAGACCCTGCTTAGGATTCAAATGTCTCAGAATCAAAACAATAGCACCAACCTTAAAGTTTAACAGGTGTGGAAGCATCCCTGTGGGTGAAGATCTATTGAGAAATTCAGTATGGTAGTTATTTTGCTCCTCTAAATTCTCACACTCCACATTGTTAACACTGAGAAGACACTGTCTCATGTTTGGTGAGCAATTTCAGGGAAGAAATTATTTTAAAAAAGAAAATTTTAACAAATTAAAAAAAATGCAAACAACACAACTATATTGGAGATAAGACGACATAAAAAAGGACACAAGGTAAAAAAAAAAAAATTCAAATAAATATTGTATGACGTCTTGGTAACAGCGTTGTTACCATCTTCAGACAAAAGTGCTGAATGAGAAATTTATTTATTCCGTCTCAGTTCACAGGTGTTACATTCGAGTCACCTTGTCCTGGCTATTTACATATGGCGAGTTGGTGGAGTAGAGGTGGCCCCCAGACCTTGCAGCTGATGGGTGATGAGCTCCTAGCTAAGCGTCAGGTCGTCGGAATCGGGGATTGATATCTCCTTTATTTTGAATGATGTATAGCAGGATTTGATAAATTTTGTAGTTGAAGGTATAATTTCTTAACGGAAATTTGGTACATCTCTTCTAGATCGGGTTGGTTTAAGTCATCCTTCAGTTTTTTGTTTAATAGGTTGAATGGAACTCCTATACTTGCCCGAAGGCATATTCTCATGAATGCGTTTATCCTGTTTTGTCTGTGTTTGTAATATATTTACCCCAAACTGGGAGTGCGTATGTTATTATCGGGAGAATACAACTTCTGTATAAGTAAAGTTTTGTTGTGTAGATAATTTGCTCCTATAGTTAAACAGACTTGATAGCGTTATTTTTGCGATTTTTGCTTTCCTTATGGCATTTTTCACCTGAATGTTGAATTTCAACTTGGAGTCCAAGGTAACTCCAAGTTATTTAACCTGGTCGGTCCAGTTAATTGGACTTGAATTCACTTTTAGAATGGATTGTGGCTTGAATTTTTTTATTGTCTAGTGGGCGGAAAATTATAGTCTATGTCTTTTTTGATTTGATATCGAACTTTCAAAAATCACACTATTTGGTTATAATGTTTATGTAATTTTGGAGTTATGAGGTTAGTAGTCCTATTGATTTGGAATTTGATAGTATTGCTGCGTCGTCTGCGAAAAGCTTTGTTTGGCATTTTGGATGTAGAGGGAAATCATTTATGTAAATGTTGAATAGAGATAGGGTGTCCTAGGATAGACCATTGAGGGACTCCAATCTGGGTTAGCTTTGTCATGGTTATAAAAATCCCCTTGTTTAATGGAAAAAGTCCTGTCCTGGAGGTAGTTTTTCAATAATTTGACAAAATCCTTTGGAAATAATATTTTGTTAATTTTGCTATCAAGCCATTGTGCCATCGTGAATGAGAAAAAATATCACAGCATGTTTTAAATGATTTCTGTCATCAAGTTTGTAAACAAGATAGCAGATAAGATGAAGATAATTTTCAAAGAAACCTAAAATATTATTCTTAGGAAAAAAAGTGGAAAACCCCCACTTTTAAATATATATATATATATAATTCAAATCATATATGAAAATATCATTGATATTTACTTTTTATTTCATTCTGTTAATTGTAGCACATTTCTTTTGACAATCTTAATTAAGTAATCAACAATTGATTGGGAAAAAAAAAAGATTCCAAGAAGATACTGCAAAAAATAGAACCAGACACAAAATGGAGCTAAAAACATACTGAATATGCTGTAAAAATATTCTTTTCTAAAGATGGAAAAATCTAAATGAAAAAAGTAACAAAGCTATGCTTACAATTCTAATTAAGCAATCAATAATTGATTGAGAAAAAAAAAATTCCAAAGACATTAAGAAAGTTACTGCAAAAAAAAAAAGACACAAAAATAGGGCTAAACTTGAATTTACAATTATAATTATAATAAACTAAATTATAAATAAAATAAAAATAACAATTGAATCAGAAATACGAAATATTTATTAGAAATTTATTAAAAACAATTATACCAAAGAACGTGTTTTAAAATAAACAATTTGATGATGATAAATAATTAAAATTAAAAAAAAAACAAATAAGATAAGCAACATTTAAAGGCAAACAATCTACGATTGTAAAATCGAATAAATTAAAAATAAATAAATCTACTAATATTTGTAAAATAAAAATAAAACGTTCATGTAAAGCAAAAAATAATGAAAATGTTGGTATATAGATGGCAATGTATACAAGTATACTTGTAGTACAATGTATACTTAGTAGTGTACAATGTATACTTGTAGTTAAGTATCTTTGGAGGAGATAGCTTCAAACTTTACAACTATTAACTCTGTTAGCCTATTATACCATTGTTAAAATACCATTGTTGAAATTCCCAATATACCTGGTACACCCTGTAGATTACTTATTTTTATTCAGAAAATGATGATAACAAATATTTCACATTTAATGGGTAGAAAAAGATATGGGAAAAAATTCACTCGAGCAGAACACTTGCGAAGTCAGACCATTGTGTTTGATGGGCAGAAATAAGATTATTTCAGTGAAAGAGTCACTTAGGTAGAATACGGAGAAAGGCAGCTCATAGGAATGGACAATTTCATTCCATTAAGAGCACTAATGAAATATCGATAACAAATAAATGCAAATCGTTGATAAGAGCTTAACGATGCGTTTCTTTATTAGCAAAAATAGGGCTAAAAGCTTTCAAGCAAAGAGGCTTTTCCTCACGGCCCTAAATAAAATAATAAAATAAATTGAATGAAACAGCTTATAAATAATACATATATAATAGTTTCGAATTTTCATAAAATCTATTTGTGTAAAATCTATTTAATTTATATGATAACGTTAACATATCCCAAGTTCAATAACCATTAAAATATTTTCTCTTCCCTCCATTTTACTATTTATTTCTAAAACAGGTTTCTTATATATACATATTGAGCAGGCCGATCTATCTTTCGGTTAATGCCGTTATTGGATACTGAAACATGGCCTTCTAAGATCAATCATTGGTATTTATTTGATATTCCTTTATAGGGACATGTAGGTTCATCAATATTGAACTGGTGTCCTGTTTCTTCAATGTGTTTTACAATGGGTGGTTTCAAATATGTATTATTATTAATATTTATTTTATGTTCTTTCATTCGTGTTCTAAATCCAGATAATCCTACATGCTTGCTATTTCATTCATTACATTGTAAGGAATAATTTCTGATGTATCATGATGTTGTCTCGTCTTAACTTCACAATGGGATTCTTCAGCTGCATATTTTAATTGGGGAGGTGGGTTGTAATAGGTTTAAATGTAACATACCTTTGTAGTATATGTGTTATCTTATTTTTGGCAAGAAATAATTCAATGATACAGATAGTTCTCTGGGGGTGATTTGTATCTTTCGGGAGTTAGAAGGTTATCTCATCCTTTCTAAGTTATTGTATATATAATAGCTTCTTCAATTCTTTTAAACATTTTTTGGAGCAATAAATGTATATACTCTTTGATGCTATTTTGAATGTAGTTATTTTATGTCCCAAAGGTGCTATAAAGGGCTTGAAAGAATATATATATTCCCATATCCACATAATACATCAATCATTTTCACCCTTGGGACACAAAATAAATAAAATCAAGATTTATTTTCTCGGTTCCAAAATAATACAAGTATTTCTTCAAAGGTTCATTCAAGGGTTGGGCTACGTAGACATAATTGAGTTTGAAGCGAAGGTAATATAGTAGGATTGGAGACCAAGAAAACTTCTCTTTTCTTTTAATCACCTTGGCGTAGCGAAGTCACGGATTGCTTGGATATTTTCTAGATCGAGAAAAATTCCTTTTTTAACTCGCTTTATGCCCAATAACAGTTATATTTTCGCCCCACATTTCTTTTCTTGAAATTGAGACATGAATCGGCTTTCCTCAGAGAGTTTGAATTCATGAATTAAAAAAAATATATATATATGCGAAACAACTTATTATTTTGTCTTATTAATCAATATTTATAAATAGGAAGCAATATTTAGTAAGTAATAAAAAATTACAATTTTGGAATTAACGATTATCTTCTGTGAAAAGTATAATATACTGTACTCTGCTTGAATGTCATCAAATAGCAGATTGCACCAATAATCCGCCACGATATATTGATTCCAAAGACCATTGTATCGTTGATTGATGATTCTAATATCTTGGGGGAAGCGTTGATATTTGCCCTCTGTATAGAGTTTATCAGGGAAATATTTAAATGCAATTTTATATTCATTACATATCCGAATGTAGCGGATTTCGAATTTTAGGATTTTCACATAATTAGGTGACTTATTATTACCTAAAAGTGTTAACAACCTCGATTAATACACAAGCAAAGCATTTTACTAATCCTCTTTCAATGTTGCAAAAAACTCTTTATCATTTATTAACTCACGAATTTGAGATCCAATGAAAATAACTTACGTTATCCTAGAACAATTAATTTTCGACAATTTAGTCATTAAGTATTTGACAGCATCACTATATTTTAAAGCCATTATAAAAATCTGATTAAAATTAATTTGCTATATTAATTTGTCTCCGCAGTCTAAACTTGGCAAAAAAAAAAACAGGGTTTTTGTGTTTCCCTTCTGCAAATCCTGAGAAATTTCTATAATTATAAAAAAGATAGCCTTACACAAACATTCCAACAATTCTGTATAATTATACAATGAGGATTCGAAACTATTATAGACGCGTAAGATTCTTTTAAAATTTAAACAATATTTACTGCCCTTATGTGTCTATAATAGTTTCGAATTTTCATAACAGATGGCGCGCTAATGCATCATAATAATTAAACAATACTAAGATTTTCTTAAGAGTCGAATAGGTTTCTTTCATGTCGGTTGAATAGACAACAAGTAAAAGAGAGAGGTAATACATTACTATAGTGTATCCCACAAACAAAGTCTTAAATTTAGTTTAAAGGAATCGATAAAGAGTATCCTCTGTAATTAATTTGTAGTTTCCGATATAGGATTCTTGAACCATTTTAAGAATCGGTATAGGATCCTCGAGATCGTAAATAGGTTGCTTAGCTGATGGTATATCAGGATAAAAGTTAGTTTGTTTATTTTTTCTATTAAGACTTTTGTTGGCACAACAATCGTCGTGGTGATTTTCCAGTTCGCACCAAACCATTGGTACACCAAAGAACATAACTTTTTTATTTATTTTATTTCCATTGCAAAAGCTCTCGAAGCACGTTTGACACACACTATGGGGGCACCACCACTTGTCTTGATCAACTAAGGCCTAACCAAAATATTCTCTACCGCATTCTTTTAGCTTTGGGACAATATGTTTCCTCTCTTTGGGAATTGTAATCTTTCCAAAATCTAGCAGAAAAATCCTGGATATTTATACTAGTTATTTATATATGTATTTAAAAATATTTATGAAATAAATGTATCACTAAACATTTTATGGAAGTAAATTAGCAATTATTTTATCTCAATGATGATTATGTTCTATGCTTATTGAGTGAATTTGTGATGAATATTTTGATGACAACGATATATATATGATATCGGTTTCTTTTTGAAAATAAATATTTAAAAATATTTTTTAAAATATATCTATTTAAAAAAAAGATGATTCTAGGCATTAATTTCCCAGAAACAACTTTCACAAATATTAAGGCGAAAAAGCGTGTGTACTAGTGTAAAATATAAATGGTATATAAGGAATTTAAATATATATACGTTGATATTTGAAACAAATTACTCAAGTACATTTGTATAACAGATAAATTAATACTTAATTATCGCTACCTTTTTCTTGTAATTCTGAGGTGGTTTTAAATAGAATCGTAAAATTTGTTTTATAAACTCATTTTATAAACGATAAGGAAGTTTTCAAGTAATTTTATTAAACTCATTTTATGCCGTAAACATTCGGTGAAAAAAATTAAGTCCTAACTCCCAATAGTTTCCTAGTAAACCCGTACATCACATACTTGCATCGTGTATTTATATACATGCACATTATGGATTTTAGACATATATATCGATTGTAGTTCAAAGTCAACAAACAAAAAAACCTTTGGGAATTAATATACATATTTATCTTAATAGATATATCTAATATTTAAAATATAAATAGAAATTAGTATTGATTTTTTTTAAATATTATATTTCCTTATGGATTCCACAAACACATTTATACAATGATAAGGCTCTACATACGATCCCTGAACCCTCTAGTCCAGGGTGTTCAAGGCAACCTCTCGAGCCACATGCGGCTCTTTCGTTGTGAAGCTGCGGCTATTCATATAGTTCCATACGTAAAGATTATTCATTGGAGTACTATTTATTTTTGGCAAGAAATAAAAGTGTGGCTCTTTAAAAACTTTGAAATTTTGTAAATTGTAATTTTTGACTCTTTCTACTCAAAAGGTTGCCAACCCCTGCCCTAATACTTTAACGGTCGATAAAACAAACGATACTTGCAGATGATAAAGGAGTTTCAGAGGTCATTGGTATCATACCATTATATTTGTTTTATAGATGTGTATAAAAGTGGTCATTATATTTCTTTCAGAAACTAAAATGAACTTTTAGCGTATTGAGTTCATAAAAAGCGAATGTTGCAAGCGAGGGAAATAAATTATTGTAAAATGTACCTTGAAAATATTAATAATATAATTTGATGCAGTCATTGTGAAATTTAACTGAAATAACTCAAGTTAAAAAAATATCTAAAAATATTTTATGACAACACATCATTGTTAAAAAATAGTACAAAAGTCTAATTGTACTGGAATCATGCCTTTTTCTTAATAAATCATTGTTTCACAAACATATGTCAATGTTAAATCCGAATAAAAAATATATTTTGGGATTCAGCTGGAACAATTAGATTAAATTGAATACTTAGAACTTTACAAAACTTTAAATCTAAAGCTGGAATTGCTTAATTATTATATTATTTTTAATTTCAAAATCAATGCCGACATCATCTGAAAACTATTGATGCTCTCATATGTTGAATAGATATTATTTTAATATATAAAGACTTATCAATTGTAGAGAACTCTTGTATCAATCTAATTCTTTAACCAACCACAATTTATGAAAATAAATATTTATATATTTTAAATACAAGTTCGAGTTCTTTGAAAGTATTTTGCTCTCAAAAGAGGTGACAAATAGAAGTGGTAAAAATATCAATTTGATCTCTAAATGTCGCGATATACGAGGTGTATTCAAAACGTATCGCGACTTTTGAATTTTCGCGGGTTACGTATATTCGAATTTCGATCTTTTTGTGGCTTTATGTTGGTACTCATGTCTCTCACTTATGCCAACAAGCTCGGCCATTTTGAATGTTCACTTAATTGTTGACAGCTGCTTTGCTTGCAGGTCTTTTGGATCGTCTTCGATTTTTACCTTTAAAAAAAAATGGATCAAAGAACCTGTATCAAAATTTGTGTGAAAAACGAAATTATGTGCGCGGATGCATTCCGAATGTTGACTGTGGCATACGGAGAAGCTACCTTGGACCGAAGCAACGTTTATCGGTGGTACAAAATGTTCTCAGAAGGCCGAGAAGATGTGAACGACGAAGAGCGTGCCGGACGCCCGAGCACTTCAACAACAGACGAAAAAATTAATGAAGTGGAGAAAATGATATTGGCCAATAATCGAATCACCGTTTGAGAAGTTTCTGAGGACCTAAACATATCGATTGGCTCGTGCCATTCGATTTTTATCAATGATTTGGGCATGAGACGGGTCGCCGCAAAATCCATACCAAAATTGCTCAATTGCGACCAAAAACAGCATCGCATGAACATTGCTAATGAGTTGTTGGACTCTGTCCGCGACGACCCAAATTTGCTCCAGAGGGTCATAACTGGTGACGAAGCGTGGGTTTATGGTTATGACGTGGAAACCAAAGCTCAATCATCTCAATGGAAGCTGCCGCACGAACCAAGACCGAAAAAAGCGCGCCAAGTTCGGTCGAATGTGAAGGTTTTGCTGACAGTTTTCTTCGATTGCAGGGGCGTGGTGCATCATGAGTTCTTGCCACAGGGTAGAACGGTCAATAAGGAATATTACCTGCAAGTTATGCGCAATTTGCGCGAAGCAATCCGCCAGAAACGCCTGGATTTGTGGAAGAACAAAAATTGGCTTTTGCACCACTGCTCATACATCGTTGCTTGGGCGCGACTTTTTGGCCAAACACAACACACCAATGATGCCGCAGCCACCGTATTCCCCAGATCTGCCCCCCTGTGACTTTTTCTTGTTCCCTAAACTGAAGAGGCCCATGAAAGGACGACGTTACGCTACGCTTGACAAGATAAAGACGGCATCGAAGGAGGAGCTGAAAAAGATTTTAAAAAAATTTTGAAGTGCTTCGAAGATTGGAAAAACCGTTGGCACAAGTGTATAATATCTCATGGGGATTACTTTGAAGGGGACAAATAGGTATTCATGAATAAATAAATAATTTTTGAAAAAACACAAAAGTCGCGATACTTTTTGAACACACCTCGTAATCAGTTCGAATGGTTATAGTTCCAATCAGTTACATGGCGTATCTGTCGTGTCATTAACATACCTATATATTAAAAATAAAAAAGGCATATTCTGATCAGGAGAACATGTGCTTTTCAGAAGGCAGAGCGCCATCTGGTGGAACAGGAATCAACTAAACATTGATTTAGCCTGTTCCCTGATATTTGGCCAACCCAATTTCTTGATAAATCAAGAAAAGCCATCCACGAACGCGTTTCGCGCTGTTGGCGCTCGTCAACGTGGAGTAGGCTGTACCACTCCGACCAAAAATATTTTTGGTTCCAGTGGCGTCTTGAGAAACCAAGAAATGGGTATTTAAGGCCCAACTTGCGTAAATACGCTTAACATGTGAAAAGAATAATAACGAATAAAATAAATATTTTTTTGTACCTATATATATTGTCACCAGGAGAAAGAAATTTGTCCCAGCGCGTGTAGAAGGAAATTTGTCCCAATGCTAGGATTGAACTCGACATTTCTCTCAGATCCAATTTGACTCGCGAACGATCAATGCTTTTTTTATTTCATCACAGATAAAAAAACCAGGAAACTTTATTTGGATTTCATCTCAAACAGCATATAGATGGGGAATTTAAAGTTTTCCTATATCTTGTTTGTGTGTTTTCTACTTCCCCCTCTCTCTCTTTTACTTTATTTTTCACAATAAAATCTACCTCTGAAGAATAAAGTTCTCAAAAATTAAATTTTGCTATTAAAATTAAATTATGATTTTGAAATTTTTCGTAGACATTTTCAGAGAGATTTTTGTCGAGAAGCAATTATAGGAAAAAATAAGAAGGATTACACGATTTAAATTTGAAATTGAATACTAGTTAGATACAAGTATAGGTACTTGGTACTATAGGTATTAAGTACTTGTATATATATACATATTCTTTTATTTTAGTATGTGTTCTATATTTCAAATATGTATTACTTCATCTTCTAGTTCTAAAAACTAGAACTTTTTATAATCCACAGAAACTTCCTTTGATAGGGGATATCAGAAAAAAAACATACATTTTAGATATAGGATAATTTAAACATAAGTCATTAGCTTGCCATCTATGCACAAGAATCGAAATATTTATATAGCAAAATATTTTCTTTTTGAAAACAAAGCATCTTACCATTCTTAATGAATTAGGAAAATATTAGGATGACCTGGAAGAGAATGGGTGAATCCTCGAAGAGATTTCGTTCATATTTAATCTAATAGGCCGCTCTTGTATATCGCGCATGCAAATAATATTGCATTGGCCTATTCTGCGTATAGTTTCGGCACTTAACCTTTATTTGATTATATAAAGAATCGAAGAAAAGAGTATAGAAATATATATCTATAATTCAAAAATTCAAACAATAATTTATTTCAAGTGCTCAGAAAATGTGAAAAGCAAAATCATTTTTTTGGTAAAAAATGGTGACGATAGCACATTAATGTTCTTTTTCTTATAACACAAGGTCAGCGATGAAACAATAAAAGGGAATTGATACCTAAACGTTATTTTGCTTTGTACTGATTATAAAAAGAAGAATTTCTATCACATCATGTTTATTTGAGAAATACAATTTTACTTGGATTTTAATGAACATTTACATATTTTTATTCTTTGGATTACTTCCCTCCTTGCTTTAAAACCTAGTTTTATAAATAACGGCTTACTAGTAAATAAATGTATTATGAAATTAATATTTTTATATCTCCATGTTTATTGGTCAACAATGAGAATATTTATAGTATTGTTAGCCCCTCTGCATACATAATTAGGTTACCGAAACGGTTGTCAAGGCTATTTCAAAATATGGCGATGGTTAAAAAGCGCTTGAAGGTTTATTCGAAGTCAAATTAAAAAGGGGAATTTTTTGTTTCAATTATCCGCAAGTTTATGAAGGATAATGAATTCGAAACAAGCATGCCATCAAAGGAAAAATCAGTTTGAGTTGCCTGCATGATGTTGCCGGTAAATTTCTAGACAATTACAAGGATCCTGACTAGAAACAAACTATAATGAATATGCTTTATATATTTCGAGCGTTTCGCTACTCATTGAGTATCAAACTACATTTCCTTCACTCATATACACTGCGTGACATTGAAAATGGAACACCAAGAAATAGTGGCCAGAAAGTGATGAAACTCGACAGACAGAGAGAGACAGGGACGAACAATAAGTGATCTTTATTTCAAAATGATAGTCATAATACAGAGCGAGAACGGCGTCGGCTTAGTAGCAAGTAGGACCACCGCGGACGGCGATGCACGCAGCAACACGTCTAGGTAGAGAGTCAATCAGAGTACGGATGGCGTCCTGAGGGATGGCTCTCCATTCCCTCTCAACCATTTGCCACAGTTCGTCTTCTGAACGCGGCTGTGGCAAGGCATGCAAACGGCGTCCAATGATGTCCCAGACGTGCTCGATTGGTGAGAGATCAGGAGAGTACGGTGGCCAGGGAAGCATCTGTACATCTTGCGAGCTTGTTGGCTAATGCGAGCAGTGTGCGGTCGGGCGTTATCCTGCTGATAAAGGGCATTGGGTACCCCCTGAAGGTAGGGGAGTGTCACCGGTCGCAGCACATCATCAACGTATCGTTGGGCCGTCATAGTGCCCTGAATACGAAGTAAAGGTGACCTGGAATCATACGCGATTGCGCCCCAAACCATGATTCCACGTTGTCGCACGGTGGGGCGTTCCACAATTGCTGCCGGATTGGACCTTTCTCCACGTCGACGCCACACGCGTACACGGCGACTATCACTGGACAAGCAGAAACGCGACTCATCTGCGAACACGACCCTGTGCCATTCCGTCATCCACGTCGATCTAGCTCGGCACCATTCCAAACGTTGGCGCCTATTCGGTGGGGTCAATGGCAGTCTTCTTAGCGGACGGCATGAGTGCAAGCCATTAGCAACCAATCGACGGAAAATGGTTCTGGTCGAGATGAAATGATCTAGGGTGTCTTGCACATGTTGCAGGATGGCGGTACAAGTGGCTTGTGGGGCCATCACTGCTTGTCGAAGGATACGCCGATCCACACGTGCTGACGTCACTCTGGTTGCACCGACATTCCTATAAATTGCCACATTTCCTTGTTCCAACCATCTTCTCCACAGTCGGTGCACCGTGGACGCACCAAGGTGTGTATCAGCTGCGATTTGACGTATGGACCAACCTGCCCTTTTCAGTCCGATCACCATGCCCCTCGTAAAAGCGTCTGTCTGCTTGAACTTTTCCTTTTACGATGACCTGGCATTCTCTGTTATCACACGTGTCTTTTGACACAAGAACAAAATTTCTACAATGATTTTCCTTGAAGAAATAACGACACGAATACTGTCCTTTCTGCAAGTTCCTTCCTTTATATCTTACTCCATGTGCGCACGAGAGCTGCGCATTTTACATCATTTGCATAACTCGGTTAGGCGCGTCTACCCTGAAATTTGCATAATTTTCTGGCCACTATTTCTTGGTGTTCCATTTTCAATGTCACGCAGTGTATGTAATATAACCCCTAATATTTAGGATCAGTCAGCGAAGAACAAGGTGAAAGATTCCTTCAAGATTTCAAAGATATGGAGCGCGGTAAAATGCGATAATAACATGCTTGTCGATTACTGTTCGATATTAACACGATATATACCTGGGATTGAACATAATTGAATAGCACAAATGAATTTTACCTTGCTTCGCTCGCCATGCACAGAATATATCCGAGTGAATGTTCACCCATACACACACACACTACCTAAACTGTTCTGATTAATTTGATTTTATTTATAGTCGTCTTGCCGGATTCGCTGGCTATATGGAACATATAAAATATATCTATATTAATAAAATGGAAATTTCATAAGTGGACATCACTAAAAACTTTCGTTACAATGCATCAATTTCGACCAAATTTTCAACATTTGTGTAAAACGAGATGGAGCAGGTTTTGCTTAACATCAAAATATTTTTCCTAACTTTAACATGCATAACTTTGCTGTTATCGATAAAATACAAAAAAATTCAACTGAGTTAAAGTGTTTACACTTTCAAAAGTGTTTATACTTTTGCGCTTCTTGGAAAATTAGTTTTAATCTTTTTTGTATATATTTTAATAACTTTTATACATGGTAAGATACTTTTATTTTATAGTTTTCATATTTTATACCTAAAAAAGTTGAAGCCTTACTTGATGAGATCAATTTTATATTTTAGATAAATTTTTAGCCTAATTTTAATTTATTTCTTTTTTATTTTATATACAGATTATATATGCTATTTCTAACTTACGTGGTTAGTATTTTTATAAGACTAAGGTTATTTATATTATTTTTTACAAAAAAAGATTGAAATTTCAGTAATGTGCTCAATTTTATGTCTTTTTGAGGACATTAACAAAATTTTAATTAATTGCTTTGATATTTTAAAAACAGATTATTTATGGTGTTTTCCACATATATGGGTTGTTTTGTAAAAATAATTAGGGTTATTTCTATTTTTTTCCACTGAAAAGCTAGAAATTTCATTAATGTGATTAATTTTATGTCTTTTTTGAGGACCTTAACAAAATTTTTAATTAATTGTTTAGATATTTTAATAACATATTATTTATGGTATTTTCCACTTATATGGGTTGTTTTGTAAAAAAAATTTGGGTTATTTCTTTTTTTTTTTTCACTAAAAAGCTTGAAATTTCATTAATGTGCTCAATTTTATGTCTTTTTTGAGGACCTTAACAAAATTTTAATTAATTGCTTAGATATTTTAAAAATAGATTATTTATAGTTTTTTTTAACATTTGTATTTTAGAAAATTATTTCCATTTTTTACCTCAAAAAAAAGCATGCTTTTTCATTGCCGTATCCAGCGTTTGGTCTATTTTTGAAGCTTTTTAATGATAACTGGTTTTGTACATTAATTTTTTGGTAATAATATTATGATTTTAGTTTTTAAAATCTTTTTAACATATCTGAAGGTTATTTTGAATTAAAAATTTAAAAATTTTGATTTTTACCTCAAAAAGACAGGAAATTTTTATTCTTTGTTTAGAAATTGCTGGTTTTGAAGCTTTTGTTATTAATCTCAATCTAATTTTTTTTTCAGAATATGCCTCGCCACAGCCGACGTTTACTTGGTAGGAATACGGCTGCTTCCAGGAGATATAGGAATGCTAGAGCTATTGAGACACCACTTCAAAGTGAGACGCGTCGTGCGCTTCGCCGTCTTAGGTATTCTGAAGCCCGCGTCGCAGCTACACAAACTATGCAAGTTCCTGTTCAGCGTATTCAGCTTTGGACTCATAAGCCGTTTTCAGGTTTGCAGTATAATGCCCATATTGATTATAAAGCTGATTCATCTGTCGATATAGGCCAAATGTCTCGGGTATGCCAGTTTTGCTCTGCTTTGAGATTTAAAGATGATGTAATGTAATAGAAACAAAATAAACCTCATCCTACCTAATATACATTACTTCTGAGGATTAAAGATTTTGATTTGTGTTGAGAATTTTGCATGCATTTCTCTATTTCTTTTCTTATCTTGCAAAGCTAATGGATTGTTTAGGTTGCTTATTTTTGACTCGCCAATTTGTTTAGTGATAAAGTGGTATAGCGTTCTTTTTCAGAGCATCACCCTACAAAAAAATTACCTGACCTTTCCTAATATTCAGATAGATTTATTATATCAACATACTAGACTACAAACATTCCCTCGAGTAAAACCCGGGCGGAGCCGGGTACACCCTCTAGTCAGATAATAAAAAGGAATATATTGGATTGAATCCCGCGTTAAAATTTGTTTAATATGTGAATAACCTTCACATATTATTCAATGTTCAATTATCATGAACTAGGTTGCTCTTGCTGAGCGGTACCTATTTATGTGAATTTGAACCAGGCATTTATTTGCCAATATTCCAATTGGCTGAACGCCAACCTTTATCAAGGCATTACATTATAATATCGCAGTTGAAATAATTTTATAAATACAAAGTAAGTGGGGGGATATTTGTGCATGCAAAAATTATTATAAAAGTTACAATCAGAATAAGTTAAATATCTATTATTATTAAAGGAGAAAAAATAATGAGGTCTATCCTATATTCTTAAATATTCGTAATATGTACTTAAAATAACATAAAATAAAATAAAAATATATGTAAATAATTACATTAATGTGCTATCATAATCATTTTTGACCTAAAATGCACTTATTGTCCGTTGTATTGTCTAAATCGCATTTTCGAAATCAGCACACCAAATAATATACAAATCAGCTAAAACGTCTCTTGAATAAAAATAAAATTCTATTTCACAGGCCTGTGTTTTTGAAGGTGCCAGAAAGCTTGTTTATTTCGTAACTCTTTTTCGGAGTGAGTATCTGATCGTGGAGTCGTTCCTTTCCTCCAGATACTACTCCTACCTAACGTGCATGGCTGCAACATCCCGTGGATTAATGCGCGCTGATTCAACAGAAGTGTTTAGCATCATGAAAGAATGCCCACCCTCGGTGATTATCAGGGGTATGGGTTTCTTCGTTAGTACTCCGTCTATCCTCTCGAGCCTGATCTGCTCTAGCTGTGCGGGGGATATTGGTTCCCCTTTGGGACTTTCCCGGACTGTTCCTCGGAACGTCAGATGCAGGTCTTTGGTTGGAAGGGGACGCAATCATACTTTTCTCTCGGATTAGTTATTTGAGCCTAGTTTTACCTTTTCTGGGTGCGAGATATTTTCCTCGGACCACTTCCCGATCTCTCTCCGGGCTTGGTTTGGCTGTGAGGCTTGGCTTCGTGTAATCACATGTCCTTTTTCCCATCGTTCATTAAAGATGTTCCGGTTCAGTGATATGCATACGAACACCGGTCCCATAGGTCGCTGGTATTTCTGCCTCTCCAGACCGCCATACCAAGCTGCCAACGATATCCGCGTTCCTGTTATGAACATGCTCGGGACACCCACATGAATGTGCTGATAAGTACATGTAAGTGGCCACCAAGTCACCCTACCTTTCCTATTATATATATATGTATATTATATATTTGATTTAAGTTTGTATTAAAATTAATATGCTTCTTAGAAACCTATTTGAAGCACAATTTAATTTCCTGTATATATGTTTAAATATATAAATATTTTGAAGATTTGGCAATCCATAATTAAAATTATATTTAAAAAAATGCATATATTGGATTTCTAATTATTTTTATTGTTCCAATATTTCGAGGGGCAACTCGCCTCTCTTTATCGAGGATGTTTGTTTTTCACTAGAACACGCGCGCACGCGTACACCACTCTCGTTCTACAAGGCCAATGAAAGAACTGTATCTTTGACTCAACTATTGCCTTCAGTTTATATACAGCAAATAATTATATTTATATTTAATTTTATAGATTATTATTTTATCTATGGAAGATATAGAGATTTATATACAATACAGTGTAATTGTAAAAAATTGTGTTTACATATTAATTCTAAATTAAAAAAATTTTTAAAGCAAAATAAATTATTAAATAAAAGGTATATACATAGTTATTTATAAATAATTAAGATATGAATTCTTTATAAATTTCTGGAAAATCAATTTTTCTGTTTATACTCTGTTTATCTTCGGCAGAAGCCCAACTTTCTAAAAACAGTCTACTATGCTTTTCTGTTATGTTTTTGTATATAATTGTGGTCTGTTTGAAATCTGGTATATGGCTATTGTTTAGGGAGTGGTCTACTAGTAGGGATAATGGTTTGTAGTTTTTTAAAGCTGCTTTATGTTGATTGATACGATCTTTAAGTGATTTACCTGTTTCTCCAATGTATGTAGCTTGACATGTCTGGCAGGGAATTTTGTAAATTACATTGGTTGTATTTTCTTGGTTTGAAATATTTTTTTTTTGTATCTGAGTGGCGTAAGATTTGTCTTAGATTTTGTGCAGATTGATATGTTGTAATTATATTATATCTCTTTAAAATTCGGGCAATTCTCTCCGAACCGTAGCTATATGGAATAGAGCAATATCTTTTTTGAGACTGATCACGACTATTATTTGAAGGTATATCTCTCTGTTTATAAAAATGTTTTTCAATAAATTTTTTTGGATAATTATTATTTATTAATTCTTTGAAAATTCTATTTCTTTCTTCTGTTGCACTATTTCTATTTGAATGGTGTGTTTCTATTCTTTTAGAAAGAGATTTCACTACAGCTATTTTGTTATGTATGGGACCAAAGGAGCTAAAATTCAAATAGTTTCCGGTGTGAGTGGGTTTCCTGTAAATGCAAGTTTCGATGTTATATTGATTCCTTTTAAGCTGGATGTCCAAAAAGGCTAGGGAATTATTGCTTTCTTTTTCATATGTGAACTTTAAAAAAGGTTTGAGACTATTGAGAAAACGTATGAAGCTGTCAATGTCTATTTCTGTTAGACAAAAAATGTCATCAATATATCGTAGCCATAATATTATTTTAAATTGGTTTGAATTAATTATTTGTTTATCTATTTCGTTCATAAATATGTTGGCTAATGCAGATGAAATCGGGTTGCCCATTGGTAGGCCTTTAATTTGCCGGAAGAATCTGTCTTTGAAACTGAAATAACTATTGTCTAAACAAAGTTTGATTAAATCGATTAATGCTTCTTTAGAGAGGGGCAGAACTATTTCTGGGTGGATTTCAAGAAATGATTGGAGGGCCAGGAGTGCTTCATCGTGCGGGATTGAGGTGTAGAGAGATTCTATATCGAAGGAAACCATCCTGCTGTCATTTGATATTTGAACGGTTTTGATAGCTTCAACAGCTACTATGGGATTGGGTACTGTGTGAGGTAGTTGCTTTTGGAATGGAGAGATGACTGAAGATAGAAATTTCGTGAGAGGATAAAGAGGAGAACCAGCATAGCTCACTATTGGACGTAATGGAATGTTTGGTTTATGGATTTTAGGTAGGCCGTAAAAGTTGGGTAGAGTTTTTTCTTCTGCTTTGAAATTTTCGAACGATTTTTTATTAAGCTTATGTGTGCGTATAATTTTATTTAGTTTTTTATTAAATTCTTTAGTGATATTAGGAAATGGATCTTTTGATAATTCTTCGTAAATTTCTTTATCTTGCAGTAATTGTTCGATTTTAGAGTTATATTCAGTGGTATCCATGATTACAGTATTCCTTCCTTTATCGGAAGGTGTTACGATTATATCTTTGTTCTCTCTTAATAGATTAATTGCCTTTCTTTCATCTTGTTGTAAATTAGTCTTATTTTGTCTTTCTATTTTCTTAATGATCGGTGTTATTTCTGTTCTAATTCTAGATTTATCGTCATCGGGTAAAAGCTTTATAGAATTTTCTATAGAGGCTAATGTTTTAGGAATATGCATTTTTTGTGATGGAACAAAATTCAATCCTTTAGATAAAATTGTTATAATATCAGGAGAAATCGACTGTTTTGAAAGGTTCACAACATGATGTGGTTCGGGTTGTATTTTTTGTGTCCATTTATCCAGTTTCTTTGACTGAATATTGCGAATTAATGTTCTTTTGTTTTGACATTTGGTGTCCAAATATTTATTCAATTTGTCGAACAGATCATCAGGTAATATTCCCTTCAACTTGGGGATTAAAATTTCCATCTTCATTTTATAATTATTTAAATAATAGTGGCAGTTTTTTATTCTCGCATTTAAAAGTTTTCTGCCCGTTTCTAATATAATCTTTCTTGAAAATTTTGTTCTCACAGGGTCTTTAAGGATCAGTGAAGGAGGAATTATTCTTGATTCGAGACATCTGTGGTTGAAATATAAGTGAAGTTTCCAACTGTTGATTGCTAATTGAATTCTTTCAATTGTTCTTGCTAGGCGAAGAGCTTCTGAACCAAAACTGGTTGAAATCATTTTGAAGATTTGGCAATCCATAATTAAAATTATATTTAAAAAAATGCATATATTGGATTTCTAATTATTTTTATTGTTCCAATATTTCGAGGGGCAACTCGCCTCTCTTTATCGAGGATGTTTGTTTTTCACTAGAACACGCACGCACGCGTACACCACTCTCGTTCTACAAGGCCAATGAAAGAACTGTATCTTTGACTCAACTATTGCCTTCAGTTTATATACAGCAAATAATTATATTTATATTTAATTTTATAGATTATTATTTTATCTATGGAAGATATAGAGATTTATATACAATACAGTGTAATTGTAAAAAATTGTGTTTACATATTAATTCTAAATTAAAAAAAATTTTAAAGCAAAATAAATTATTAAATAAAAGGTATATACATAGTTATTTATAAATAATTAAGATATGAATTCTTTATAAATTTCTGGAAAATCAATTTTTCTGTTTATACTCTGTTTATCTTCGGCAGAAGCCCAACTTTCTAAAAACAGTCTACTATGCTTTTCTGTTATGTTTTTGTATATAATTGTGGTCTGTTTGAAATCTGGTATATGGCTATTGTTTAGGGAGTGGTCTACTAGTAGGGATAATGGTTTGTAGTTTTTTAAAGCTGCTTTATGTTGATTGATACGATCTTTAAGTGATTTACCTGTTTCTCCAATGTATGTAGCTTGACATGTCTGGCAGGGAATTTTGTAAATTACATTGGTTGTATTTTCTTGGTTTGAAATATTTTTTGTATCTGAGTGGCGTAAGATACAAAAAATATTTCAAACCCAGAAAATACAACCAATGTAATTTACAAAATTCCCTGCCAGACATGTCAAGCTACATACATTGGAGAAACAGGTAAATCACTTAAAGATCGTATCAATCAACATAAAGCAGCTTTAAAAAAATACAAACCATTATCCCTACTAGTAGACCACTCCCTAAACAATAGCCATATACCAGATTTCAAACAGACCACAATTATATACAAAAACATAACAGAAAAGCATAGTAGACTGTTTTTAGAAAGTTGGGCTTCTGCCGAAGATAAACAGAGTATAAACAGAAAAATTGATTTTCCAGAAATTTATAAAGAATTCATATCTTAATTATTTATAAATAACTATGTATATACCTTTTATTTAATAATTTATTTTGCTTTAAAAATTTTTTTTAATTTAGAATTAATATGTAAACACAATTTTTTACAATTACACTGTATTGTATATAAATCTCTATATCTTCCATAGATAAAATAATAATCTATAAAATTAAATATAAATATAATTATTTGCTGTATATAAACTGAAGGCAATAGTTGAGTCAAAGATACAGTTCTTTCATTGGCCTTGTAGAACGAGAGTGGTGTACGCGTGCGCGCGTGTTCTAGTGAAAAACAAACATTCTCGATAAAGAGAGGCGAGTTGCCCCTCGAAATATTGGAACAATAAAAATAATTAGAAATCCAATATATGCATTTTTTTAAATATATAAATATATATATATATTTTAATTAAAAATACATATATTGGATCAAATATAATTTATTTTACCAATATATCAGTTGGCTGAACGCCAACCTTTATCAAGGTGTTATAACATTTTAAAGTGTGTCAACAACAAACTCAGCGCCACATAACGTCAACAGCATTAAGTTTTTTAAAAAATATTTTGTTATATTCAATGGGGAGGAAAAAAAATTGATATATATATTTATATTATGGACAAAATAATTTTTATTTTTATTTAATATCAATTTTTTTCCCTCCCCATTGAATATAACAAAATATTTTCTTTTTTTAAACTTAATGCTGTTGACGTTATGTGGCGCTGAGTTTGTTGTTGACACACTTTAAAATGTTATAAAACCGTGATAAAGGTTGGCGTTCAGCAACTGAAATATTGGTAAAATAAATTATATTTTGATCCAATATATGCCTTTTTAATTAAAGATTTATCTATGGATTGCTCTATTTTCAAAACAATATAAATATATATATTTCTTTTTCTCTATTTCTATTTTTTTTCCATTGGGCGGCAGTTTCCTCAACGGGACGTTGCATTTGGTTGTTATAGTTATATGGCAAATGTTTCTAAAGAAAAATAAAGATATAATAAAAAATATTGATTTTTAAATTGCTTAGCGACTAATAATTTCATTTTTTGGAAATGAATTTGAAACGAAATATGATTTCTAAAAAACATTAGCTCTAAACCATAGTCAGGGTCAGAAGGGATTGATTACATGGGGAATTGGATAAATTTACCACAATAGTTTTAGACATGATCGATATCCATACATACAGACACAAATCTATTTCTCTTTTAGGATATAATAGATAAATAGGTAAAAATATATTTAATAAATTTAATTACTTTATTTATTACTTAATTATCTGTTTTGAAAATAGAGTAATCCATAAATAAATCTTTAATTAAAAAGGCATATATTGGATCAAAATATCATTTATTTTACCAATATTTCAGTTGGCTGAACGCTAACCTTTTTCGAAGTATTATAATGAACCAAGGTTTATATATTCAAGGTATTATAACGTACCAAGGTATATATTCAAGGTATTATAACACACATTAATACGTTATAATACCTTGAAAAAGCTTGGCGTTCAGCTAACTGAAATATCGGAAAAATAAATAATATTCTGATCCAATATATGCTTTTTTAAATTAAATAATTATCTGTGTCTTACCTGAATGCAATTCTCTCGAGGGAGGCTTTACTGTATTTACCTTTTCTAATTGTTCTTCACAGTACATTTAATTTATTTTAATTTTAAATGTTTCTCTCTCCTGTCTATTCCTTTATTATTTTATTGGTAAAAAATCGTTTCAATTTTCAATGCCATGGATATTACTTAATTAATTTTCGTTCATATATAACTTACCTTCTTTGTCAATATAGAAGAATATAGTTTTCTTATATATCATATATTTGATGCTGTGCTTTTGTAAAAAAAAATCCATTATATATATAAATATAGGTAAACTGGTAGAAAAAAACTGATTAGTAATAAAGATAATTATCAAAAGTAATTTATCAGATTTTGGAAAGAAATTGAACCAAAAAGTTATTTCTGTCCATTTTCCAGGAATACGGGTAATATCAAGTGAGAGTAATTACTGTAAAAATAAGCTTGGAAGGATCCCAGGAATCAAAAGAAGTTAGTATAACATTCGGTGACATCCGGTTTAGTAGTTTAGGAATTTGTCGATAAACAGAAGGTAAACAGACACATTTTAAGTCTTATATCAATAGAAACTAGCGAATGTACCCGGCTTCGCCCGGTTTCTAACCGAGTTAAGGTTTTCTTAACGAACATCTGTTCAAACAATATTTTATAGCAATAATCCACTCCCTACTGAATCTATTCTTACAAAGATAAATTGATGCTCCTTACTCATCTCTACCAAAATACTGATAGAACCATAGGAAAATTTTGCATTTAAGTAACTGGATATACAGTTTAACATAAAGGTTATTCAAAGATTGAAATTTGGCAATAAACAAATATTTTTAGGTAGTATAAAATTATATTAATTATTATATATTGATTCTAAATGACACAACTTCGCATTGGTTTTCCCTAGTATGTATTTGCCAGTCGAATAATGTTTTAAAAAAAATATTTATATAATACTTATATCATTTTCACTCTAATTAATAGTAACGAGGATTCCAAAAAGGAATATTAGGAAATAATAAATAGTGTTAAAATGATGTAAATTTGTTATATCATTTTTTCATAGATTTAAAACAAATGTGTTATGTGTTTCTTATGTACGACTTATAATTGAATAAAATACCCAAGATTTGTATTGGTATTTTTCCTTTTAAGTCATAATAAAGCTTTTAGTTGCTGTATTGGCATTCTTTTCTAAATTCTAAATCACATACAACATATCTAGCACATCAATTTATATCTTGAATATATATTTTTAAACATACAATTTTTTTAATTATTTACCTTTTATCATATCTTCAAAAATCTTACCTTTTATATCCCCGTTCAACTCCATACAAAGTCTCAAATTGTATATAGAAGTAGGTTTAAAAAAAGTAAAGTAATTGTAGCTCACTTAATTTTTAACATATATGTAAATTTATATTATGATACAATAGCGCGCCATCTGTTATGTAAATTTTAAACTATTATAGACGGGTATGATTATTTTAAAAATTAAACAATTATCTACTGTCGTTACTGCAATAATTTTTCATTACAGTAAGGGCAGTATATATTGTTTAATTTTAAACGAAACATACGCGTCTATATTAGTTTCGATTTTTTATCTATGTTAATATTTGATAAAATTAATATTTTTTCGAACATATATACATGTATATATTTATAGATGGAAAATATTTGACGAGGGCCATTAGCCCGAAACCATGGTCTCTAGGTTGACGCTTCTCAGTTTGCCAAAGCTGGTGTTGTGGCTTTGTCACCGACCCGAGGCCGCTAGTTGCGGCGAAGGTCAATAGATGGCGTCAGGTTTTGACGTTTATTTTGATGGGAAAGGCGCCCTGTGTTTCTATATATATATATATATATATATATATATATAATAATCAGTGGTAGAGCTACAGGTATCTAGGCCTGAGACTCTTTTATTAAGGTAAGAACGTTATAAATATTCAGCACAATTTTATAACTAACATTTATTTATTTGAAAAACAATAATTCTTAAGAATAAAGAAAATACTCACAATAAACAAACATTTATTTTACAAAAAAGTTACATTCTTTTGATGTTTCGTAAAAATATTCCTAACTTTTCTGCCTCTATATATATAAAATAAAAACTAAAACAGTTTTTTTTACGAGATTTCGCTTTGAAAAATATTTTTGTATGTTTTCATCGGAATAAATTTCTGCTGGTACTGCACTTTCAATTTGAAGGATTGCAAAACTATTAAATCTTTCTTTATTCATTTTCGAGGGAAAATCGTTTTAAATAAACTTTAACTTTGAAGAGCCCATCTCACATAATAATTGAAGAAAACTGTCAAAAATATTTAGTGATAAACATAATTACCGGTTTTCGAACGTCAATTTCCACAATAAACTTCAAGAATTTTAAAGGGGATTATTTTTAGCTTCGTATTTTTTACTTTGCTACTTGAAGATGACGTTATTATTTACTTAATTTCTTGAAAGAAAACAAATTATTTTCTTATCTAAAGTTTCAATGGATGCTCAAAATTAGTGCAAGATTTTCTTCATTCTCTGTTACAATAAGCTAAAATCACCAAAAAGGCTGAAAATATTTTATTTTTGTACAGATTATTTATTAATTTTAAGATCTTGATATACAAGAAATAGTAATAATAGTAAAAAGGTAGAAATAATAATTTGATCTAAACATAAATTTTCTTAATTCTTGCTTTCATTTCAGGGATTCGCCTCTTTTCGCACCTGGCATCTTCCTATTAAATCCTTTTCGATCGCACAATCCGTGGCATGGTGTGAAATCTGTTTTCTTCTATATTCCTCAATTTCAACTTCCTTATATATTGATTGAAGATTAATTACTTAGAAGTATTTAGACACTCCTGGAGTGTGTGTCCATGACATAATCGTTCTGGAGATTGGATTAACGTCATTCACAGTAATATCACTGAGATTTATGCAGTAAACATCCAGTTGTCATCCTTTATCAGTGGGTATTCTCATGTTCTAGAAATAATTTTTCGGAAGTATTAACTCATTTCAAGCAGTTAGCCTTGTCTCACATACAAAAATAGCCTTGACGCAACCACATTTTCTAGGATTTAAAAAAAATAGTTCTTCTAATCTACGAGTATTTTCGGATAAGTTTGAACTCTTCAAGAATATCATATCACAAATGAAAGTAACCGAA
The DNA here is from genome assembly GCA_030710605.1 of Cordylochernes scorpioides. Taxonomy (NCBI): domain Eukaryota; kingdom Metazoa; phylum Arthropoda; class Arachnida; order Pseudoscorpiones; family Chernetidae; genus Cordylochernes; species Cordylochernes scorpioides. The sequence goes on from CP092875.1 coordinate 38,620,487, forward strand.
AAGGTTTTAATAAAAAAATTGCTTTTAAAATATATTTTTAGCTGAACCACTCGTGTCTACAGTTTCTATTGGAGTGCTGATCCCTGCATAAATTTGTAAAAAGTTTCGTCACATAGTTTCCTTGCATGATGTTGATCACTGCATATTGTTCCTGTGATAGCCTTTTACAGTTCACCTAACATTTTCGGAAAATATATTCCGCTTGATTTGAAAGGGAGAGAAAATGTTGTATATTCTTTCTTGTGTTAATAAAGGTTACACATTTAAGAACGCGCCCAAATTCAGTCAACCAGCTTTAGTAAAAAGAATAATCAGTGCAATGTGCATATAAATATTTCTTATTAACTTATTAGATCTTGGCTTGTACACTATAGATATCTCCCTGCCATAGTGACAACATTGTCATAGCCTTGACTTCGACAAAAACTTTATTTTCAGTAAGAAGAAAATTCTCTCTCCAAATATGAACCTTGAATCTATTTTTGCTAAGTATGAGTATAATTATCTAATTATTCCGTTCAATAATCTTTCCAAGATGCATCTTGTGTATTGTCAAACATTATTCGAAAATACAATACTTGTATATACAGTAGCACCTATATGAGAGGATACTCGCGCTAGAGGACACCTCTCTACAAAGGACAATTTTTATTTGTAAAATTACCATTTTTCCAATTTATAAACTCTCCGGTAAGAGGACATATCTCCCTAAAGGACACTTTGGCTCTGCAATTAGGTGTCCTTTACAGGGAGGTTCTTATGTATTAAACGATCCTCTACCAAACGCGTTATTTAGAGAATGCTGAAAAATCCTCCAGGATACTTTAAATAACTATTTATATAGGCTAACTTGGCCTTCAGCTAGCCAACCTATTCCTCATGACCTGGAGAATCTAATACCGATTCCTAAAACTTTCAAGAAAGTTATATAAAAAACGTGATCAGCATACAGCATTTGCAGATTAATGTCAATTAGTATAGACCATGAATTTAAATCAAATAAAAGTGAAATTGCACATTTATATTATATCAAGCATCATTTAATGATCTAGTTAGGTATTCAGGGCTATCAAAAGAAGCATAAGGAATTCTTGGATCAATATTAAAGAAAAGAAAACACTTGTGTGTGTTATATATACCACAAACTAAAATATCTGTCTTTCGTAATAGTGAACAGTGTTTTTGCCAATTTTTCCTGAAGAACAAGAATAAGTGTTAGAATATCATCAACTTAGCACCCTCGATTGGGGAAAATCAGAACTATACTCCAGCCCTACTTATTTTTTAAAAATATATTGTAATTAAAAGAAAGAAAAGTAGCGATAAAAATATATATTACTAGCCGAATGACCCGGGCAACGCCCGGGTTTTACCCGATTAAATGCCTTTATTCAAATACTATTCGTTACAATTATAAATTGGCGCCGTGGATGTCATTCCTGTATAATATATAAATGAGTTTTAAAAATTGTAAAAAAAAAAATGCATCGGCCGGGAATCGAACCCGGGCCGCCCCCGTGGCAGGCGAGCATTCTGCCACTGAACCACCGATGGTTATGAGAAATGGCCATATTTGGGTAATTATTCCATTCACAAAAGCAAACGGTGACAAAATTGATTATTAAGAATTGTTGCTTGATGACTCTGATAACTGTATATATTAATTCCATATAGGGCTATTATGTGGCCCAGGATCTGTAGCTCTTAAAAGTAAGTCTGTATTTCAAATTTAAACATTAGAAACATTTGAAAACAGTCTCTATATTTTCGAGAATAAGTTTTAATCATGACTTATATAATAAAGCCTTCAAATTAGAATAGGCATATTTTCTATTTAAGAATTTTGAGAACGATATCCATTAGCCAGTAGCTGGAACATTACAAATGCCGAAAGGCATAGTATTAAATTCATACAATCCGTGGCATGTTGTGAAATCTGATTTCTTTTCGTCCTCTTCCTCGATTACACTTTCCTTATATATTGATTAAAGATTAATTACTTAGAAGTATTCAGACTCTTGGCGTGTGTGTCCATGACATAATCGTTCTGGGGGTTGGATTAACGTCATTCACAGTAATATCATTGAGGTTTATGTAGTAAACCTCCAGCTGTCATCTCTCTTATCAACAAATATGACTGAGATCACCTATAAGGTTGTTGATGGGCGGGTGACTCCTGCATGAAGCATGTCTTGATTTTTTATTGCCATTGTAGGGCTTGTGTTTGATTGAATTATTGTCCTTGTTATATTTATGCTTCTATAAATCGTCTGTATTTAAATTTCAAGTTGTTTTAGTTCGCTTTGTTGGTAAATCTTTGTTGATCTGAAATTGGGTTTCAGTATTATCACACAGCTGTATCTTCTATATAATTAATTTTTAATGGTTAAATGCAAATATTTAGTGTTTGGGTTTCCATTATCTCAAGGGAGTGTAAGTAAACATTTATTATCCAAGCATGAGATTCCTTGAGTGAAATGTATCTTCTGATCGTACCACAAATATTTGCTGATGGCTTGCGCCAATTGTCTAATAGAATATCAACCAAATATTGATTTTTAATTATTTCCTAATTGTCTGAATGACCTTCCTTGAGATTAATCAAGAAAAGCTAACTCTGTACGCGTTTCAGGCTGTTGGCTCTCATCAGCGTGGTTCAAGCTGTACCTCAATGACCAAAAAAAAAAAAAACTGTACTTTGGGAATTCCTTAAAAATCATGGAATAGGTATTTATGGCCGTAAGGGCGTTTCACCGCCAAACTATATGAAAAATAGTATGAAAGTGAAATTTTACTGTGGTCAGTTTGATGAACGAAGAGAAAGGCATCTCTTAATCGAACAACTAAAAGTTGCTAATGGCTTGCGTCATCTATCGGAATAAATATCAACTAATGGTTGTTATTAAATTATTCCAGATTTGACCAAATACCCTTTCGTGATTAATAAAGATAATCTAACCACGTACGCGTTTCAGGCTGTTGGCCTTCATCAGCGTGGTGCCATCAACAACCTTTAGTTGCACGATCCGTATATGCCTTTCTCTTAATTTATTCACCTCATTCTGGTACAATTGAGATTTTGAGATATTTTTCATATAGTTTGGCCTTCTCACGTCCTTACGGCCTTAATTGCTCATTTCATGATTTTTATGGAATCATCAAAGACAAGATATTTTGGTCGATGAGGTACAGCTTGCACCACACTGATGAGGGTCAGTAGCCTGAAGCCGTGGTTTAGATTTTCTTGGTTCATCAAGAACAGGTATCTGACCAATTCTGAAATGATTAAAATTCAACGATTAGTTTTTTTTTTTTTGTTTTTATTCTGACAGAGATAAGTTTTACTTGCATGATCAGAAGACACTTTTCTCTTAATTTATCAACCTGATCCCATTGAAAAATAACCTTTTCCCTGTTTTTTTTTCATATAGTTTGACGTTCTCATGTCTTTACGGCCTTGAATACCCGTTTCTAGATTTTTTAGCAAGCGCCTCAAAGACCACCTTTTTCTCTCACTGAAGTAGACAAATATTCACAAGATAGAAGATAACCCTCAAGAACGAAAGCAAGGGAACACCTCCAGACTTCAAGCCTGTTCACCTTTAATTCAGATCTGCCAAATATACTCGGTAGGTACATATTCCTATTCAATCTGGAATCTTCCTCAATGTTCCAAGCTAAAATTCCAAGAAGACTCAATAGCTGTTACATTTTTTTCAATAAAATAATCCCTTGTTATAAGCCCCAGAGATTAGAAGTAAAATTTTAGAAGGAAACTTATCCCTGGAAGCTTGATGTTTTCACCTTTTAAAACATATTTTATCAGCTAATAAACTTTGTTAATGTTTACATACAAGAATTGAGACTAATACACTAAAACACTAAAAAGAAAATAACTTGTACCACAAATACAAGGTTGTCCCAAAGGTTCGTAAAGACTTGCAAAAAATTGAAATATCAATATTATTCGCCGTTATGTATAATGAATGTGTATTATGTATAAAGTAATTGTATTATGTATTATTATGTATTCACCGTATTAATATTATTCGCCAAGTAATAAGAAAAACACGAACTTTTGGGACAACCTTATAGATCTAGAGGCTGCACCTATTATTGCCACAACCACTGATTCTGAAATACAAATAGAAGCCGAGACCACTACTACTGTTGCCACAATCTCTCAGTCCTGTGATACGACAGCAGTTGAAACAATACAGCCGATGGACTATAACAATGTTAACATCAGACAGACCACCACCATTTCTACCAAAACTCCTTCCCATAAAAATAAATGGAGTGACAGAATGGTCAGGTTTGAGAGATGGACTCAGTGTGTAAACTGAAAAAACAAAAGCCGGACCTTTCAACATCTGGATATTATATTACTATCCAAAAACATTCAATGAACGATTATCGTGATGTTACTAAATGGCTTTAGAAACGCCATTACGGTTTCCACTTCAGAATTCATGAAGAAGACAGGAATTTAAGGTTTGTGATAATATGACTAGACACCAGTAAAACACAAAATACCCGAAATACAAGACTATGAAAACAAAGGCTTTGAGCCACTGAATCTAGCTAGGTTTCATAAAGCGTCCACTAAGGTTGAGTTATTATAGTACAGGTAACTCTACCGATAATCTCACAGAACAAACAAATATTTAATTTCACACATATCTGTAAAATGTCCTGCAAATATTGGGAATATAAGGCGCCAAAAGGACTTGGAAAATGCCAGAGATGTCAATATTATGGCCATTTATAATACAAATGCCGACAAATACCACGAAGCGTAAAATTTGATGAAAGCCACTTTCCATTGGCATGCTTAAATGATCAGACAATCTCTCCTTAATGTGCTAACTGCCGATGAGAGCACACAGCAAATAGGTGTGGGAGCATCCTTCACAAGAAAATAAAAAACACGCTATTACATAACATCAAAAATACAAGAAACTGAAAATTATAACACCAGAACATGAGTCAAAATTCCACAGTAACCCAAGCCATCAACCCCCTAGAAAGTGCAAATAAAAACGATATTTTGAGCGATCCCAACATATAATTACCGCTATATTTAGAAACGTTCTTGCTACAATCGGCCGCTAATGAACTTCACAAACATTCATAAAGAAAGGCTCTGAATAAATAACTGATATCTTTGCAGCCTACGCAATAGGGAAACTCTATTCACAGAATTTCTGAATGAGAATGATATAGATATAGCTCTTGTGTCTGAAACTTAGCTTAACCCATTCCATAGAATGAAAATTACCAAAAACAACGTAATCCGACAAGATAGACTTTCAGGATAAAGTGGAGGAACATCAATTTTCACCCATTAAGAACTAAAACAATTTACCTATTAAAAAAACAATACCTATCAATTTGAAAATAACTGGTTAATCCATAAAGATCCTCAATGGCTCCCAAATATATTCCGACAGTTGGCGCAAGCATCATCAACTTTTAGTAGCATGAACAGTGGATGCCTTTCTCTTAATTTATCACTCTGATCCTAGTACAATTTCACTTTTGTACTATTTTTTATATTAATTATTTTTAAAGATGACATTATAAAATCATTTTTTCAGCTATTACACCAACATTTGTGGCTGGGGACTTCAACTGTCAACAACTTGCTTAGGGCTCATAAAGTACAAATTCAAATAGAAACCATCTCCAAAATGTCATGAAAACATGAATCTTGTATTCAGTCACCCTGACGAACTCACCCATAACTCTCCATCTGACAAAGTTGAAGTTATTTTATTATTATTTTATTTCAATTTAAAGCGCTATGTCTCTCTAGGGACACTTGCGCTGTCATACATGCACTACTTTACATTTGTCTATACATATATATAAACAATAATTTTAGGTCATGAATAGAATAGTCATATGATATCAACATGAGAAAGAGAGAAAAAAAGAACTGTGTACAAAAGAAAGAAGTGTCTGGCAATATGTACAATTAGCATAATATGAATTATCAGTTTCTTAAAAGATATTTGTTGCTATATAATTTGAATATACCTACTAAAAGTATTAAAATTAATATACATTTTTTTACTGTAAATAAAATTACTTGGATCTGTTACTATTAAATTATTGTCGATTCTATAGTCTTAAAAAACAGAACAATCTAGTAAAGGTTGTATTGAGGTTTGTTCCTAATGACAACCTTGATATTGTAAAAATCTTGATTTTGTAAAATTTCTACCAAGAATATCACCTCTAAAGTACTACATGAATTTATATCTGATCTTTTAAGTGCTACCTTTTTATATCTCGCAATTCTTAATTAAATTACATTTTATCTATTCACAATTATCTTTTGCTCTCCTTGTTTTCAACAGGTCTCTTCACTGCCTGAACCTTTTGAAGTTAGATTTAAATATAATACACATATGAGAAAAATATTTCTGTCAATTTTATCTCTATTTCTATAAATCGTTTTGAAAATAGAGCCATCCATATTTGAATCTTTATATAATAAAAAGGCACACATATTGAATGGAATAAAAATATTCACTTGCCAATATTTCGGTTGGCAGAACTTTAACCTTTTCAAGGCCTTACATTTTGTATTTTGATACAAAATATACCTAAACAAATTTTCAATATATATATATATTTTTTTTCCCTCAGATTTTTCAAATATTTTTTACCTTTGGACCAGCTCAACTAGCATTAAATTTCTTCATTTCGCGTCCCATTTTTTTTTTGCTGAAATAATGTCGAACAACCTAAAATTCTGCGCCTATGTCTGTTCAGACAAAGAAATTACAAGATACAAAGTTTTTATAACATATACTTAAATATATATATATATATATATATCATATATAAAATCTAAAAATCCAAATACTTTATTTTTTAAAAATATATAATTTATTTTGATTCATTGAATATTCTACATATTTTGACCATAGTTTTAGAATATACCACTTTTAATATTGATGTAATATACATATATTATTTAAAAATGTTTATTTTGGATCATATAGTTTTATTTTCCATTATTCCGTTTGGCAACTCGCCAAACTTCTTCGGGGAACAAGATTGTCTTGAGATGTACATACAGCAGTTGTACATACTCGTTGATTGATACGCGAACATCTCAAAACAATCTTGTTTCCCGAAGAAGTTTGGCGAGTTGCCATACGAAATATTGGGAAAAAAACAATATGATCCAAAATAAGCATTTTTAAATAATTTAATATATGGATTGCTCTATTTTCAAACATATACATTTATACAAAATTCATAGTTTTCGTCTATTTTTCAATTTATTGATGTAGGTCGACTTTTTTCAGCTTTTTTTTTTATCTGAGAGGATGCCTAGTACAAAGCATCTAATACAGCACATCGGTTATGTGTAAATATGCCCGGGTCTGTGCAAATATAGGCGTAGGTCTTCATATTGGGTGTTTACCTAGTTTATTTGTTCCTCTCGTCTGACAAATATTACATGGAACGACAGATGAAGGCCTAGCTGCCCACGTGTACACAAAATAGCAATTGTAATTACAATAAAACGTGACTTAGAGGTATGCAGGGTCTTAAAAGATAAATGCTAGGTGGTATCTTACAAAATCCAATTAGAACTATAAATGTCTAGCTCACGTATTCCTTTCTTACTACATTTTTCTCTCTATATTAGCACGACCCTTCTCAACCAAACAGAAGAGATGTGGCAGAATAACTTATAAAAAATAAAAATTATATTTGACCAAATGCAGAAAAATTCATAAATTTGAATATTTATCAAAGATAATTACTATTCTATTCACGGCCTAAAATTATTGTCAAGATTCCATTAGATCCCGTGTGGATCTCATGGAATAAAGTCCGCCCTAGACTGACGAGGGCCATTAGCCCGAAACCATGGTCTCTAGGTGGACGCTTTTCAGTTTGCTAAAGCTGGTGTTGTGGCTTTGTCACCGACCCGAGACCGCTAGTTTGCGGTGACGGTCAATAGATGGCGTCTAGTTTTGACGTCTATTTTGACGGGAGAGGCGACCTTTGTCTCTTTAAATATATATATGTATAGACAAATGTAATGGCATACATGTATGACAGCGAAAGTGTCTCTAGGGAAACATAGCGTTTTAAATTGAAATAAATAAATCAATCAAAGATAATTTAGACATATACACATATCAATAAATAAATAAAACTATATATATATCTTCCCATCTACTTGTCCCATGAGAGAAGGGGAAAAAAAACAATGAGGCAGAACAGCTCAGAGCGGCCAAGCGAATCAAAATGAGTCGCCACGTATAATCTATAACACAGGGCTGTGAAATTGTAATTTGTGGAATATTCAAGAATATTTCAAACTGAATTATATGTTATTTGGGTTGCTTATTTCTAAAATGAGAGACCTCAATATTTCATCATCACGTCAGAGTTTTCTATATTCTTAAAATCGATCTATAAAAATAATGGGTTTGTTTGTGTGCGTTTTCGCTCCTTTTATACGCTCCTACAATATGTGACCAATGGTGGAAATTTTCACAGGTTATAGAACTATATTTGGAAGGAGCACATATCATAGTTTCAAGACCAGAAATACATTTATAAAATAAAACGGACCGATTAGTATATTGTAGGTCAGAAAAAGATGAAATATATTAATGTTATTCATATATATTTTTATTTTTTTTAATTAAAAAGGCATATATTGGATCAAAATATTATTTATTTTACCAATATTTCAGTCGCCTGAACGCCAACCTTTATCTTTAATTGAAGATTTATTTATGGATTGCTCTATTTTCAAAATATATTTTTATATAATTAATATTTTTTTAACTTTTCCATATAGCCATCAAAGCCGAAAAAAACCGCTTATTAATAAAATCATATTCATTCGAACAATTTAGGTCGATTGATGATTCACTCGGTTAAATGCCGTGCAGGGCAAGTGAAGCCAGCTTTTGCATATACACTCATGGACAAAACTTAAGGAAGTTGTACCTTTTAGCATGTATATCTGGATACAGACAATAACTCTGAAAGATATTTGTTACACGGTGGCCTTAATTAAAGACACACGAGATAACCAAGTGTGAACAAAATTGCCTCTGTCTCCTTAAAAAAAATAGACCACCGCAGAAATCGAAGACTTTCCATTTCCATAAGTGTATATTTTGAGTTTATAACAACTCTCATTTTATATGTTCATACACATACCCCAGGTATTGCCCGTTGCACACGTCTAGTAAATGGTACGTAATTTGATTTGAAAAATAAGGTTATTCGTCTAGTATCGATAAAAACCAAACAAGATTAAGACTACCTCTAAGTACGAACTCGATTTCTTTGAAACTTATTTTTGACGATTATTTCATGTTCACTCTAAGGCCTATCTCGCGTTAATATCCAACATTAGGCGATAAGCATGTTCTTATCCCATCTTCCTTGATGTTTTTTCTCTACATCTTTGATGTCTTGATGGAACCTTTTACCCTGTTCTTCGCTAACTGGTCCCTATTTTTAGGAAGAAATTTTCACATATGAGTGAAGGAAATGTATTTTGATATTCGCGGAGTGACCCCTAGCTTGATTCTTGTACAGCATATTCATTATAATTTGTTTATAGTCAACATCCTTGTAATTGCCTTTGCTGACAACATCTTTGAAGGCAACCCAAGCTGTTTTTTCTTCTGGTGTCATGTTTGTTTCGAATTCTTTATCCTACATAAATTTGCGGATTCCTGTGTACCAACAAAAATTCCTTTTCTACTTGACTTCGGATAAACCTTGAAATGTTTTGCACAGGTATTTGAAACAATCGCAATCTTTTGGAATAGCCTTGACAAACTTTCATGTCACCTATTTTATATGCAGAGTAGGTAACAATGTTTTTTTTTTTTTTTTGCTCAACTATCAGAATCGCACTCGTGACGCTTGGTTCAAGATTATGCCTTTTTGGCCATTAAATTTTACTTAATAATCCATTTGCCTTAATTATAAAACTAGATTCTGAAGAAAGGAGGAAACAAATTTGAAAGAAAAAATTAAGGGTAAATCTCGTTTAAATCCATGTAAAATTGAATTTTTCAAGTGAACGTGACGTGATAAAAATTCTACTTTGTTTCTTTTAATCAGCACTAAATAATACATAAGGCTCAGTTACCAATCAATTTTATTTCCTTATCGCAGGCCTGGATTATATGAAATTAAAGTTACTGAGTATGCTATCATTTCTGACATAAAATTTACTAATCGATACGTTTTCTAAATGTCTAAATCAGGGTGGACCATTGTCTCCGTTGTTATGGCTGATATATTTAAATGATCTCCTAACTAATTTGCAATCACCAAACTCTGAAATCATTTGCTATGCTGATGATGTAACTATTATATGTTGGAATAATGGGTTAAAAAATCTAAAAAGTCTATTGAGTTTAATTTGGAAAAGATAGATCAATGGTGTAATGAAAATAAGCTAAATATCAATCTTGATAAAACTAGTATTTTACACTTGCACAATAAAGACAAAATTTCAATTAATTTTAGAGACAATATTATTGTGCCCGTAGAAGAAATTAAAATTCTTGGAATTACGATTGCGAATCATAGATGGAAAAACAAATTGAATTTTGGCCCTCACTTTAACATTATACTAAACAAAACCCAAAGATTGAAAAACCTTCTTTTTTCAATATGTGGAAAATCTTGGGGTCTTAGCACCCAAAAAAGGCTTACACTTTATAAATCTATAATAAGACCAACGTTAACTTACGGAACAGAAATATGGTTTGAATTTATTAGCAAAAAATATATGTACAAACTGAACTCAATGCAATATCAAATTCTGCTATGGTGTACCCAAACATATAAAACAACCAGTTATAACTGTGTTCACACCTTAGCCAATATTCCTTTGATCACTGATTATATGGAATCTAGAATTATAGGTTATATATATATACATATGTAGTAATCCCGATGTGGAATGTACTGGGCAGTCGTGGTTGCGGGTGCGTGATGGGATTCCCGCACTGGGACAGCAAGAGACAGAGGCAGGTCTAGATGGTAACTCCAAGAAGGTAGAGGTAGACCACGGACGAAGGCAGTCGAACCACGGGCGTCACGGATGCCTACATCGCGGATAGGGGTGAGAGACCCGACCGTATAACGGCGTCGCTCTGAAAACAACTAACTGAACTTTGTCCCATTTCTGGGTTTTTTATATTGGCTGCCCGCATATGGCGTAGAGTCCTGATTGGCTCCCATAATCACGCCACCTGTCAGGCGCCGGGTTGTTTATCACGTCTGGCCACCTGTTGACGGGGTAATTGAACTCATTATCATAAACACCTGTTCGTCTGGCCTTTGTCGTCGTCTACCTCTTTGTTTTATTGTCACTTCCATTGTTATACAAGGTCGATACATATTTTATATAGATATGGGGTTATGATAAATATTATAAGAAGGTTGTGATCTATCTAACTCAAAATATACTACAGAATGTGTCCCCGGTGATGAAGGTTTGGTTGGGGGAATGACATGTAATGAGTGATGACCTAACAAACCTATTATAAAAATAAAAGAAATAATTTGTATACAAATTAGTTAAAATTATTATTAAGCTACAAGTTAAAAAGAGAAAGATGTTGTAATGGTGATGTATCAATGAAATAAAATTTAAGGTTATGAAAATAAGAACGCACAAAATGAATGATAAAATATTAAGGGAAAGTATACAATACAAAATGGTAAATATGGTAAAATGAATCGTACAAGGAAAATAATGTCTTTTTGCATTAAAGATGAGAGAAAAAAATGAAATTAGTTTATTGACTGAATGTATAATGTGACGCTAAGTTTGAAAAGGGGAAAGGGGTATCTGAGCATGTTTCTGCAAAGTAGTATCCCAAACATTCTGCAATGCAATGCGAACTTGTTTAAGTGAGGCATTGTTTTCATTAACAGAAGGCCCAAGATATTCCGTCTGCATCATTAGCTCAGACAGTGAGAAGAGGTGGGAAGATTGATGGATGTAAAAGGGGGAGGTAGAGGTAAGAGGGGTAAGAGGGATCCCTGTTGTCCATAATTATGAAAAAAATGAAAAGTTGAAAAAATGGTGAATTGATATGATGAGTCGGGCGATGAGAAAAAAAAAAGATCGCGCTGGATATCCTGAACTCACTATTGGGAGTGGGTATAGCGAGGATGGATTGTTCCAGTCGGATTAATCAATAAAAAAAAAACAAAAATGTTCGGCGAACTGGAATCCCTTAGAAGGTAGTTGGAGGTTTGAAGGATGCGGAAAAGGAAAGGTGGGAGTAAGAGATTTATTGTTGTAATTTTTGATTGTGTCCGGCTTGTGTGGTGGAAAGAAAAAGTTGAAAAATGAAAAAATGATGAGCCGGACGATGAGAGAAAAAAAAATTCTAACTGGGTCTCCTGAGCTCACTATTGGGAGTGATATAGCGAGGAAGGGTCTTCTAGTTAGTTTAATCAATAAAAAAAAAAGAAAATGGCTGACGAACAATAGTCTCTTGATGGATGTAAAAAGTTGGGAGGAAAGGTTCATGGGATAGAGTTAAGAGGTTGTAAGGGAAGCGTCAAAAATAACATTTTGAAAATCTATTAAGAAAAATAAAATGATAAATGTTTTATCTGTTTAAGAAATATTATAAATATTGTTAGGTGTAGGTTTTTTAAAATGGTGCCTAAAATAGTTGAAGTTGTAAAATGCTAAGTCTAAACATGATGAGAAAAAGAGAAAATAAAAATATTAAAGGTAATAATATATAAAGGGTTGGTTGGTAGTTGATGGCATTAATGTTGATGGTTAATAAACAAAATGATATTATCGATTAATAGTGAAATGTTTTATTTACATCTGTAAGTTAAAAAACAAAGTCCAACACCACAAAACTAGTAAAACTGTAAGTCTATTTACAAATAAATGAGAGAAAAGCTAGCAAACCTATTAAATGGGAAATAATTTGGGGCACAAAAATTAGTTACTAGAATAAAAATAAAGATAAAGGGGAGTAGTGGTGACACATTGATATGATATTATAAAACTACAAAAAAATATATAAGAGGAGTACATAGGAAGGATAAATTTAAAGTAAACACACACAATAGTGTGTTAATTAAGGTGTCTTGAATATTTACAACATAGTTTCCAGGGATGTAATACAGGAAGGAGGAGAAGTAGAGATAATAAAAGTAAAATAAAATATAAAAGAAAATTGACTTAAGCAAAAGGTTTGCGATAGGTAGTGACGCAGTGAGGAATAAAGGAAGAAGGTCTGAATTGGTTTCTGCAAAGGACATCTCAGGAGTCCTGCCCTGCAATACGAGCTTAGAAGCGAAGTATTGTTTTCAGGGTTCAGCAATCTCAAGATGCTCTGTAAGTAGCATTAGATCAGATGGGCAAAAGGCGTGAAGATCGAAGGAGAGGTAGGTAATGGAAGAATATGGGAAAGACATTTTTTTCTGAGAGAGGTTAAAAAGAGATGGTGGCTCAAGAGCTGCGCTGCTGTCGGTGATTGAGCTCGATTAAACGAAAAATGAGCGGGCGCATCGTGCTGATGATGGCCTGAGTCGAGCGTTAGAGAAAAAAAAATATCGCTGGTTACCCAAGCTCTCCGTGTGGAGTTAACATGGGGAGGAAGAGTGTACCAGGTCGATGGATCATTAAAAAATAAAAATTAAAAAATGTTGACGAGCAGGAGTCTCAGGAACCGTTGAAGAGGTTAGAGGATGGAGGTAGATTGTGAAAACAGGGCTCGACTGTTGCCATTGATTGATTGAACCCGGGTTTGAGGAAAAAAGAATGAAATAAAGAATGCTGGGACGGCGACCTGGGTGTAAATAAAAAAAAGTCGGCGAACAGGAACTCTGCGATGGACGAGGGGTGGTTAGAACGAAGGCATAGAAGGCCAATGGAAAATGATCAAGAGACGAGAGAAGTTTGGAAGGCAGAGTTGGAAGGATCGAGATATAAGAAGGGACAGTTGGTATAAGGTGTCACTGTTGAAACAATATTTTTTAGTTAAATTAGCTTAGACGTAGGCCATGGAAAATTAAAACAAATGATGTCAAAGAATACAAGGTTTCAGGTGATGTTTATATAGGTTGGCTAATGGTTTTAACTGTTTAGGGATGGAAGGAAAAGAAATATCTTAATGTAAAAGAAATATCCTAAAATATGTGGATTGATTCTAAAATATAAATTGGCACACATCAAGGATCGTAAAAATATAAATGAATAAGATTTTAAAATATAGTAAGTATTTAGGTTAGTGTGTTCCCCACGTGATGCAATGCTTATAAACGCAAATTAGACGATGTTTGGAAAAGTCAAAAGTGGTAAATAAATTGAAATGCCATTATGATTTGTTTTTTATTTTTTCTTCTTAGTTATAATTTCAGAGACGTCTCACATGGTGAGAGAGAAAAAAAGGAAAACGAACTTATCAAAAGTAGTAAAATGTTACAAATAAACTTATAATGGATATCTGAAGGCTTAGAGTGACGCAGTGGTAAAAAAGGGGAAGTCTGAGTTGAATTTTGCAATGACGTTCGGCAATGCAATACGTGCCTGTGTAAGTGAGGTATTGTTTTCATTGACCGAACTGCCAAGACTTTTCATAATCAACATTAGATCAGACAGGGGAGGTAGGTAAGTTGAAAGTGGAGAAGTGGGAAAGGTGGAGTCAAGAGTTGTCTGTTGCCAATGATGATTGAGCAACCCGACATAATTGAATGTAATGAATGATGTTGTCGGGTGATGGATAAAAAAAGAGAGAATCTTTGGATTTAATTGTCCTTTTAGGAGGCCAAGGTGGCTTCTCCTTTGGTCTCATGTACAGGATCGATTTTAGAGATGATGGGGACCTCTTCATTATAATATTGTAATTTATAGTTGTATTTGTAATTGTGGGACAAATGGGAGGCACATTATGAGATGAGATAATTTAAAATTGGTATTTATAAAAATACAAATCTAGGACTAATTTTTTAAAACTTTTAAGTATTGAGAAAATATCAATTGAAATAGTAATAGGTCAAGTAAAATAAAGAGCGTAATAAATTTAATTATTAATATTATGGCCATAAATAAGGTATTAAAAAAAAACACACAAATAAGTTGAGAAAATATGATTCGAGTAATTAAAATATAATATGATTTTTTAAATGTAAAATTGAAAGTTGCATATTTAGATAATGCCATTTTAGGTGATTTTAAGAAAGGCATGTAAGATTAGTAAATTGGCAAAAATGCGTGATTGAATATTTTAAATAATAAAATTGAAAATGATGAATTAAAATTTATAATTTGATTAAAATAAGGTACAAATGATAAATGAGAGTGTGAAAGTTTTAAAATTTGAATAAAAATGATATAAAAAAGTTATAATTGATTTTAAAATGCTTAAAGTGAAAATATGAGTTTAAAATTTATGGGGAAAATGGCAGAAACAAAGTTTAAAGTACCTTGAAATGGCTGATGCTGGCTGGAGTTGATATCTGGAGATGGCTGTATGGAAGAAGGCTGCTTGTTGTGTGGGATCCGTCGAAAGAGGAGATGAGGGCTTCCTCCGCACGAGGCACGGCTAGTCCCCGAATGGTGTCTGTTAGGCGGCCTACTAGGTCGTCGCAGTGGGGTTGCATGTTGGTGAGGGTATCCGCGACGTATTCGCCTCTGACCTCCGTCATCCTCTGCATGCTGCTGTCCTCAGTTATCCTGTCGACTTTAACGGGTTCTGTAGTAATCCCGATGTGGAATGTACTGGGCAGTCGTGGTTGCGGGTGCGTGATGGGATTCCCGCACTGGGACAGCAAGAGACAGAGGCAGGTCTAGATGGTAACTCCAAGAAGGTAGAGGTAGACCACGGACGAAGGCAGTCGAACCACGGGCGTCACGGATGCCTACATCGTGGATAGGGGTGAGAGACCCGACCGTATAACGGCGTCGCTCTGAAAACAACTAATTGAACTTTGTCCCATTTCTGGGCTTTTTATATTGGCTGCCCGCATATGGCGTAGAGTCCTGATTGGCTCCCATAATCACGCCACCTGTCAGGCGCCGGGTTGTTTATCACGTCTGGCCACCTGTTGACGGGGTAATTGAACTCATTATCATAAACACCTGTTCGTTTGGCCTTTGTCGTCGTCTATCTCTTTGTTTTATTGTCACATCCATTGTTATACAAGGTCGATACATATTTTATATAGATATGGGGTTATGATAAATATTATAAGAAGGTTGTGATCTATCTAATTCAAAATATACTACATATATATATATATATGAGTTGAATTATTTATCAACAGAAGATAAACAATTTTATGATTAGTATATTCCAGGTATACTCAAAGATTTCATTATATCAAGGATTAATTTACTGAAAAAGAATACTAATCAAACATTTCAAAGTTTCTTTCCTTATGAAATTCCGAAATATTTTCGACCAAACTATTATAATTCACAATTTATCACAGATCATGGAAATTTCAGGTTTTTTCTTAAGAAAATTCAGGCTGTGCAAGATTCGACATGTTTCTGTGGATTGGGGGAACAAACTTCAATACATCTCTTGCTAGAGTGCCCTGTCTTTCAAGATTACAGAGTCAACAACGATTTAATAGCTTTAGGCCCTAGTGATTTAATTTCAAGTAAGGACACATATATAAAATTTAATTTCCTTTGTAAATATATTTTGGATTTCATTAAGAAAAATGGTCTTTGATGTAACGATCTCAAATAAATATGGGACATATTATATGATTGTAAACAATATATAGGTGTATGCGTGTATATGTGTGTATATATGTATATATTTAAAATTTAATGATGTAACTGTAAATAAAATTCAAAGAATATCTCTATATGTAAATAATATTTATGAATCTTTCTAAGTTACTTTCTGTGTATCTTTCCATGTTGAATATTTTCTTTGTTATATTTATATGTACATTTAGCGCAAGTGTCCCTAGGGGGACATAGCGTTCTGAATTGAAATAAATAAATAAATAAATAAATCGAATTTTCTGGGCTCGAAACTATGATGCTCAAACCTATAGTTCTATAACTTGTGAAAATTCCGTTCAGATTGGTCATATCTTGTAGGAGTGCATGAGGAACAAACAGACCTATCTTTCCATTTTATTTTATATAGATCGAATTTAAGAAGAATGTCTGACGTGATCGAAAAAAATGGAAGTCATCTTCGAAATTTTCACACCAAGACATACAATTTAGTCAAAATTTCTCTTGAATATTTATCATCTCAGGTTTGTGTAATCTCTCGACCAATAACCGCGCGTCGTTGAATCAATATCGTTAATTTACTAACAAGACTTTCGAAACTGCAATCGTAACGGATACCCATCTTCTCTAAGCTCAACGGAATATTAAGGGATAGAACCTAGAGCGTAAGAAGTGCTTTGATTTCGGCATCCCATTTGCCTATCCGGGCTTTCAGCTTGACTTTTCGGATGAAAGACTCGAGATCCACCCCATTAAAACTGGTAAATTAAGCACAGAGATCTCAAATATGTTTTAAAAAAAGCTTAATAAATAAACAAAAAAAAATAGAATTTTGAATTACAGAAATTTATACATGTGCATACACCGGTATCTTGAAAAGGTTCTTCAATGACAAATGTTACAGCTACTGGGTATTACAGGTGTAGGCTTAGCCGCATACGAGTCGACAAAGTAGCAAATGTAATTACAGCAAATCCTGATTACGATAAAGACAAAATTGACGTAAGGGAAGATGTAAAAGGCCACACGATAAATATAATTAAAATATCAATCTTTATTAACCTTCTAAGAGGGTTACGCCGGGTCTAAAGATATAAATGCAAGGTGACATCTCACTGAATCCAATAAACACTATATGCGTCCCGGTCACTCACTCTTGACTTGACACATCTCTTATTAAAAACACATTTTACCGAATGCAAAAAAAATCGAAGTTAAATATTTGTCAAAGTTAATTTGACATGTCTCTCATTACTTCGTTCGGTAGATTAAAGGCTGGGTTTTCTATGAGTGTATGGGATGTATTTAATTGTTAAACAGTACCTAGTGGTCTGCCACATATAAAACATATGGATCTACCATCCTTGGTTCTTGGTTTCCCTACCCGTGCTTGATTTATAATTTTGTGCGCGATAGGTTGTTCTTAAACATTATTTATGGATAGATTTGTTGTTAAATAGTGGTTGTTAGATCTTATCAGATATATATTTTGATGCATTAGCGCGCCATCTGTTATGAAAATTCGTAATTATTATAGTCAATTTTTAATCCGTATCTTCATTTATACCTCTACTCCTTAAATTTACAATATTTTATTATTAGTTTTTTAAATGGAAATGAGTTAAAGTGCCCTTTAGGTGAACTTTGTGTATATTGTTACAACATGTTTGATACGCCTCCCTATTTACTCAAAATAATATCTATGATATTTTAAATTTATTTTAAACATATTATGTAATGAAATTTCGAAACTAATATAGACACGTATGATTATTTCAAAAGTTAAACAATTTCTACTGCCCTTATTGCAATGGAAAAATTATATATTTATATTTGTATGTAATTCTACTGTCTTCAAAGCTTATGTCCATAGTTCTAATCTTTATAAAATGCCCATCTCAAGAGTCTATCAAGCATCAGTATCACTATAAAAGGAAAATCGAAAATTCAAAGTATGGTAGATTAAACTGGCGAAACTGCAAAGAGGGTTCACCCATGATGAGCCAGGCCATCCCATTAATTTTTCCATTGCAATAAGGGCAGTAGAAATTGTTTAATTTTTAAAAGAATCATACGTGTCTATAATAGTTTCGTATTTTCATAACATATGGCGCGCTAATGTATCATTTTAAGATTAATTACTATAGTATCCTTCTCCTTTTTATAGTATCATTCCTTTTGTAACATTGCTATAGAATATATCTTGATTGGTTATTTGGGAGAGAGAGGAGGTACGCGGAGACTCAGGTTCACCAACTACGAGGAAGACAACGAATAAATAAACACAATAACTTTAGAGGATAATTCACTTTTTATTCACATATGCTTCTTATTCGCTTTAAATATGGAAACCCGCATGAAAAATATGTATATCACCAAGAAGAAATAAAATTCAAGGTAGATGACCCTACACAGTTGCTACACGGTGTAACTATATATATATATATATATATATATAAATAATGATGCATTATCGCGCTATCTGTTATCAAAATTCGAAACTACTGAAGACGCGTATGATTCTTTTTTAAAAGCAGTAAGGACAGTAGAAATTGTTTATGTTTAAAACGAATTACACGCGTCTTCAATAGTTTCGAATTTTAATATATATATATATGGTAATTTAAGCCAACAAACCCATATTGTAAATAACTTATAACAAGATTTTAATGTTGTATAATAGAAACACATCTGTTAATGATTATACGTATTATTGACATGTGTCTTTACACCATCATATGTAATGTAATTTGTACAAAGTGGATAAATAAATAAAACTCTGTAATTGATTAAGAGTTGAGCTAAAGCAGAGATCGAGCATATAGTATTGCCAAAACAACAAAGTCTAAAGATGGAAACGGCCACGGCGCCAGTGTACAATTTCACCAGACGATCCAAGCCCCTCTCGCATGTGCTGTAATGCAATACTCCCCTTTCTCGGGAAAGATATATAAAAGGCCCCCCGTCTTAACCTATAAATACAATCACTTTACAGTCACTTGACAGTTTAGTTCACCCTCAGTGCAAACCCGCGTCGGTCGTACCTTATGTCGATCTCAACTAACATGTAGTTAGTAAGAAATCTTCTAACTCCATCTTTCGCTCCTAGCTCAACTTTTATCGGTTAACGGAACTTTCTTAGTGCAATTGTGTCTTCGTTTTTTGTGTGGACATTCCCAAACATTCCACTCTGCCTCGACCACGACTGCCTGTATTTTGTGAGAACTTTTAAAGGTCTTCCAAGGTGCAGAGAGGTACTGGAAAACTCTACATCCTGACTGTTCCTCTCGGTTAACACAGTATAGCGAGAGTCGACACTTCATCATCACAAAGTTAATCGACAGGATTCTCTACACAAGGCTTACCAGAACTTCAACTTATTTCAGTAGTCGACAGGATTCTACAGCTAGTCGACATCAAACTCAACAAATTATTACAGTGAGTCGACAGGATAACCAAAACGAAGGATACCAAACGAAGAAAGCCAGATAGTCCAGATAGAAGCGAGAAAGTGCAAAGATGGAAGAGCAAACCGAAGAGTCCAACGATGCGACCGGGCTATCTGTTCCCCAACAAGAGACGACATTTGAAGAGGAGGAAACGTCGCCGCCCCAAGGGACCTCCGCAGACCCGCTGACACAGATCGCCGATGCCCTGAGTAAGCTGCTGGTCGCCCGATCTCCGAGGGAGAAAGATGTGAGTCCATACGATGGTACCTTTGAAGCCCAGAGCTTTTTCGACAACTTCGATGCCCAAGCAGACCGAGCTGAGCTGACCTACACGGACCGCCTACGCAAGTTACCCTGCTACCTGCAAGGTAAGCCCCTCCAATATTTCCGAAACCTACGGTTAGATAGGTTATTTTATAATGATGTCCGCTAAACCTTGATAGATTTATTCCCAACAGCGACAGAAGCGTCGTTTTCACGCTTCCTAGCCATCAAATTGACACCCCAAATGCCCCTAGAAGACTACTACCAAAACAAAACGGTAATGGGCATGAAATTAAACCTACCCGCCGACATATTAATAGATTCTCTGACCGAAGGACTACCCGTCGCAGATCAGCGATTAATCGCCACGGTGCAGCCAAACACCATTAAAGAATGGTTCGACCTAGTGTCAAGAATAAGAAGAACCCAGTGTGCCACCAGTGCAGCGTACCAGCGCCAAGTAGACAAGGCCCCACATCCAACCTACCACAACCCACCACCGCGGCACAACAAACAGCGGTCATCACGTGTAACGTACCAAGTTGCACCCCCATCCTCGCCTTGCAAGTATTGCAATGCTATGCACTGGCACTCCCAGTGTGAACAACGGTTCCAACAGGACCGAACAAGCAAAGTCTACAGCGCCAGACCACGCACAACCACTGTACCAAAATCTGGTACCCGGCCCAAGGTCCAATCTCGGAGCCCTGTTCCCCAAGTCCAAGCTGCAAGCCGAGACGACTCTACAAGCCCCGCGAGCAACTCAACGGTAGGAAAACCTGAAACTTATTTTCGTTGAGCAGCTAATAATATGGACTGAACTGTCACCAAATGTAAATTTGCCCTTTTTAATAGACACAGGAGCATCTATAAACCTACTTAACTTAGATATTTTAAGAACCATAGAAAATAGATTACCATACAAAATTATTATCCATCAGTACAGTTTAACTATAAACGCAATAGCCCACAATGTAAATACCCTTGGATATATATTGTAACATAGTATTTATTAATTTTATTTATGTAACATAGTATTTCTCAATTTTAATATTTTTTATTTAACAGAGTGGTCATTTTTATGTTTTATATCTTGCGACTCTGTAAATTTCCCTCGTGGCTTATCTTTTGTTTACCTTTGATAGTTTGTCCTTCCCTGCAATAAATTTTGCTTCCTCCTGAAGTTTTTGTCTTCCCTAATTTTCCACGTGGCATTTTGGTGGGGATGCTGGGTAAGTTAGGGAAGACAAACTGAAGATCGCCGAGAAGACCTTGAAGCCATGGGTGTTGTGATCTACATTTTCGGAGACTGACATCAGGATTCCACCGCCGTGCTAAAGCCAAGACTTCCCTCGAAGATGACGATGTCCCTATAGACGATACGACGACAAAGCCGCTCTTCACGCCGCAAGAAAATGGACGCAAAGGTACTAGGGACAAAGTTCCAAGACTTCGATGGAATCCTTGGCAGAAGCACGTCAAATCCACGTCAGTATCTACAATAATTGCTAGCTGTGGGTCACAGCTCCCATAGGGAAGAAGCTATGTAACATAGTATTTATTAATTTTATTTATGTAACATAGTATTTCTCAATTTTAATATTTTTTATTTAACAGAGTGGTCATTTTTATGTTTTATATCTTGCGACTCTGTAAATTTCCCTCGTGGCTTATCTTTTGTTTACCTTTGATAGTTTGTCCTTCCCTGCAATAAATTTTGCTTCCTCCTGAAGTTTTTGTCTTCCCTAATTTTCCACGTGGCAATATTTTTAAAACTTAAAATAGGTAACCTCACCCAAAAACTAAAATTTTTTATAGTAGAAGCTTCACTACCTTTTGGTATTTTATCTATTAATACCCTTAAAATATTTAAATTAATTATAGATTTTGATAATCTCCAAATTTATCAAGATAATAATGCTCTCCCAACGAATGTCTATAAGTTCACCAAGTGCAAACAAGATTTATGTCCCACTCAACCGAGGGAAACGGCTATTTTTACCACCTTCCCCTCGAACCAGTCCTGTTTACACGTGGCGGACCCTACCCCAATTATATGTTCCCCCACTATTGTTTCACCCACTATATCTCCTACCCATGATATTGAGATTTCTATACCTTCTAATGCGACACCTCAGTTAGAACATTGTCCACACGAACTCCACCGAATTCTATATGAATTCTCGCATGTGTTCTCTACTAATAAATACAATGTGCCCAAATTGAACATACCACCGGTAAAAATCAATACCACCACAGATAAAATAATAGCATTACCTCCATATAGAGTGCCACTACACGACCAACAAGAAATACAAACCCAAATAGAGCAAATGCTCCAACATGAAATTATTGCCCCGTCATTTTCACCTTATGCCAGTCCAATAACTCTTGTTACAAAACGTGACAAAACGAAACGTTTCTGTATTGATTACAGAAAACTTAATGAAATCATCGCTCCAGACGTACATCCTTTACCTTTAATAGAAACCATTCTTGACAAATTGTCGAAAGCCAAATACTACTCTTCTGCAGTATAGCATCCGCATATTGGCAAGTGGAAGTAGAACCTAACTCACGTAATCTACTAGCTTTCGTGACGTTAGATAGTCAGTACGAATTTTGTAGACTTCCTTACGGATTTAAAAAATTCGCCACAGATATACCATCGTGCCATAAACCAGGTCATGCAAAAACATAAACTAAATTTTGTTACCCATTACTTCGACGATTTCATTATTTTTTCTGACACCTTAGAGGATCATCTACAACACCTACAACAATTTCTAACGGTGTGTCAACACGAAAACATCAAACTCAATTATAACAAATGTTAGTTTTTTAAAACAAATATAGATTTCTTAGGATACACTGTTACCGCAGGTACTTATGCACCACAGACGCGCAACCTTGATACCATAAATGCCATCAAACCACCTATCAATCAAAAGACGTTACAATCATTTTTAGGAGCAGTGAACGTGTATAATAAGTTTATACCATATTATGCCCGCTTACGAGCACCTTTAAATAAACTACTTAAAAAAGATGTGAAATGGAATTGGGACCCAGATTGTCAACAAGCTTTCACCACTCTCAAAGAGAGTTTAACCAGTAAACCAGTACTACACTTGTATCAAGTCGGTTTACCATGCCGCCTTTATTGCGACGCATCTACCCAAGGGATCGCAGGCATACTCAAATAGGTACATCCAGACGGACAAGTACATCCTGTACAATATTTCAGCCGCGCCCTTTGAGCACATGAGAGAAACTACACCGTTTCCGAACTCGAGTGCCTCGCCATCGTCGAAAGTGTAGACAAATTCCGAATATACCTCACCGGTATAAAATTCACCATATACACAGATCACCAAGCTTTACAATGGCTTAAAACTATAACGACTCTTTAGATGGAGCCTGAGACTATCTACCTATAATTACGAAATCCACTACCTCAAAGGCAGCCAACAGTACGAAGCAGATTTGTTATCGCGAAACCCCTTTGTAGGATTTGTCAGTGCTGGTATTATCAAACAGCATCAACCAACAGCATCCCCCTTCAACATTGATACAAACGGCTTACATACCATTACCCGAAAAGGTGTAATTAAAATAATAATTCCCGAAACCCTGCAACATACTCTAATGAATAAAGTTCACCAAGAATATAACCACCCAGGCATCTCTCAGATGACCCGCATAATTACTGCCCAGTACTATTGGAAAGGTATCTCTAAATCTATAGAAAAATTTGTCAAGTCGTGTCACACCTGCCAAATCATTAAAAGGCCCAAAGATAAACCCTATGGTGCCCTCGGACAAATTCCACCACCTCAACAACCATTCGACTTAATCTCTATAGATACCATAGCTGGATTTTCGAAATAGGGACACTCCAAGACATATCTACACGTAATAGTGGATCATTTAACGCGATATGCTTGGACCTTTCCATCGAAGTCCACCAGTACCCTAACGTACATTCAAACCCTCAAAACGGTACTACAGCAAGGATCTCCAAAACGTCTGTTATCTGACAGAGCGCCCGCTTTTACCTCAGAAAAATTCCGTAAATTTCTAATAACGCATGGTATACAACCTCTACTAACTACCAGCAATAACCCACAAGCAAACGGTTTAATAGAACGCTTAAATGCGACCATTACAGGCAAGCTCAGACTAGCTTATCTAGAAAATCCGAAAGCTTCCTGGACTCAACTAGTTAAGCGCGTCACTCAAACGTACAATAACACGCCCCATTCTGTCACAAGTTTTCCACCTACCTACTTAATGTTCAATGTTATCCCCTCAGATCTAAGAACTCATCTTAACCCATACCCCGAAATAAATATAGCTCGAGAGATAGCCAACTCTCGTACTCAAAATAAGCATAAAAAAGATAAAGAAACATTTGATAAGCAGCACAGAACACCACATTTCGAAGTGAATGATCTTGTTTTGGTAAAAAATTACAGACATCCAGACACAGGTAAATTAGCACCATATTTTACTGGACCATACAAAATAATTGAAATAATTTCACCCAATGTCGTTCGAATAGATCGCCCCAATCAACCTCTCAATAGAGACAGTGACACCATACATGTCAATAAATTAAAATATTACACAGAGAATGTTCTGTACATTACACCTCCACAAACCCGATTTGCTCAAGACCCACAGCGATTGTCTCAAGATGTATATTTCAGTGAATTCAATCATTTGACTCCAGATATCTTCGAGACGCAACTAGTCCGAATTATACCGCCTACAAGCTCACAGCCCTTTTTGCATTTAAATCCCGGTATTTTCAAATAGGCAAGAAATATGCCAAACTCAACAAAAGAAGAGAGAGAGAAAGTCAGTTTCGAGTAAATCTCAAACATAGCAAACCATCCCACATGTGTGACCATCCCAGAAATAGAACCCGGCAATTCCCGTGAAAAACAGGAGGAGTGACCCCAGTAAGAGGATCCCCGTCCTCCCTCCCCTCTCAAGGCAGATGTAAATGACCGCTATATTCAATATCGCCATTTTAAACACATGTTTCATACTAACCATTTAGATTTCCTCGAGAATCTCACAAATCTCACCAACGAGATATCACAACACAAAATACATTAAACATTTTACATGTTAATTGATAACACCAATTAAAACAATTTGTTTAAGTCTTATATAGACTTTATAACGCGAAAGAGAAATCATTCTCTACATACCAGCATTGTGGACAAACGAAGGGATCATTTCACGTATTCCCGCTTCAGAGAGTCAAAAACACCAATGTTTACCAATGGGATATGATCTACACACAACAGTTGTAACTTTTCTTAAAAAGAGACAATTTTTGTTCAATTTTACACTACTTAAAATTTATCCAATCATTAATAACCTTTAATTATATTTGAATTTTTGTATAACATCTTGAATAATTATTTTTATTTTTACCTTTCGTTTATATAATCAAATTTTTAATCCAACATGATTTTCAAAAAAAAAAAAAACTTTAATCAAATTTACTTTTATTTTTCATGATATTATTTTAGTATTGCAAAACATCTAATTGTTTCAAAAATTATTTTTATTTTATTATTTATTATATCTTTTATATATTACATGTTTAATTTTGTCCACTTACACTTTTTTTGTACCCGCAATCATATTTCTATATTTTTATTCACTATTTAATGAATGAAAGGAAGAAAACTTCACTATATTTTATATTTGCTTAAATACCTTTATTATCTGACAATGTTTATCATCCACTATCGGGCATCTACAACAATCGTTTTCAACAATCATATTCTTTAACCAATTCCCTATATTTTTCATCACTATCTTTTCAGTCATTGCGTCACATCAACGTTGAAAAACGACAGCACTGCTTGACAATTTATTTTTTGATTTCGTAATTCAACAAACTCTTTGAAAACACAGTTCCCCAGATTTAAAAATCCCGACTTCTGGTCTGAACACGTTTCAAAAGTTTATTTCATTTCATCCGCAGAGCAAATCACCAACGCATTCACAAAGCGTTCACTTTTTTCAACTTTCAACTTTTTTTTCAGCTCTAGCGGACTACAATCAACCTTTGATTTCGAGTCAAGTCAGACCACCTACTGTCGCTACAATTCTACTTATCGCATGGCTCTATTTCACTCCTTTCCCAATCATATAAATAAACAACTTTTCTTCAGCAACTTTTAACCCAATAATCCTAAAATTGTGACAAAGCACTGTAACCCTTATATAGGATCCCAAGTGAAACATTGCCAAGGAAGACAGCTCAAGTCTATATCCTCGCTTTGCACCTGGATCTGAGTATTTGGTTTACATGTGCACTTCTAACAATTGCATATTCTTCAACTACTAACCCTGTCCAACGCCCGCCAATATTCTCTTAGAATGTGAATTTTTATGTCATCATTTTATTTTAATCATCATTTTTTTTAATCAAACAAAAATGTCATTTTTATTTCACTTTATATATCCAAACAAATATCATCTTGTTATAGCCCTTTTTAACCCTCACAGTTTAAATTAATTAAAAGAAATTTTAATTACTTACCTGTGTTAGAGAGGCTTTACCCGCTTAAACCCGGATAAACCCTTTCACTCCCGGGGCCCATCTATGGTAATTTAAGCCAACAAACCCATATTGTAAATAACTTATAACAAGATTTTAATGTTGTATAATAGGAACACATCTGTTAATGATTATACGTATTATTGACATGTGTCTTTACACCATCATATGTAATGTAATTTGTACAAAGTGGATAAATAAATAAATCCCTGTAATTGATTAAGAGTTGAGCTAAAGCAGAGATCGAGCATATAGTATTGCCAAAACAACAAAGTCTAAAGATGGAAACGGCCACGGCGCCAGTGTACAATTTCACCAGACGATCCAAGCCCCACTAGCATGTGCTGTAATGCAATACTCCCCTTTCTCGGGAAAGATAAATAAAAGGCCCCCCGTCTTAACCTATAAATACAATCACTTTACAGTCACTTGACAGTTTAGTTCACCCTCATTGCAAACCCGCGTCGGTCGTACCTTATGTCGATCTCAACTAACATGTAGTTAGTAAGAAATCTTCTATCTCCATCTTTCGCTCCTAGCTCAACTTTTATCGGTTAACGGAACTTTCTTAGTGCAATTGTGTCTTCGTTTTTTGTGTGGACATTCCCAAACTTTCCACTCTGCCTCGACCACGACTGCCTGTATTTTGTGAGAACTTTTAAAGGTCTTCCTAGGTGCAGAGAGGTACTGGAAAACTCTACATCCTGACTGTTCCTCTCGGTTAACACAGTATAGCGAGAGTCGACACTTCATCATCACAAAGTTAATCGACAGGATTCTCTACACAAGGCTTACCAGAACTTCAACTTATTTCAGTAGTCGACAGGATTCTACAGCTAGTCGACATCAAACTCAACAAATTATTACATATATATATATGTAGTAATCCCGACGTGGAATGTATTGGGCAGTAGTGGTCGTGGGTGTGTGATGGGATTCCCGCACTGGGACAGCAAGAGACAGAGGCAGGTCTAGATGGTAACTCCAAGAGGTAGAGGTAGACCACGGACGAAGGCAGTCGGACCACGGGCGCCTCGGATGCCCAAAGCCTACATCGCGGATAGATGGGGGGTGAGAGATCCCACCGACCGTATACGGCGTCGCTCTGAAAACAACTGCTTTGTCTAATTTCTGTGCCTTTTTATACTGGACTCCCGCATGTGGTGGAGAGTCCTGATTGGTTCCTATAATCACGCTACTTTCTTGGCGCCGGGTTGTTTTCGTCTGGCCTTTGTCGTCGTCTACCTCGTTGTTTTATTTGTCAATTCTATTGTTACAAGATTGATACATATTTTTATATAGAGATGGGGTTATAATAAATATCAGAAGAAGGTTGTGAACTATCTAACCCTAAATATACTACAGAATGTGACCCCGGTGATGAAGGTTTGGTTGGGGGAATGACATGTAATGAATGATGACCTAACAAACCTATTATAAAAAAATAAAAGAAATAATTTGTATACAAATTAGTTAAAATTATTATAAAGTTACAAGTTAAACAGAGAAAGATGTTGTAATGGTGGTGTATCAATGAATGGTGGTGTATCAATGAAATAAAATTTATGGTTATAAAAATAAAAACGCACAAAATGAATGATACAAGATTAAGAGAAAGTATATAATACAAAATGGTAAATATGGTAAAATGAAGCGTATAAGGAAAATAATATCTTATTGCATAAAAGATGAGAGAAAAAAAAATGAAGTTAGTTTATTAACTGAACGTATAATGTGACGCTAAGGTTGAAAAAGGGAAAGGGAGTATCTGAGCATGTTTCTGCAGAGTAGTATCCCAAGCATTCTGCAATGCAATGCGAACTTGTTTAAGTGAGGCATTGTTTTCATTAACAGAAGGCCTAAGATATTCAGTCTGCATCATTAGCTCAGACAGCGAAAAGAGGTGGGAAGATTGATGGAGGTAAAAGGGGGAGGTAGAGGTAAGAGGGATCCCTGTTGTCCATAATGATTGTGCCCGGTTGAATTAAGAGAAAAAAAAAAGTGAAAAGTTGAAAAAATGGTGAATTGATATGATGAGTCGGGCGATGAGAAAAAAATAAAAATAACGCGCTGGATATCCTGAACTCACTATCGGGAATGGTATAGCGAGGAAGGATTGTTCCAGTCGGATTAATCAATGAAAAAAAACAAAAATTTTCGGCGAACTGGAATCCCTTGGAAGGTAGTTGGAGGTTTGAAGGATGCGGAAAAGGAAAGGTGGGAGTAAGAGATTTATTGCTGTCAATTTTGATTGTGTCCGACTTGTGTGGTGAAAAGAAAAAGTTGAAAAATGAAAAAATGATGAGTCGGACGATGAGAGAAAAAAAAATTCTAACTGGGTCTCCTGAACTCACTATTTGGAATGATATAGCGAGGAAGGGTCTTCTAGTTAGTTTAATCAATAAAAAAAAAAAGAAAATGGTTGACGAACAATAATCTCTTTATGGATGTAAAAAGTTGTGAGGAAAGGTTCATGGGATAGAGTTAGAGGTTGTAAGGGAAGCGTCAAAAATAACATTTTGAAAATT
This sequence comes from Cordylochernes scorpioides, assembly GCA_030710605.1. Lineage (NCBI taxonomy): Eukaryota > Metazoa > Arthropoda > Arachnida > Pseudoscorpiones > Chernetidae > Cordylochernes > Cordylochernes scorpioides. The sequence continues at coordinate 38,650,076 of CP092875.1, forward strand.
TATTAAGAAAAATAAAATGATATTATCGATTATTATTGAAACGTTTTATCTACATCTGCAAGTTAAAAAACAAAGTCCAACACCACAAAACTAGGTAAACTGTAAGTCTATTTACAAATAAATGAGAGAAAAGCTAGCAAACCTATTAAATGGGAAATAATTTGGGGAACAAATTAGTTACCAGAATAAAATAAAGATAAAGGGGAGTAGTGGTGACACATTGATATAATATTATAAAACTACAAAAAATATATAAGAGTAGATAGGAAGGATAAATTTAAAGTGAACACACACAATAGTGAAAGTAAATATTTGGGAAAGTTGGTATACTAGTTACAGTTTTTTGTTACTTAAGGTGCCTTGAATATTTACAACATAGTTTCAGGGATGTAATACAGGAAGGAGGAGAAGTAGAGATAATAAAATTAAAATAAAATATAAAAGAAAATTGACTTAAGCAAAAGGTTCGCGATAGGTAGTGACGCAGTGAGGAATAAAGGAAGAAGGTCTGAATTGGTTTCTGCAAAGGACATCTCAGGAGTCCTGCCCTGCAATACGAGCTTAGAAGCGAAGTATTGTTTTCAGGGTTCAGCAATCTCAAGATGTTTTGTAAGTAGCATTAGATCCGATGGGCAAAAGGTGTGAAGATTGAAGGAGAGGTAGGTAATGGGAGAAATGGGAAATTTTTTTTTTTGAGAGAGAGGTTTAAAAGAGATGGTGGCTCAAGAGCTGCGCTGCTGTCGGTGATTGAGCTCGACCAGATGAAAAATAAAATTAAACGAAAAATGAGTGGGCGCATCGTGCTGATGATGGCCTGGGTCGAGCGTTAGAAAAAAAAATCTCGCAGGTTACCCAAGCTTCCGTGTGGAGTTAACATGGGGAGGAAGAGTGTACCAGGTCGATGGATCATTAAAAAATAAAAATTTAAAAATGTTGACGAGCAGGAGTCTCAGGAACCGTTGAAGAGGTTAGAGGATGGAGGTAGATTGTGAAAACAGGGCTCGACTGTTGCCATTGATTGATTGAACCCGGGTTTGAGGAAAAACGAATGACATAAAGAATGCTGGGACGGTGACCTGGGTGTAAATAAAAAAAGTCGGCAAACAGGAACTCTGCGATGGACGAGGGGTGGTTAGAACGAAGGCATAGAAGGCCAATGGAAAATGATCAAGAGACAAGAGAAGTATGGAAGGCAGAGTTGGAAGGATCAAGATATAAGAAGGGACAGTTGACATAAGGCGTCACTGTTAAAACAAAATTTTAAGTTAAAATTAGTTTAGACGTAGGCCATGGAAAATTAAAACAAATGATGTCAAAGAATATAAGGTTTCAGGTGATGTTTATATAGGTTGGCTAATGGTTTTAACTGTTTAGGGATGGAAGGAAAAGAAATATCTTAATGTAAAATAAATATCCTAAAATATATGGATTGATTCAAAAATATAAAATGGCACACATCAAGGATCGTAAAAATATAAATGAATAAGATTTTAAAATATAGTAAGTATTTAGGTTAGTGTGTTCCCCACGTGATGCAATGCTTATAAACGCAGATTAGACGATGTTTGGAAAAGTCAAAGGTGGTAAATAAATTGAAATGCCATTATGATTTGTTTTTTATTTTTTTCTTAATTATAATTTCAGAGACGTCTCACATGGTGAGAGAGAGAAAAAGGGAAAATGAATTTATCAAAAGTAGTAAAATGTTACAAATAAACTTATAATGGATATCTGATGGTTTAGAGTGACGCAGTGGTAAAAAGAGGGGAAGTCTGAGTTGAATTTTGCAATGGCGTTCGGCAATGCAATACGTGTCTGTGTAAGTGAGGTATTGTTTTCATTGACCGAACTGCTAAGACTTTTCATAATCAACATTAGATCAGACAGGGGAGGTAGGTAAGTTGAAAGAGGAGAAATGGGAAAGGTGGAGTCAAGAGTTGCCTGTTGCCAATGATTGAGCTCGGATTAAAATTGAAAAAAAAAAGTAATAAAATGGTAGAATGATGGTTGTGATGATGATCCGAGCGTTGAGAGAAAAAAAAAAACAAACTCGAACTGGTCGCTTGAGCTCACTGTTGGGAAATGTACAGCGAGGACGGTAGAGCCAGCTGGTTGAATCAAAAAAAAAAGTTTGTTTAGCGAGCAGGAGACTCTTGACTGCGGGAAATATGGAAGGTAAGGAAGGTAAAGGGTACTGTTGCCAATGATGATTGAACAACCCGACATAGTTGAATGTAATGAACGATGTTGTCGGTGATGGATAAAAAAAAAAAAGAAATAATCTTTGGATTTCCTGAACTCGTTATCGGGAATTGTATACCGAGGAAGGATGGTTCAATAGATGAATTAATTAAAAAAAAAATAAAATGGGTGGCAACAGGAACCCTATGGGAGATTATGAGGTTGAGAGGAGGTGTGTTAAAGAGGTGTGAGTAAGTGGTATAGGATGGGAAGATAGGATTGAGAGAGAGAAGCGTCAATATGAGAAAATAATAATAATCTAATAAAAAACAATGATATCAGAAATAAGACGATCTTAAGGTATTTTTAAAATTATATAAATGTTATATAAAAACTCAAATGATGTTTAAAAAGCTTGAATTTGTAACGTTTTAGAATCTATATATGCTGACAGCTGAAAAAAATGTCGAATAGTAATGATTCAAAAGATTGCTGATGGTTGAATATTCTAAGATATAAGGAGCAATGACAATAATAACTATATAATAATGTTGGCTTGGATTGTTTCTAATGGCTGAGTGGTTGAGGTATAGAAAAATAAAATAAAGACATATAGCATACAAATATAAAAAAGGTGATAGCTTGATGGATGGCATTGGCGAAGATGTTTTGTTCTAATATTGATAGGGGGAATTTTCAATTTTGGGATGTTAATTGTCCTTTCAGGAGGCCGAGATGGCGTCTCCTTTGGTCTCATGTACAGGATCGATTTTAGAGATGATGGGGACCTAATTTTTAAAACGGGTTGACAAAACGATAAACTATCCTATAACATTATAAAAATAAGATTTGCTATAAAATGGGTTTTATATAATTTTCCTATCCGTTTTAATCTGGTAGGTTATTTGGTGGACACGAAAGTCTAGTATTCCGGTGTGCCAATAGCACGTGTTTCAAGTACAGGTGAACTGAAACTGGAGAGGTCAACATGGCCTCCCTTATCCTTTGTTGCCGGCTGACGCCGCTGGTGTTATTTGTTTGCTGTCAGCCGATCCCATGTCTGGCCACGTCCTGAGTTGGGTTATGTCGTCTGATTTGGCGCTTACACAAAGTAACAGGATGTCTTAGGTTATTTAAGTCTGAGGGGATTATATTATACATAAGAAAGATAGGGATGTTATAGTATGGGGCGTGTCTTTATATTTATTAGTAACTATCTTAATTAACTTCGTCCACGAGGTTCTGGGATTCTCTAGGTGAAAAAACCTTAGTTTCCCAGTAAGTTTTGCGTTAAGATGTTCAGGCAAATCGTTAGATTGGGGATTATTAGCGGTGATTAGGTTTAGAAAAATTATAAAATAATGAATTTACGAAATTTTTCTAAGAGAAAAGGTTATGGCATGGATACAAAATTCGGTAGAGTTTCGTAATTAACAATTTAACACAGGCAGGAATGAAATGCAATGGGGTATGGAAATTTTATGGTATGATATTAAGTTTTCGCATATTGCATTTATAGTTGTATTTGTAATTGTGGGAAAAATGGGAGGCACATTTTGAGATAAGATAATTTAAAATTGATATTTATAAAAATACAAATCTAGGACTAGTTTTTAAAACTTTTAAATATTGAGAAATATCAATTGAAATAGTAATAGGTTAAGTAAAATAAAGAGCGTAATAAATTTAATTTTAAAATTTGAAAATTGCATATTTGGATAATGCCATTTTAGGTGACTTTAAGAAAGGCATGTAAGATTAATAAATTGGCAAAAATGCGTGATTGAATATTTTTAATAATAAAATTGAAAATGATGAATTAAATTTATAATTTGATTAAAATAAAGTAAAAATGATAAATGAGAGTATGAAAGTTTTAAAAATTGAATAAAATGATATAAAAAAGGTTATAATTGATTTTAAAATGCTTAAGGTGAAAATATAAGAATAAAATTTATGGGGAAAATGGCAGAAACAAAGTATAAAGTACCTTGAAATGGCTGATTCTGGCTGGAGTTGATCTCTGGAGATGGCTGTTTGGAAGAAGGCTGCTTGTTGTGTGGGATCCGTCGAAAGAGGAGATGAGGGCCTCCTCCGCACGAGGTACGGCTTGTCCCCGAATGGCGTCTGTTAGGCGGTCTACTAGGTCTTCGTAGTGGGGCTGCATGTTGGTGAGGGCATCCGCGACGTATTCGTTTCCAGCCTCCGTCATCCTCTGCATGTTGCTGTCCTCAGTCATCCTGTCGACTTTAACGGGTTCTGTAGTAATCCCGACGTGGAATGTATTGGGCAGTCGTGGTCGTGGGTGTGTGATGGGATTCCCGCACTGGGACAGCAAGAGACAGAGGCAGGTCTAGATGGTAACTCCAAGAGGTATAGGTAGACCACGGACGAAGGCAGTCGGACCACGGGCGCCTCGGATGCCCAAAGCCTACATCGCGGATAGATGGGGGGTGAGAGATCCAACCGACCGTATACGGCGTCGCTCTGAAAACAACTGCTTTGTCTAATTTCTGTGCCTTTTTTTACTGGACTCCCGCATGTGGTGGAGAGTCCTGATTGGTTCCTATAATCACGCCACTTTCTTGGCGCCGGGTTGTTTTCGTCGGGCCTTTGTCGTCGTCTACCTCGTTGTTTTATTTGTCACTTCTATTGTTACAAGATCGATACATATTTTTATATAGAGATGGGGTTATAATAAATATCAGAAGAAGGTTGTGAACTATCTAACTCTAAATATACTACATATATATATATTATATATATATATATATATTATAATATTCTTCTTGGAAATATTTAGACGAAAAGACAAAATAAAGAAGAAGAGTTTCTTTTATTATAAATAAATCAAAGCAAGCTTTCGGGCAAAAAACCCTTCTACAGGCGTGTTATATTTAGAGAAATATTAAGAATTAATATATAAAAAAAATTTATTATGCTTGGAGTTTGAAACTATAGGGGAATATGCCAATGTAAACACCCGCTCACGCGACCACCTCAAAACCCAAGTAATATTGACATTCTCAAAACATCTCCAATCATGACACCAGGTCCCTCCTTTATCAGCACACTCTCAATACTGACCATCCTTTTAACACCAACCACCCCACTATACATTATAGAAACATTCATAACCAGCACCAACGATTAGTTCTCGAGTCAAAAGAATCCCACAGACATAACAGCATTAACCGAAAAATAGAACTTCAAGATGCATATCATGCTCTCTTGACCTTGCAGTAATAACCTCAACAAGATAGCTAGAAATCAATATTACTTGGGTTTTGAGGTGGTCGCGTGAGCGGGTGTTTACATTGGCATATTCCCCTATAGTTTCAAACTCCAAGCATAATAAAAAATTCTTATATATTAATTCTTAATATTTCTCTAAATATAACACGCCTGTAGAAGGTTTTTTTCGCCCGAAAGCTTGCTTTGATTTATTTATAATAAAAGAAACTCTTCTTCTTTATTTCGTCTTTTCGTCTAAATATATATATATGTTATAATATATATATTATAAAAAATATTTTCTGTTGATTTTGGAATATTATTGAAATATAAAATTATTATTTGCTGATGCTGATTTTTGTTTAAAGAATACATGAGTATGTTTGTGATATTGCAGTATTTTATGATATTGATTATTGCAATCGTGGTAAAAATAATAAAATAAACTTTGAATCACAATTTGCTTAAATTGTGCTGATAGACATAATAAAGAAAGAAATGCCTGATTTGAGGTGTAAGGAAGAAAATAAAAGATTAGCTATTTACATATGTACAAAAAGATTTGAGCCGGCCAACGGGAAACAACAACAATGGGTTTTATAAAGGTAAAGCCGCGACATCTTTCGGTCGATTTGAATAGAGTAATTTGTTATAGAAATTATAAATTTAAAATTGAATACAATTTTCATATAACATATAAATACTAGACGAATGACGCGGGCAACGCCCGGATTCTTTCCTCGAATGAAATTTTACCAGCAGGTGTATTAATTATATTTTTATTTAGACTTAAATATAATAGGAAATTATTTCCCATAATATTCGCGTATAGATATTTACATCTTTAAAAGAAACAATTTAAATTTAATTAGTTCCAGAATTTCGCCTATTTAAATTTTTATTAGTTTTATGTTCCTTCAAGCAAAATTTCTTCACTTCAATCTTACTCCATTTGGATGTTTTTCCTTTCGGTTGAATGAACCTTTTACTAGGGTGTTTCTTACTTATTTTTATTCAACAAATTCATCCAAATAATCCAATATTGTTCCCGAAATAATATAATCCCCCTTGTATAATATCACTTGAGAGAAATATATTCCATCCAGAATAGATTTTCTTGCGATAATATGTTTTAATTGACTCGAGCTTTCGGCTCTTGGAGTCCTTTTTGTTAATGGTGGATCTCAATAATTACTTCTCTTCTAAAATATTGTAACATAGTATTTATTAATTTTATTTATGTAACATAGTATTTATTAATTTTATTATTTTTTATTAACAGAGTGGTCATTTTTATGTTTATATCTTGCGACTCTGTAAATTTCCCTCGTGGCTTATCTTTTATTTACAATTCTTAGTTTGTCCTTCCCTGAAATACATTTTGTTTCCTCCTGAAGTTTTTGTCTTCCCTAATTTTCCACGTGGCATTTTGGTGGAGATGCTGGGTAAGTTAGGGAAGACAAACTGAAGATCGCCGAGAAGACCTTGAAGCCATGGGTGCTGTGACTACATTTTCGGAGACTGACATCAGGATTCCACCGCCGTGCTAAAGCCAAGACTACCCTCGAAGATGACGATGTCCCTATAGACGATACGACGACAAAGCCGCTCTTCACGCCGCAAGAAAATAGACGCAAAGGTACTAGGGGCAAAGCTCCAAGACTTCGATGGAATCCTTGGCAGAAGCACGTCAAATCCACGTCAGTATCTACAATAATTGCTAGCTGTGGGTCACAGCTCCCATAGGGAAGAAGCTATGTAACATAGTATTTATTAATTTTATTTATGTAACATAGTATTTATTAATTTTATTATTTTTTATTAACAGAGTGGTCATTTTAATGTTTATATCTTGCGACTCTGTAAATTTCCCTCGTGGCTTATCTTTTGTTTACAATTCTTAGTTTGTCCTTCCCTGAAATAAATTTTGTTTCCTCCTGAAGTTTTTGTCTTCCCTAATTTTCCACGTGGCAATATAAATCTTCTTTATTGAAGTTATAAAAATAAGGAACATAAATTACTAAATATATCTAAGTAAACATTACTTATAAAATAACATCTCTCTCTATCAACACACCTCTATATTAACTTTCACCTATATATATCCTTTATATCTATAAAAATGAAATGCGAAATCGATGTTTGTTATCGCATCACGCAAAATCTACTGACTCAATCATTATGGAATTTCGCATGTAGGTAGCTGAAGATTTCGTTTAACATATAGGCTATTCAAAAAACGAAAAGGTTTAATGTGCTATTTTTAAAAAATGTTAAACCAAAATTCCTTAGTTCAAGCCTTTTACCGCTTGGCGGCGCACTGGTCGCGACGATAAATGAATTTGATTGGTTCATAATTTTACACGTTGTTTGTTTTTAATTTGTAATTTTGTAATTTTACCCGATTAATGTGTCTTTAAAAGGTAAGATTATTTTTATATATTTAAACTCTTTGAAAATAATTTTAATCGATCATTATCAAATAAATACGCCCCCGGAACCTGGGTTAATTAAAACTGTATTGTGAAATTTCGCACGTAGGGAGTTGAGGTTTTGGTTTAACATTTAGGCTAAAAGCACAAAAATTGCATTTCGAAAAACTTTCTTTTCCTTTTTAGAAGGTAGATTTTATTTAATCATTTAGTAATATTTTTTCAATTTAAATTAATTGGAATTATTATTTATTTCGCAGCTTATTCATATATTTTGCTTCGTTTAATTTTAATTAGTGTACCTATAACGATCTACATTTTTAAAGATAAGTGTACTTTTTTATCTCATAAGGTATATATATATTTTTTATTAAAGTTGTAAAAAGTATATTTATTGAAAAAAGTATGTTTTACAATATAACTTGCTACGTATATTTTACTATATGTTTGTTCCATGTAATATGTTTATGCTCTAATAGCATTTATATTGTAAGCAGCAGCTATGAATTTTCAGTAACTGCTTTATTTAAGGGTTGGCTAAACATTTTTTTTCTGTCATTGGTTTAGGTAGGGTTTATATTTATCTTCTTCACAATATATGACTGCTCATATATATTTATATGGTACAACCATATTTTTATATGAATGTATATCAGATTTATTCAAATCGAGATAGCTTTTTTTATGCTTTTAAAAGTAAGTATAATATATTTAACGTTTCATAATACTTTTCAAATTAAAGTCTTTGGAAACAATATTGCTTTTTTTCTATCCTACAGGTCAACAGTACACTGCAACATGCTATCATAACTCTGGCTTTTTGCATTGATATTTATTTATTGTGAAAGTACTGTTTGCTACCTTAAGCTCTGGAGAAATTATAATGTAGATCCATCCTGTGGAAATCACACCATAGTAAAAAAGAACGCATGTAGCTGGTAGCAAATTTTGTGCCCTTTGTGAAGCTAGCGTTCAAATTTCATTTTTTAGAAAGATATTTCTATTGTTGGCCTTATTTTCACTTGTCCTGACCCATATAGGGTTAATTAATAACTCATTTGACATTTTACCTTTATTTATGGTCTTGGCAATATATATGTAAAGCTTTTTAGGTAAAAAAGAATTGAGGTATATTTTGAAATATAGATAAAAATCACAAGGAAGCAAGACCAAATCCAAATAAATAAATTATGTGTGGTTTCAGTAACAGCATTGTTACCATCTTCGGACAAAAGTACTGAATACATTCAGTAATTTTGTCTTTATAAGGTAACAATGCTGTTATTGAAACACCACACATAATTCGTTTATTTTTTATTTGGTCTTGCTTTTTTGGTATTTTTAACATTGCCCTTGACTATTAGAAAATGATGCAAATTTCCTAATTATTTTATGCCATTTTAAAAAGTACATTCTTTTGTAAAAATATCTAATTCCCCACATTTTTCTAAAACTGCCAACAATAACCTAATAAAAAATAATCCAAGTCTGAGTATTTCAGTATTGCAGATATATTACATTTTTAAAAGTTGCTTAACTATCGATGTACATGCCGGATTAGGTGCCCTTAAAAATGTTTAATCTGGCTGTTTCTTCTTGAGCTGCCGAGAGTGAAGTGGAGAAAGTGAAATTTTCCGGTTGCGAGGACCATTTCCCTTTATTCACACTAATCATTAGATTTTTTTTTTCATTTTTTAGATACCAAAGCCCAGTTTGGTTACTTGCACTCACTGGAGGGGTTTGACTTTTTCAAGAATCAGGGGCCATTGGGGCAATTTTTTTTTTTCAGAACAAATTCCCCAAAACTGAATTCGATGATCCCGGGTCGTGGTTTTTAAAAATCAACAGTTTAGACCACTCCTCCAAAACAGCACTCTGTTCATTAGATGTGTTTGTGAAATTGATCTTATATTTCAGATTATTTTTACCAGAATTTTTAATTTTGATGTTTGCAGTTTATCTCCATTGTGCTGAAAGAAAATTCTTTACTTTAAGTTTTAAAACAGTTGGGGGCTCTATTCATTCAAGAGTCATCCCCCACTCGAACAATACCCGGGCGAAGCCGGGTCCATATATCTATATAGGCTCAATTTATTGAGCAGTTTTTTCAACCAAATTAGACTTTTTTTTTTAGGCCTTCTTCCATTGTCTTTTTTTTTTGCTGTTATTTGTTTAGGTAGTATTTAGATTTATCTGCTTCATAATATGTAGCTGCTCATATATATCTATGTATGTTCTACTCTTATTTATTGTGCATATTTTTTCTGCGATTTATACTTTTTTTTTTACGTCTTCCCCATTTGCTTTTTTTTAATCAGTTGTTTTACGTTTTCACTGAGTTTTATGCATTTTTCCCCTCCTTTCAGATTATTTCTATGCTTTTTTTATTTTTTGGCCTTAGTCATGAGTCGCGCTTATTTTAATACACTATTTTTGAATTTTTTTCTTCAATCTCAGTCCTTGATGTTTTACATTTTTCGGTTATCCTTATTTTTATTTTTACTAATGCTTTGTGTTTGTAGGTGTGCCAAGCCATAGGAGAAGCAATCTTTCTCAGCGTTCCAATAGCTCTAGGGTTCAGCATGCTTCAGGGTCAAACATTGCAAGTAGTTGGTGTGCATCTTGAGTCTCCCTGTTTCTCGCATGGGCAACTCTATGTAGCATGCTCCCGTGTTTCCAGCCCTAAAAATTTATTTGTCTTTAGTTCTACTTTTAGCAAGACACGCAATATTGTTTATCAGGGGGCTTTGATATAGATTTTGACAAATTTTGGAAGAGATTTCTTCGAATAATGATTTTGGGAAGCTTGACTTTTGTAACTACATAATTTGTGAATAATTTGTTATCATTATTGCTCTACTGTAGTTTCATCAATAAAGCTTTTTTTACTTTATTTTATTTTAATTTTTTCACATTTAATTCATTTACATAACTCTATTCTTGAAAATTGTTTTTTATTTTTTTTTTATGGTATCAACATTTCTGGTTCAATTAAAGTTTTTGTTAGCCTGCAACACACCTTATCATAGCTCATTGCATTTATCAGGATAACTTTGCTGTTTTGATTTTTACACCATTAGTATTTTCATGCCTCTATAATATTATATTTGTTTGCAGAATTTTATAGACAATTTGGTTTGGGTTATATACATTAAGAATTTGTAAAAATATAAAGTCAAAGTTTTACAACAAAAAAAAATTTTGGAGCACCATTTCTCTCCCATTTAATTTAATGATGCTTCATTTATGATTTTTAGAATTGCATTATTTTTATGCATATTATTTTTAAAATTTGTGTTAGCAAGACATGGAATATTGTTAAGTTAATGTAATATTAACATAAACTTTACCAACCCGTGAAGCGTTAGCTCCAGTCTTTTACCGCTGGGGGCAGCCCTGTTAGAGCTAATAAATGCTTTCGATTGGTGCTTACTTTTACATGCTGTTTGTTTTTAGACTAAATTAATACACATAAAGTTAGCATTTTTTCATGCTTCAAAAGTTAAGATTATATTTTTAACGTTTCATAATACTTTTAAAATTAAAGCCGGAAATAATATTGCTTTTTCCCATCCTGCAGGTCTACATTACACTGCAACAGCTATCATAACTCTGGCTTTTGGCATTGATATTTATATAATGTGAAAGTACTGTTTGCTACCTTTAGCTCTGGAGAGATTATAATGTGTCTACAGATCCATCATGTGGAAATCACACCATAGTGAAAATGCATTTAGCTGGTAGCAATGTATCACATTTGTAGACATGTGGTGCGCTTACAGTAAAAGCAGTCGCTACCTACCCACCATGGTTATCATGGCCTGTACCACGCGTACTAGGGATAATTAAAAAAAAAAAAAGGAAGCAAGACCGAATGCAAATAATTACATTATGTGTGGTTTCAGTTACATTTTGGCTATCTTCAGACAAAGGTACTGAATACATTCAGTAATTTTGTCTTTATATGGCAACAATGCTGTTACTGAAACATCACACATATATATATATTTTTTATTTGGTCTTGCTTTTTTGGTATTTTTAAAATTGCCCTTGACTATTAGAAAATTATGCAAATTTCCTTTTTATTTTATATACCATTTTAAAAATTGTATTCTTTTGTTAAAATATCCAATTTCCCACACTTTTCTAAAACTGCAACAATAAATAATACAGAATTCTTCCGAGTTAAGGTAATTCGATATTGCAGAAATATATTACATTTATAAAAGTTGCTTAACTATTTAGATATGTAAATGCCGGATTAGGTGCCCTTTAAAATGTTTGCTCTGGCTGTTTCTTCTTGGACAGCCGAGAGTGAAGTGGACAAAGTGAAATTTTCAGGTTGTGCCGACCATTTTCCTTTATTCAAACTAATCATTAGCTCTTTTTTTTTTTTTAAAAATAAAAGCCCAGTTTGGTTACTTGCACTCACTGGAGGGGTTGGACTTTTTCAAGATTCAGGGGCCATTGGGGCAATTTTTTTTTTCAGAACAAAGTGTCTAAATCTGCATTCAATGATCCCGGGTCATGGTTTTTAAAAATTAACAGTTTAGACCACTCCTCCAAACAGCACTCTATTCATTAGATGTGTTTGTGAAATTGATCCTATATTTCAGATTTTTTCACACGCATTTTCGATATTGCTGTTTGCAATTTATCTCCATTTTGCTGAAAGAAAATTCATTACATTGAGTTTACAAACAGTTGGGGGCATCTATTCATTCATGAGTAAACCTTGCTCGAACACTACACAGGCGAAGCCGGGTCCAGTCGGGTAAAACCCGGGCGTTGCCCGGGCCACTCGGCTAGTATATATATATATATATATATACCAGGTCTATTAGTATGAAACGCGAAAATGGGCGCCAGAGGCCGCTGTGCAACTTTATTTGAGCCGACGGTGGCGCTGTTGTAGGCGTTTTGTTCTTTGACTCACGTGGCATCAGCATGCGTGCAGTTTTAGAAAAATTCAAATCGTGAAAATTTTCTGGAGCCTGTGGAAAATGGCGATTTCCGAGCCAAAAAGTGCCCATTAGCGGGAAGTTTTGTTGTTCGCCTTCAACTGGAAGAAAAGTGCCACTGAAGCCCACCGAATGCTCGAGGAAGTTTACAGCGACCACGCTCTGAGCAAATCGCAGTGTTACAGGTGGTTTAAAAAATTCCAAAGTGGCGATTTTGAACTTGATAATGAATCACATGGAAAACCGCCCCAAAAGTTCGAGGACGCTGAACTGCAAGCTTTGTTGGATGAGGACAGTACCCAAATGCAGGAGAAACTCGCAAAACAGCTCCAGGTGTCTCAAGGTGCTGTTTCTCTACGTTTAAACAGCCTCGGAATGACCTAAAAGCTTTCCAGATGGGTCCCCCACGAGTTGAGCGAAAGGCAGCAATAACGGTGTCTGGTAACCTGCGAAGGGCTGCTCGCCAGAAGTCATTTTTGCACCGAATCGTAACTTCTGATGAGATATGGATCCACTTCAGCAATCCTACGCGCCAAAAGTCGTGGGGCCTGCCCGGCCAATTTCTAAAACAGACGCCTAGGCCCAATCGCTTCGGAAAAAAGACAATGCTTTGCATATGGTGGGACCAGACCGGCGTAGTATATTTCGAGCTCCTGAAACCTGGCAAAATGGTCAATACTAGTCGCTACGAACAACAAATGCACAGTTTGAGAGAGGCGTTGAATGAAAAAAGACCGGAATGGCGTGAAAAGCACAACAACCTGATACTGCAGCATGACAACGCTCCAGCCCACAACGCTACGGTGGTCAAAAACACCATAAAAGACTTGGGCTGGGAACTCTAACCCCACCCGCCATACTCACCAGACTTAGCGCCGTCGAACTACCACCTTTTCACATCTTTAGGACACGCCCTAAAAAAACAGGAATTTTCGAACTCCGACATACTCCGAAAATGACTTGTTGACTGGTTCGACTCAAAAGGAATAGAAATTTTCAGACAAGGAATTCGAAAATTGCCTGAAAAGTGGTCCGAGTGTATAGCTAATCAGGGCAGTTACTTTGAATAAAAAATATTTTGTTGTATGGAATTGGTGAACTTTTGAATTCACTGAAAATTTTCGAGTTTCATACTAATAGACCTGGTATATATATATATATATATATATTGTTGCACCAAGTTGAAGCTTTGCAGGGTCGTCGACCTTGGTTTCTTCCTTCTTGGTGTTATACACGTTTCCCGAGCGGGTTTCTATATTAAAAGTAAATAAATAAAAATTAAATAAAAATAAATTACCTTTCAAAGTTATTGGGTTTATTTATTCGTTGTCTTCCTCGTAGGTTGCGATCCGCAGTCTTCGTCTAGGTCCTCTCCCGCTCCAATAAGCAATAAAGATATATGTACAATAAATATTACAAAAGGAATGAAACTATAAAAAGGAATGATTCTAATCTAAATATTCTGTTTTAAATAAATATTAAATATCATAGAATATTTTGAATAAATGTAAGGCGCATTAAAATTGATGTAACACTTCCCCCTCTCCAGAAGTTGTCACGTCCTCGTGAATGACCTCATCCATTCTCTCATAATAAGGCTTGATTCTTTAAACATGAACTATCAGAGGGTCTTGGCCCGGATTATCTTTCGGTTCTTTTAGATAATTGACGCTAGACATCTTTTTTAATATTCTATATGGACCAAAATATTTTCTCAGAAGTTTCTCACACTTTCCTATTTTCCTAATTGGTGTCCAAACTGCTACTAATTCTCCTGGTTCGTAGCTTCTTTCCATGTGTTTCTTGTCATAGTTCTTTTTCATTCTTTCTTGAGTCTTTATTGTGTTGCTAATAACTAAATTTCTTGTTCTGTCTATTTTGTCTAAGTGATGTTTTATGTATTCATCATAATCATCCTTGTCAATGTCCACCGAGATATTCCTGTCGTCCAAAAGAGACGTGGGTTCTCTTCCAAACAGCAGGAAAAAGGGAGAATATCCTGTGGTTTCCTGAATTGTAGTATTGTAAGCGTGAGTGATGAATGGGAGTATTTCGTCCCAATTCTTCTGATCAGTGTTCACATACATACTGAGCATATTGATCAATGTTCTATTTAACCGTTCTGTCAATCCATTAGTCTGGGGATGATAGCTCGTTGTGAAGCAATGTTTAATCTTGCACATTTTCATCACCTCTTCCATTAAATTACTGGTAAATTGAGAGCCCCTGTCACTAATAAGATATTGTGGGGCTCCGTGCCGGAGAAAAATATCCTCTACTAGAAATTTTGAAACTTCTTTCACTGTTGCTTCCGAGACTACTTTTGTTTCTGCATATCTAGTGTAGTAGTCCGTCAGCACGATTATCCATTTTTTTCCTGTTTTTCGTAGATGGCAATGGACCAACAAAGTCAATTCCAATTCTTTCGAAAGGAAAGTTGGCTGGGGGAACGAGCTGTAGTAGTCCAGAAGGTAATTGGTTTGAGCCTTTTCTACTTTGGCAAAGGTGACACGTCTTAACGAATTCTGAGACATCCTTTAGCATGGATGGCCAAAAGTATTTACTCTTTATTCGGTACATGGTTCTGGCGACACCCAGATGGCCATTCGACATATGATTGTGATATTCTTTCATAATTTCTCTCTTTTTCTTCTCTGGAACCACAAGCAACCACGCCCTGCCTTCAGGGTTCGGGTTTTTCTTAAAGAGGCATCCATCTTCTACTTTAAAGTTTTGCGCAATTGATCGCCTGCTTCCATTAAGGTTTTTCTTAACACTTTCGATAAACTTATCCTCTTCGTCTGTTATTTGATTTAAAAATAGCCTTTCAAAATCCTCATCCCAATCAGTTTCTGGTAAGGGTCCCCTAGATAAGCCATCGGCGTCCAGATGCTTCTTTCCTGATTTATGTATTATATCGAAGTCATATTCTTGAATTTTTAATGCCCATCTTGCCAATCGACCTGTTGGATCCTTCAAGTTTTTGAGCCAGCATAAGGCGTGATGGTCTGTTACTATTTTAAAGTGTCTTCCATAAAGGTAGGGCCGTAATTTTGACATTGACCAGACAACGGCCAGACATTCTTTTTCAGTTGTTGAATAATTTTGCTCCGCTTTACTTAGGGTACGACTCAAATATGAGATCACCTTCTCTTCACCACCGATGTCTTGGACAAGTGTTGCACCTATGCCGATGTTGGACGCATCAGTATGAACATAAGTAGGCGCATTTGGATTGAAGTGACCTAAAATTGGTGGACTTAATAGTGCTGTTTTTGGGGTTTGAAACGCTTCCTCTTGTCTTTCTGTCCAGGTAAAGGATACACTTTTTTTTATAAGGTTGGTCAAAGGGTCAGCAATTTTTGCGAAAACTTTATTAAATTTTCTATAATATGAACACATTCCCAAAAAGGATTGTACTTCTTTGACCTTTTTGGGCCGAGGAAAATTTCTGACAGCTTTGATGTTATGTTCCGCGGGTTTATACCATGTTTGCTCGTTATATAGCCGAGAATCTCCAATTCTTCAAAAGCAAATCGGCATTTTTTTGTCGTTTAACCTTAAATTAGATTCACGAAAACATCTAAAAACAGCTTCAAGTCTTTTGAGGTGCGTTGGAAAATCCGGGCTATATATGATAACATCATCCAGATAACACAAACAAATTTGCCATCTCAGATTTCCAAGCATATTCTCCATATTTCTCTCAAAGGTAGCAGGCGCGTTACAAAGTCCAAAAGGCATCACGTTGAATTCATATAATCCATGCGCTGTAGTGAAAGCTGTTTTCTCTTTGTCTCTTTCTTCGACTTCAACTTGCCAATATCCAGATCTGAGGTCTATTGCTGAGAAGTATGTTGATCCTTGGAGAGTATCCATAACTTCGTCTATTCTAGGGATCAGATAGACATATTTTACTGTCACATTATTCAGTTTTCTGTAGTCCACACAAAATCTGTATTAACCATCTCGCTTCTTGACCAATATTACTGGAAAAGACCAGGGGCTAGAAGATGGCCTAATTATGCCTTCTGTAAGCATCTCGTCAATTTGCTCTTTTATAATATCTCGTTCTTTAGCACTTACCCGGTAAGGCTTGTGTTTAATTTGCTTCGCGTCTTCTGTGTCTATCCGATGTTTTGCCAAATTGGTTCTCCCTAATCTCGACGAAAACAGATCTCCATACCTTTCTAAAACTTGTTTTAAATCCTCTGTTCCTTTGATGAAAGATTTTCGTTTATTTGGAATCTAGGTTCTTCGTTCTCTTCTACCTCTCTTTCTCGATTCACATTTATTTTCGCTGGACTACTTCCAAAAGCCAATGTTTGGTTTTTCATTATTTTTAACGGTCGATGATACGGATTAGTTATCCAGATGTGTGTTTCCCTATTTTTAACATTGATCAAGCTTCTTGCTAGACGAAGTCCATTCGTTTGAAACATTTTGCTGCTCTCCTCGATAATATATTCCCCATCCTCTGTTTCTACCAATGCCTTGATCAATTTCATGGAACGTTCCGGTACAATGGAATCCTTGGCACTTTTTATTTTCAACCTTTCAAAATTGATTTCGTCATGATTATTCGTCAAATCGTATTTTATAGTTTCTTGCTTACAATATATTTTCGCGTTCATTTTCTTAAGGAAATCTCTCCCAAGAATTAATGTCCGTAAATGCGTTTTCAATATCACAAAGTTGTGTGATAATGTTTCGTCATCAATTTTTATATTTAAAAATATACTTCCTACCATGTCCAATTTTTTTCCATCGGGTCCTGCACAAATTTTTGCGAGTTTACTTATACCATGGCCTGTATCGAGGGCCGTTCTGAGGTCGACCACTGAGAGGTCAGCACCTGTATCAACCAAAGCTTCAAAAGTCCCTATCTTGTCCACATTAATTTTTAATTTGTATTTAGGGTCCAACTTCTTGATTCCGTTTATGGTCGACTTGCTTTGATTGACAGATTCAGGCGCGACGCTTTGTTTAAATCTTCCAACACGGAATATCTATTCCGGGTAGGAATATTTGTCTGTGTGCTATGACATACATCAACATAAAGCCGAGGTCCTGATTTCTCTGATATTTCATTCATTTGGCATTTCTCTTCGACCTTCTCTTGGGTATCTGTTGGATCCTCTTCTAGGATTCTTATAAACTTGACCCTACAATAACGGGCCACGTGCCCTGGCTTGTTACAATTAAAGCTGATTGGTCTTCCATCTTCCGTCCTATTTTTGCTCACTTCTTGGCTTTTATTGTAGGTGTTTCTCTGAAGGTTTGGTTTCGGCACAAAGTTAGGATTATAAGGACGTCTAGGGGCAGAGGGCTGGGGAAAGTTGTTTCGATACTGTCTGGGAGTAGGAGGGGAGTCGTTCTTGTAATTATTGGAAACAGGGGCTTGGAGCCTGGAAGTGGTCTGGTAGTTTCGTGCGGCAGTCGGCGGCACGTACCTCGATTGTTGTTGAGATCTAGAATAGCGTGGACCGTTATATAGGTTTCTGGATTTCTCCACACGTTCCTGATACTTCTTTTCAAAAGAATCCATTTTCTTGCACACGACAAGAAGGTCATCGGTCGTTTTAGGAGGATTCAGGTAGAGCGCGAATGAGTACTCTTTTTTCAGTCCTCCAATAACATGTTCAATTTTTGTTTCTTCTTCCATTGCGGGGTCAGCCTTGTTGCACAACACTAGAATGTCTTCCGCGAACCTGATTGCTGGTTCATTCCAGTGTTGCATTCTGTTGAGATTCATTCTAAGTTCTTCTTTATTCGCGTCCAAAGAAAAATCCTGAATGAGGCGGATTTTAATATATTTTCTAAGCTCGTGAAACTAGCTTTGTGTAAATTCAACCAGGTTTTAGCGCTTCTCGTCATGTTCATGGCGGCATAACGGGCAATTATGTAGTCTTCCCAATGATAGAGGAAACCAATCTCTTCGAGGGATTCTATCCATGGGCGAGGGTCTTCTGTCCCACCATATTTCGGAATTTCTATATTGGGGTTCAAAGCAACTGGTTCGAAACCAGCATCTCCACCAATTGTTGCACCAAGTTGAAGCTTTGCAGGGTCGTCGACCTTGGTTTCTTCCTTCTTGGTGTTATACACGTTTCCCGAGCGGGCTTCCATATTAAAAGTAAATAAATAAAAATTAAATAAAAATAAATTACCTTTCAAAGTTATTGGGTTTATTTATTCGTTGTCTTCCTCGTAGGTTGCGATCCGCAGTCTTCGTCTAGGTCCTCTCCCGCTCCAATAAGCAATAAAGATATATGTAAATAAATATTACAAAAGGAGTGAAACTATAAAAAGGAATGATGCTAATCTCTAAATATTCTGTTTTAAATAAATATTAAATATCATAGAATATTTTGAATAAATGTAAGGCGCATTAAAATTGATGTAACAATATATAAACAATTGCCATATACCAGATTTCAAACAGACCACAATTATATACAAATATATAACAAAAGCATTGTAAACTGTTTTTAGAAAGTTGGGCTTCTGCTGAAGATAAACAGAGTATAAACAGAAAAATTGAATTTCCAGAAATTTATAAAGAATTCATATCTTGATTATTTGTAAATAATTATTTAAATTACTTTTAATTTACTCATTTATTTTTCTTTCAAAATTTAAGCATTAATTTAGAATTAATATGCATCACACAATTATTTACAAGTACACTGTTGTATATAAATATCTTTCTCTTTCATAGATAAAATAATAATCTATAATATAAAATATAATTATTAGCTGTATATATACTGAATGCAATATTTAAATCAAAGATACAATTCTTTCATTGGCCATGTAGAACGAGAGTGGTGTACGTGTGCTCGCAGTTTAAGTAAAAAAACACAAACATCCTCGATGAAGAGAGGCGAGTTGCCCCTCGAAATATTGTAACAATAAAATAATTATGAATAAAATATATAGGCATCTTTAAAAAATATATAAATATATATATATTCCTGACACCACAGATTAATACAATCATAGAATAAAAATAATATTTGACAATATCATCCAACACTTTTACAGGAGTAAAATTAAAAATAACGCTCTTTCATAGTGATAAAAGTACATACATGCATACACACACACACATATATATGAAAAAACAATAGAAAAAATAAAAGGGTCAGGTGTTGAAATGAAAAATAAAGAAGGCATATCCTGACCAGAAGCACATGTGCTTTTTAGATGGCAGAGCGCCATCTAGTGGAACAGAAATCAACTGAACATTGATTCAACCTGTTCCCTGATATTTGGCTAACTGAATTTCTTGATTTATTATATATAATAATATATATATAATATATTTATATTATGCCAATTGCACGATTTACATAACTGAGATTCACTTCAGAGAGAAAATAATTATAAATATATTTACATATTTGAGAAAAACAGATTATAATGCAATAGACTAATTATTGAAGGAAGGTTTTAGTTAATGAAGGAGTTTTTAATTAATGATTTTATTTAATCATACAAACATTACAATTATAACATAATAGAAAGAAAAATATATAATGGGAAATACAGCAATCAAAATATATATGTGCTATCGAACAATCAACAAACAACAGAGTAGTCAAATATCAATAAAATGTCATCAATGATAATAAGCTTGGAAATTAAATCCAACAAAGCCCCCCTTTAATTTCAAGCTAAATATCTTGAAGGCGAATAGCTAAGCTGCTACGTCACAACGTGACGTCACGGTCTGTGGTGGCGCTACTTGACTTTCCTTTGTTTACCGGAAAAAATGTTAACATTTAGGCCTAAATAGCAAAGGAATATTATATACACACATTGATATCAAATAAAAATAACAATATACACACATTTTTACATTGAGTTGGTCTTATAATTAAATAAAGATAACAAATGGATTAATTTTTCCTTTGATAAAGCCTTTGTTAAAAATTCAGAAATATTGTCTTCAGTTTTTACATATTGAATGTCAAAAATATTATTTTTCAATTTCTCATGTAAAAAAGCAATAGATCTAACTAAATGATTAGATTTATCAGTTGTTTGACCAGACTTAGTCAAAAATATTGATGCTTTGTTATCACAAAATATTTGTATTTTAACAAAATTAGATGTAATTTCTTCAAAAAAGTATTGGATGTAAATGGCCTTTTTTACAGTTTGAAGTAATCCACATATTTCGCTATCACAAGTTGAAAGACATGTGTTAGGAATAGTCTTACTTGACCAAGAAATGAGATTTTATCTAAATAAAAGGTTAATCCAGCAGTTGATCTTGCTTTATTGGATCTGCCACAATTCCATGATGCATCTGTGTAAGCCTTTAATTCGACATCTCCTTTAGTATATATTAATCCATACTGCTTACTTCCTTTTAAATACCTAAGAATTCTCTTAGCTGCACCCATGTGCATTTCTCTAGGGTTTTGATTATATCTGCTTAAAAGAGTAACTGCAAAGGCAATATCAGGCCTAGATTTAGTTGAGAGATAAAGTAAAGAACCTATTAATTCTTGATATTGAGTCTTATTAACTTCCTTGGAGCTATTAAAATTATCTAAATTAGTGTTAGGATCTAATGGGGTTGAAATATGCTTGCAATCTTGCATGTTATATTTTTGTAAAATTTTATTTATGTAATTTTCCTGTTTTAAAATCAGTCTAACATCCTCTTTAATAATTTCAATGCCTAAAATGTTACAAGTTGTTAAACTTTCCTTTATTTTGAAGTGAATTCTTATTTTTTGTATTATATCATGCAAAATTTCAGGATTAGAATTAATGATTATCATATCATCAACATGCAGTCCTAAAAGTAAATGTGAATTGCCATTTCTAAAAGTAAAAACACATTTATCAGATTTAAGTTGTGTTAAACCTATTTCAAAAAGGTATTCTGTAAATGTTTCATACCATACCCTACCACTCTGTTTAAGTCCATACAATGCCTGATTTAGTATACATACAGAGGTCTTTTTCTTGTCATCCTGGTAGCCTGGAGGTTGGGTCATGTAGATGGTCTCTGAAAGTTTTCCATACAGGAATGCTGTTTCAACATCAAAGTGGTGAAATTCATATCCTGCCATTGTAGCATAGGCTAGAAGAGTTCTGAATGAATCTGTTTTCATCACTGGAGAAAAGGTTTATGTGTAGTCTGTCCCATATTCCTGAGAGCAGCCCAAAGCAACAAGTATTGCTTTGTAGATCTCCTGATTGGTTTGAGGATCCATTTTCTTTGAAAATATCCATTTGGATTTTATTGCTTTAGCACCTTCAGGTAATTCGGTAAGGTCCCATACATGATGGTTCTGAAGAGAATGAATTTCCTTATCCATTGCTTGTTGCCACAAAGGTGAATCAGGATGATTAATTGCTTCTTCATAAGATGATGGTAGCAAGTTTCCATGGGAAAGCTTGAGTGCTCCTACAGTTGGATCATAGGTGGGATCTTTGTCTTCATTGTCTTCAATAAGTTCATCATCTGAAGAAAGCTCATAGTAAAGTTTATCTTTCAAATTAGGTCTGAGATTGTAAGGAAGTTCAGAATGTTCATCTTGATTTTCAAGATCAGAATGAGAATGATCATCATGATTTTCTACTTCTTCAGAAGTTTCTGGGATAGTCTCTTCTGGAAAATTGTAAAGGAAATATTTTTGAGTGTCATCTGAATCATTTTTGTTTAGTATTTCCTTTCCCAATTTATTTTCAAGAAATTTAACATCTCTTGTTTCAATTACATTTTCATTTTCAGGATCAATTAGTCTCCAAGCCTTTCTTGTGCTTGAATATCCAACAAATATTCCAGCCTTGGCTGTAGGTTGAAATTTTCCTCTTTTGTGCTTGTGTACAAAGTAGTAAGCTATGCATCCAAATATCTTTAGATGAGCTACAGTTGGCTTTCTATTTGAAAATCTCTCTTCAGGAGTTATCCATCCCAATTTTTTAAAAGGTGTTCTATTTTTCAAATAAGCAAAGGTTGACATTGTTTCTGCCCAATATCTCAATGGAAGTTGTGAGTCTATCAGCAAAGCTCTTGTTCCTTCAATCAGTGTTCTGTTATACCTTTCTGAGATACCATTTTGTTGGGGTGTGTAAACATTTGTCAGTTGGTGCTTTATGCCTTTACCTTTTAAATATTGAGTCATTTGATGATTTGTGAATTCTTTTCCATTATCTGATCTTAATTGTTTGACTTTGATTTCTTTTTCCTTTTCAATTTCTTCAATGAAAGATCTGATGAGGTCAAAAGTTTCCAATTTGGATGAGAGAAATTCTACAAATATTTTTCTAGAAAAGTCATCAACAAGTGTTAATACATATTTAGCACCTCCAATTGATTCCTCTTGAATAGGTCCAATCAAATCAATATGTATTAAGTCCAATGGTCTAGTAGATTGAGGATATAGGACTGGTTTGAAGGGTGTTCTAGGATGTTTGGCCTGAATACAAACTTGACAAGTGTCCATATTCTGGGATTGGGTATTGAAATTGTGAGCTGAATTATTCTTCAACATTTGCTTCATGTATTCTTCATTTAGGTGTCCCAATCTTTTGTGCCAATCATTCCAGGTATGAAGAGTAGCCTTTAAAGCCTGTGATGGAATTTCTTCTGGTGCTGATATTTTGATTATGTAGAAATCATTTATTCTTTGGGCCATCAAAATTTCCTCTCCATCTTCCTCCATTATATGTCCTCCATCCTTATCAAAAAGTACTTTTTTATTGTCATCTACCAGTTTGTTAACAGACATTAAGTTACCTGACAATTTTTCAACATATAGGACATCATTAAGCCTAATCAACTTATTCTGTCCTTTAATTTCAATTGCTCCTTCTGCATTGGATATTATTTCAGAGTCATCTGCAAGTTTTATTGTTTTGTGAACCTCTCTTTCTTCCTTTAAAAGATCTCTATTTGATGTCATGTGACAGCTAGCCCCACTATCAATCACCCATTCTTCAAGTTGTTGAGTAGTTTCATATTCTTTGATGTTGGACACATGTTCCTCAGGTTGCAAATTTACAAATTTTGCCTTATTTTGATGTTCAGGTTTATTCTTTGAGGTTTGTTTATTTTCATTCCCTCTTTTATTTTTAGGATTATGCCAACATTCTATAGCCTTGTGGCCAGGCTTAGCACAAATGAAACAAATAGGCTTATTGCCATTTCTATTTTTGTGGAAATGCTTACTGTTTGAGAAAGATTCTTTATGTATTATATTGAATGCTTTGGAATTTCCTTCCTTTTCTTCATGAGTGAATCTTTCATGGTATAGTTTTAAGCAATTTTTAAGATCAGAAATGCTTACCTTCATTTGGGAATTCAGTTGAAGTGCAACAAGGTTGTACTTTTGGGGTAGTCCTCTGATCACTGAAGTGGTGAATTCTTGATCTTCTATCTCTGCACCAAGGTTTCTTGCTTGTTCCAATAGCTTCTCTGATCTGTAGAGATATTCTTCCCAATTTTCTTCTTTCTTCATTGTCAATCTTGAAACGTCGTTTCGGGCCTCAATGATCATTTTCTTTTTATCTCCTTCATATCTTTCATGCAGCGCTATCCAAATATCTTTGCTTGTTTTGCAATTTAATATTAAGGCGACTAAGGAGTCAGTCATTGCACATGTGATGATTCCTTTAGCTTGAGCATCTTTCTTCTTCCATTCTTTGAATTTAACTTCATCTTCTGGTGGATCACCTTCCAAAAGGTCGTCCAATTCTTTGCCTTCTAAAATTGATACGATCCTAAATTTCCAAGAAGCGAAGTTTTTTCCGTCAAATTTGGGAACTTGTACACTATTCTACATTTTCTGAAGATGTGTATATCTTACCTTTTCGGTAAATTTGATTTATTTTCAAGAATGTTGACGCTCGACTTAAGCCTTTTTTATTTGCGCGGTGGGAGAAGTGCTCGGCCCATAACCATTGAAGGAAGTTTTTAGTTAATGAAGGAGTTTTTAATTAATGATTTTATTTAATCATACAAACATTACAATTATAACATAATAGAAAGAAAAATATATAATGGGAAATACAGCAATCAAAATATATATGTGCTATCGAACAATCAACAAACAACAGAGTAGTCAAATATCAATAAAATGTCATCAATGATAATAAGCTTGGAAATTAAATCCAACAATTATAAACAAATATTATTAAGGATTATATATGTATAAGATAAAATAATTTTTCAACTGACATATCTTCAACTCTACTAACTAATAGAAAAAATGAAAAAAAAAACTATACTTTAAAAATAAAAATATTTATGCTAAAAATTGCACTTTAATTTACATTAAATAGCTGTGATAAATATAAGGTAGTTCAATGCATCTATTGATATATTGGTGGGTTTTGGTTATGACTTCCCGAATCAAAAGTTGGACTCACCGTCCATTACTCCAATATCAATAGCAAACAACAACGTTCAATTCTGGAAGCCTTTATTACTAAAATCCTGCATTCTAACACAAGATAATTAAAAAAGTAATTAAAACGAAGACATTCCAAATAAACCAAAGAGGATTATATAAAAAGTTTGGTTACAATTTATTCAGTAGCTTAGCAGCTTATACTAATTCTGATTTATAGAGAGAAAATAAAGAAAAAAGAAAGGATGATAAAGTGTTCATTTTTATTAAAGGTATTTTCGTTTTGAAGAAAGAGATAAAATATACATATTGTCTTATTGACTTTTTGTCGATCCATTGTAGCCTTTAAAACAAAAATATATATGTAAACCAAAAAGAGATAGGCAAATTTTTATTTTATACATGGAATGATTAATAAATAAAAGAATACCTTTAATATATATGTATATTTGAATTTTCACTAAAAAGAAAAATAAATATTTTAGCTCCTGTCTTTGAAAAATTAGATTTATATGAGTAAAAATAAAAGCGGTGGGGAACATTCATCGGGATTTTATAACTTAATTCGTTCTAATATGAAACAACTGATCGGTAAGTTTTAATATTTACAAAATATTTTACATCTTCACTCAATATATGTTTGTTCCCCGCAGTTTTTATTTTTAATCCTACACTGCGCGACATTGAGAATGGAACACCTAGAAAGAGTGGGCAGAAAATTATGCAAATTTCAGGGTACCCGCACCTCACCGAGTTATGAAAATGGTGTGAAATGCGCATCTCTTGTGCGCACGTGGAGTAAGATATAAGGTAGGGAACTTGCAGAAAGGACAGTATTCGTGCCGTTATTTCTTCAAGGAAAAATCATCGTAAAATTTGTTCTTATTTCAAAAGAAACGTGTAATAACAGAGTGACATCAGCACGCGTGGATCGGCGTATATTTTGACAAGCAGTGGCGGGCACACATGCCATTTGTACCTACATTCTGAAAAATGTTAAAGACACCCTAGATCATTCCATCTCGACCAGAACCACTTCACGTCAATTAGTTGCTAATGACCTTCATTCATGTTGTCCGGTAAGAAGACTGCCATTGACCCCACAGAATAGACGCCAACGTTTGGAATGGTGCCGGGCTAGATCGACGTGGATTACGGAATGGCACAGGGTCGTATTCTCAGATATGTCACGCTTCTGTTTGTCCAGTCATAGTCGCTGTGTGGCGTCGACGTGGAGAAAGGTCCAATCCGGCAGCATTTTTGGAACACCCCACCGCTCGACAACGTGGAATAATTGTTTGGGGCGCAATCGCGTATGATACCAGGTCACTTTAAATTCGTATTGTGAGCACTATGACGGCCCACGATACGTTGATGATGTGCTGAGACCGGTGACACTCCCCTATCTTCAGGGGGTACCTAAAGCTCTTTATCAGTAGGATAATGCCCAACCGCACACAGCTCGCATTAGCCAACAATCTCTACAAGATGTACACATGCTTCCCAGGCCACCGTGCTCTCCCGACCTCTCACGAATTGAGCACGTCTGGGACATTATTAAACGCCGTCTGCATGCCTTGCCTCAGCCGCGTTCAGAAGAGCTACTGTAACAAGTGGTTGAAAGGAAATGGAGAGCCATTGACTATCTACCTAGAAGTGTTGCTGCATGCATTGCCGTCCGCGATGGTCCCACTGAACCGACGCCGTAATAGCTCTGCATTAGTGCATTTCATGAAAGCTTTTTTAAAATTTGTTTTTATTTATTAATCATTTATTCGATTTTTTAGTAATGATTTCTAAATTTTTAAATATATCATAGTCTCTCTCAAATGATTTCTAAATTTACAAACATCACACTGAATCAAAATTAGCAATATATATACTAATTCTAACAAAATATTTAAATACTAGCCGAGTGACCCGGGCAACGCCCCGGGTTTACCGAAGGGCCCGCAGATACATTAAGAGTATAAGCTGTGGCTTAAAAATTGCAATAGGTATAATCTGATTTTCTAGAAGCATAATTTCAAATATAAGGGTATGTAAAAATACTTTCCAAGTACTTTCGGGCAGATATATATTTCTATATCAAAACGAGAATAAAATCATATCATCCACAACAAATCTTATAATTAACAACATATTAGACAGCACAGTGCAAAAATGTAGAAAATTAATAAATAGAGCAGTGATTACGTATATAAAGAGATGATCAAAAATCTAAATAATTGATTAAAAAACCTTTTGAGGTGAGAAACTATAGGAATTGGTGAAAGGTTTAAATAAATATATTTAAAGTGAAAAAAAAAAGAAAAATTAACAAATCAGAAAATAAAATTGAAAACAACACAACTATAATGCAGTTAAGAGTACATATAAAAGGAATATTCATTTAAAGGACCTCATTAAAAACTACATTTCTAGTTTATATATATATATATATACAGTAAAACCTCGTTAATTCGACACACGATAATACGACCCTATTTTGATGTCCCGGCCTACGGCTTATCATATAACAAACTGTAATTCGACGCTATCGATTATTCGATTCTTCCGATAATTCGACCATTTTGAAATTAAAATTTCGAGATTTAATTGTTGTTTAAATACAACTTTACCGCTAAAAAGGTATTACAGAGGCAAGCAGCGGCCACTGAAAATGTACAAAATTTAGGTATAGAGCAATGAGAAAAAAAGGAAATAAAAATCAAAATATTTGATAATAAATAGTTTATTAGCAAACAAATAATACAAAAAATTCCATTTAAGTGAGAAACTATAGACATTGTTGAAATGTTTAAATAAAAATATTCATAATGAAAAAAAAAGATGAGAAAATAAATTAGAAAAGATAGTTGTAAAATATATTGCAGAGGAGACGACTTATCAAAGGAATTCATTTATAGAACCTCATTAAAAACTACATTTCCAGTTTTGTATATACGTGGGTTCAACTTTAAACGTATGCTATCCAAAGTTCACACACGTGGAACAGCCACATAGAGCTGTCCATGCGTAAACACAGGTTCTTGTAGCAAGAGATCCACTCTAGCAAAGGTTTGGCCTTGAGCCTTATTTATAGTCATAGTAAAAGCTAACCTTAGTGGAAACTGACTCCTCTTCAGAATGAAGGGAAGGTTGGTATCTGAAGGAGCCAAAGATATTTTTGCCACCGATACAGTGTGTCCAACTTTGATCTCTGTCATTATTTTTGCTTCGACGACATGAGAGCACATGCACTGGATCACCATACGTGTTCTATTGCAAAGACCCTGTTCAGGATTCAAAATTTTCAGAAGCATAACAATAGCACCAACCTTAAGGTTTAACAGGTGTGGAGGCATTCCTGTGGGAGTAAGGCTATTGAGAAATTCAGTAGGGAATTATTTTGCTCCTCCACATTCTCACACTCCACACTGTCAACACTGAGAAAACACTGACTCATGTTTGGTAAGCAATTCCAGGGAAGAAACTATAGGCATTGATTGAAAAGTTTAAATAAATATTTGAAGTGAAAAAAAATCAACAAATAAAAAAAAAATTGCAAACAACACAACTATATTGCAGATAAGACGACATAAAAGAACACAAAGTAAAAATATCAAATCCAAATAAATAAATAGTGTGTGACGTTTCAGTAACAGCGTTGTTCTTCAGACAAAAGTACTTAATGAGAGAATATGGTTTCACAGGCTACTTACCAAAGTGTATGATTTTTGAGCCCAAAAATGAGAAAATATATTACAGCATGTTTTATATAGTTATTGTTATCAGGTGTGTAAACAAGATAGCAGATAAGATGAAGATAGTTTTCTAAGAGAACCCTAAAATATTATTCTTAGAAAAAAAAATTGGAAAAAAACATAAAAAAAAAAAATTATTATTAAAATCATATCTGTAAATATCATTGATATTTCCTCTTTCTTTTATTCTGTTAATTGTAGCACATTTCTTTTGAATGCTTACAATCCTAATTAAGTAATCAACAATTGATTAAGAAAAAAAATATTCCAAAGACATTAGGAAAGATACTGTAAAAAAGAAAACCAGAGACAAAAATAGGGCTGAATTTAAATTTAAATTTACAATTATAATTATAATAAAGTAATTATAAATAAAATAAACGTAATAATTGATTCATAAATACGAAATATATATAAAAATTAATTAAAAACAATAATACAAAAGAACGTGTTTTAAAATAAACAATTTGATGATGATAAATAACAAAGAAAAAAGATAAAATAACAAATAAGATAAGCAAAATTTGAAAGCAAAAAAATCTACGATTGTAAAATCGAATAAATTAAAAATAAATAAATCTATTAATATTTGGAAAATAAAATAAAACGTTCATGTAAAGCAGAAAAAAACGAAAATTTTGGTACATAGATGACTATTTATAGTTAAGTATCTTTGGAGGGGGGGGGGGGAGATTTACTTTACAACTGTAAACTCTGTTAGCCTATCCTTTCCTTATATCTATAAAAATGAAATCCAAAATCGATGTTTGTTATCGCGTAGCGCAAAATCTACAGAATCAATCATTATGAAATTTCGCATGCAGGTAGCTGAATATTTCGTTTAACATATAGGCTATTCAAAAAACTAAAAAAGTTAATGTGCTTTTTTAAAAAAATAAAAAAACAAAAAGCGTTAGTTCCAGCCTTTTACCGCTTGAGCGCAGCACTGGTCGCGACGATATATGAATTTGATTGGTTAATAATTAACACGTGGTTTGTTTACACGATGAATGTTAGTTTGTTTACACGATGAATGTTTTTAAAAGGTAAGATGATCCAATCGCTGTGAAACTTTAGGAAGTTATATTTACTATACTACTGGGAAGATTTCTGGTTTGAATTCGATTTGAAATAAATATTCTTTGCAATTTTATTTGCAAATTTTCTACTTTCACTCGCAAACAGCGCCTCTCGCGGCATCTGGTGAAATTACATTTATAAATTGTAAAAATGCTAAAATGTGTTCCAAGTATAATAAATTAAATAGAAATATAGTAATATAATATTCCAAAGACGTTGTTAAAAAACTTGGCATTTCAATATAAATATATATTTAAAGAAAATATTGTAAAGTTTTTGTGTTGAATGTTAAAATGTTGTAATGTTAAAATATATTTTTACATTGTTGATTTAATTTTCAGTTGTTTTATAATAACGAAGATACAAAATTAATTGTTGTTGTTTTTTATCGTTTGTTTATATAAAAAATTACATTGTATGTGATGATGATAACAAAAATGAATTTTTAAATTAATATACATAATTCATTGAGAAAAAAAAGAAATAATTAATTATAAAATCCACAAACGTAACAATATCTTATTTAAAAATTAGTAAATGTTTTAATAGAATTATGTTTCAAAAATATATTCAAACGCATATAACAATATTTGTATACGTTTATAAATCTATATATAGGTGGATTGGATGTTTTCTAGAATCCTTTTAACAAATTTCGTTAGGCAAATTTTACTCGGGTAAAAACCGGGCGAAGCCGGGTAGATTCGCTGAATATAGTTATTTACAAATGTTCGTTTGTGGCAAGATACTATTCCTTCAACTTCAAATTACCGAGTGGACCAATTAATATTGATTTTATTCAACTTATCGAGTATTTTTAAAGGGACCTGGAAAAAATTTCAAATTATCGAGAGTATAGACAAGTGTAGATTCAATATAGGAATTGGATGTTTGCTAGAATCGTTTTAACAAATGTTCGTTAGGCAAACTTTTACTAGGATAAAACCGGCGATGCCGGGAACATATATATATATATATATGTTTGTCGGCTATGCACGCCCTCAATATGTAACTAATCTCGCTGAAATTTGAACAGGACAGAGAGTTAAATCTGGAAGAGTTTTTTTTTGTCGCGCTTTAACCAAGAAATATTATAATTAACCAGGTACTGAGCAACAATATTTTTTTAGTCAGAAATGATGATGACAAAATTGCTGTATCATGCTTGATTGACATAAACAAAATTCTTTAGGGGAATATTCACTAAAACAGACCACGAGGGAAGCCAGATAATAATTTTCAGTAGGCAGGAACAAAATTCTACCAGCGAAACATTCACTCGAGCAGAAGACACACGAAGCCAGGTCATCTCTATATATAAAAAATCGCTTCTCGGCCTTTTGGCTAAGATCGTGTAGTACATCTCTAGATATTATTTATTTATATATATCTTTTTAAAAATATATTCAGTAGAGAGAGTGGATATGTTTGCTCGAAAAATATATTTTATATATTATATAAATATATAACGTAACGAATATCATTATCATTATTATCATAATATTCTGTGTGTGTTCCGGAATATTATTATCAATTATCAATAATATATATATTAATAATAATATTGGTTAGGCAAACTTCCACTCGATAAAACCCGGGCGAAGCCGGGTACACATCCGCTAGTTATCTATATAGATGCATATATCAATATTAAACCGAGTATTATCAGGAACCCTCTCCCCCTAGGTTGACTATATAAAAAATAATAATATACCGATTTTTCATAATAAGAATTAGTAAAGTAACATTGTGTGTGTTGAATAGCTAATATATAAAACAGAACTTCCTTTTTAATAAAGTATTCTAAAACACAGAAGACTATATATATATGTGTGTGAATAAAGAAGAATAACAGAGTTGAATATGGAATTTAAGAAGTATAGCTGTTCCTTTGATTTACACTTATTAGGTGTAAACTTGGGATATGTTAGAAAAACATGGATTTAAAAGAGAAATAAAGAAATAAAAAGGATTTTAATAAATATGGTTGAGAGAGTGTATTCCAATATCCTTTTCATAGTGAATTATCAATCTAATACTTATTTTACATATGCTTCTAAACAATTGTAATAGGTCTCTCAAAAAGATTTATACATTTGGAACCATAAATGTTTTTAAAATATTACTTCTGAATAATTAATTAGGATGAACATTGAAAATTTATAATATAAAAATGAACTGGTTATTCTGACACAACTTTTTCTCTACGAAAACCTTTACAAAAAGGTTGATGATGTCTTCAACTTTCGAATTAAAAGTGTTGAATTGTTAATTAAGACTTTTAAGACAGTGTAGGTTTTATTTATAAAAAATAGAATAAAAATGCAGGTGTTGCTTTTATCTAAACTGAATAGATATATAAAGTAATTCATAATACAATATAATGCGGCTTATGATTGTAGAACGACATTTGAAATTATTCCGCATGTGTTTCTTTTGAATGAAAAATCGAAATTTTTATTTTAAGGAGAATCCTTAAGGTTGGAAATAGTCGTTGTTTCTCCTTAAAATAAAAATTTAATTTTTCATTCAAAAGAAACACATGCGGAATAATTTCAAATGTCGTGAATAGATATAATTTTGCAGCTTCTAAAAAAAACATGGATTGAACTAAACAATGTAGAGAGAAAATAGATATTATTAAAGATATTTATAATAGAGTTAATATTAATATATTTCATATAAAATGTATTTTCAATATAATTCATATTTTACTTATATGTATAAAATTACTACGAGATTCAATAAAAACTTATATATAAGTTATATATATTTATTTTATATTTTTATCCAAAATGAGATGAGGAACATTGATAATGAATAAAATAAAGTGTGGAATATAATTATTTTATTACATCACCATTCTTTGTCTATATTTTTATCTTTCTTTAAACGATGTAATTATTAATAATAATGACCATAATCAATAATACCCACTTTTTTATATCTATACTATGTATCTATATACATCAAGATTTGCCTGATAGATTTTGTGATAAACTACTCTATCAATTCTAACCACAAATATTTTCCACGTACCCTACTTTGGTTATGTTTGGTGTGTTTTATTTTACATTTTAAAAATTGTGTACTGCGCGCAACATTTTTTTTTCAAAAAATCGAGAAAAAATATAAAACTATCAGTATGAATAAGCTGCCATTTTTATTTACACTAGACGAATGACCCGGCTTCGCCCGAGAATTCCCCCGAGTGCAATTTCCATCATACTGAAAGTACATCAATAATAAATAGTAGAAGTGCAATAGAATAAAAATAAAGAAGCTTTTGTAAAAAAATAAGTAACACTCGTAAAAAAGATATTTCAAAAAAAGTACGCAAGCAACTTGAAAAAATAATTCAGATCTCTAATTGGTCGCTTAATTGGCCTGGTGTTGTTACTTCGCCTCGTATTTACTCCGCGTAAAAAAGTTCTTCAAATGAAAAAATAAATAGCCAAAAATACTAATCAAAATGTAGCCGAAAATATTCCTCAGGTTCATAAAAAGTGACATGCAAAATTTGGTACCAATTGGTTCAGTAGTTTTTGAATTTATCGCGAAACAGACATTGACTTTTATATATAAGAAGATTATTTTAAAACTAATCAGAATATATACTTTCCATGTGACTTTCCTTAAAACTTGGGTTGATTTTGGGCTAATTTTTCATAATTGTCTTATCAGTACACCTTTTTTTTTCCAAAAATAAAAATAAAATATTTGGAAACTATCATTATTAAAGAGCATCTCTGAATTTCTATAGCAAAATATTATTACATATTCATGTATAGGAATTAACAATCTTGTGTAAAAGATAATTTACAAAGGAACCACTTTCTTAATATCTTAATATAAGCAAATTTTTGATTTCCAATTCTTATTCAATTTTCTATCTTGCTAAATATAATCTTTATGATGTATATAATTAATTTAAAACAAATTTTTATTCTATATGCACTCGGATGAAAATCCACATAGGACAAACCTGGGTATTTTCCGGGTCATTCGTTTAGTTATCTATGGAACAGATTACAATAGTTATACAAGAAAAAAATATGATATAAATAATAAAATAGGAATAAAAGAGATTTACTGGCCGAAGTATCTTTAATTTGAAAGAACTATGAATGCCGGCCAGGCAACCTCTATCTTTACGATAATAAAATAGGAAGAAACAATGAGAAAGAGATTTATAAAAAGTCGAAAGTATTAAATAAAGTAAGACTAAGAACAATAGAAGGAAAACATAGAAGAACAATATAATCAATACTAGTAATATTAAAATTCGAGTACTGTAGATATACCAAAACAAAATAGGAAAACAGATAATATCTTTCTAATCTCTTCATATAAAAACAGAACAGTTAAAAATCACTGGATTGAAACAAACAAAAATATATATCAAAATTCGAAACTATTATAGACGCGTATGATTCTTTTTAAAAATAAACAATTTCTACTGTCCTTACTACAATGGAAAAATTAATGGGAGGGCCTGGCTCATCAGTGGTGAACCCTCCCAGCGGTTTCGCCAGTTGAGAGGGTTCACCACTGATGAGTCAGGCCCTCCCATTAATTTTCCATTGTAGTAAGGACAGTAGAAATTGTTTTCTTTTAAAAAATAATCATACACGTCTATAATAGTTTCGAATTTTGATAACAGATGGCGCGCTAATGCATAATATATATATATATATATATATATATATATATATATATATATATATATATATATATATATATATATATAAATCACGAATAAAACTAAATAAAAAACTGATTTGAAAGAAAAATGAATAAATGCAGACCAAAAGGAATGATATTATGACCAGTCAAAGGAAATAAAATAAATTTATTCGATTAGTCAGGGTTTTTTAATTCAAGGTCTGTTGAATTATTTCTCTTTTAAAATAATAAACACTTATATACATTAGATAATAAAAAGACATATTTTGAATTGATTTGTGCGAACAGAATCTTTTAAAATCAAAGAAGGTGGAATTATGCCTGCGGCGAGACACCTGTGATTAAAATGTAAGTGTAATTTACAACTGTTGATACAAAGTCTTTCCATTGTTCTTGCTAGGCGAAGTGCGTCGGTGCCAAACCTGGTTATGGATTACTCTATTTTCAGAACTTATATACATATCCAAAAAATTAGTTGTGTATTATATTAGGCTAATGAAATATCTACGTGCGCAATATATCTTTTTTCGCATTTTTTACCGGATTTATAGTTAGATCTGGAAGAAATCACACATATTTTTAATATATATTTTGAAAATAAAAATATAGTCTGATAACAGACTAAATTCTGGTTTATGGATAGAAAAATGATTATAGTAATATTATTATGATGCATTAGCGCGCCATCTGTTATCAAAAAACGAAACTATTTTAGACGCGTATGATTCTTTAAAAAAAAAAAAACAATTTCTAAAACGAAAATTAAAATTACACCGCGAATGTTTCTTTTAAAAATCGAAATTTATTTTCAAAGAGAAATAGCGACATTTCTAACTTTGAGGATGAGGTATGGAAAGGTGAAACATGAAGAGTAATGGAGAACGGAAAAATAAAAAGTGTCCAGGGGCGGGAATCGAACCCACACCCTTCTGCTTACCGGGCAGGTGCCTTGTCCACTCGGCTACCCTGGACGTATTTTTCCGTTCATAACTTATATTTAAAGTAACATTTAAAATACAATATAACGCGGCTGATGATTGTAAAACGAAAATTAAAATTACACCGCGAATGTTTCTTTTAAAAATCGAAATTTATTTTCAAAGAGAAATAGCGACATTTCTAACTTTGAGGATGAGGTATGGAAAGGTGAAACATGAAGAGTAATGGAGTAATTTCTACTGCCCTTACTGCAATGGAAAAATTAATGGGAGGGCCTCGCTCATCAGTTGTGAACCCTCCCATTAATTTTTCCATTGCAGTAAGGGCAATATAAATTATTTTATTTTTAAGAGAATCCTAAGCCTTTAAAGTAATATTATTATTATAATAAATATTCTTTTATTCACTCCGCACACTTATACAATGCTACTGGAAATGATACAAATAATACACAATTTATGAAATAGTATTGTTCAGGCAAATATTTACATAGGAAGAACTTGGATGAAACCTCGAATGTATTCTACATATCCGTGTAACCATGTGTGAAGACATGATAATCATGGCGGATGGTTAGAGATTCTTCTTTTGCTGTGAGTATGTCTACACATGCAGTTTTCCCTTTGCATTTATAGGATACCGTGGCCCTTATGGTTACTTGTGCCACTCCCTGCTAGGGTTGAACTTTTGCGAGGTCCATTGAAACAATTTGGTTTTATTAGAAAACGATTCCAACGATGACTCCGGGTCGTAGATGTCAGAAATAGACACTTTACACCACTAAACCCAACTATTTAAAGTGAAATTAAAATTATAGTTGTCATAAATCTTAGGATATTTCATCTAATATCGTCTTGAACGCGTTATTTCTTAACAACTACATTTATACATTTTTATTGAATCTTTATATGATACTTCCACGTGGGAAGTTAGGAAAGACAAACTTAAGGATGAGACAGCCATTTATTTAAGGCAGGAACAAACTATGAATGTTAAAAAATAAGAATTGATGGAAGTTTGTAGAGTAGCAAAATATAAATATAAAAATGATACTCTGTTAATAAAGTAATAAATAATTTTCTACATAGCTCCTTACCTATGGGAGCTGTGACCCACAGCTAGCAATTATTGTAGTTACTGACATGGATCTGACGTGCTTCTGCCAAGGATTCCATCGAAGTCATGGAACATTGCCCCTAGTACCTTTGCGTCCTTTTTCTTGCGGCGTGAAGAGCGGCTTTGTCGTCGTATCGTCTATAGGGACATTGTTATCATGGAGGGAAGTCTTGGCTTTGACACGTCGGTGGAATCCTGGAGTCAGTCTCTTAAAATGAGATCACAGCATCCATGGCCTCTATGTCTTCTCGGCGATTATCAGTTTGTCTTACCTAATTTACTCAGCATATCCACCAAAATGCCACCTGGAAAATTAGGAAAGACAAAAACTTAAGGGTGATACAGCAACTTATTTAAGGCAAGCACAAACTATGAATGATAAAAAATAAGCAATGAGGGAAGTTTACAGACTAGACAAATATAACCATAAAAAATGATACCCTGTTAATAAATACTTTGTTACAATATAAAGGATGAGAGAGAGAAAGGAAACATCTCTGCAGCGAAATTATCTCTACCACAGAAATAGTATTTTCGAACAAATTGAAGCAAAGGTTAATTTAGTGGCAGAAGATCAGAAGGGAGAGAACAAACCAGCACAAAATCCAATAAAACGCAACAAGAACAAAAGCAAGTTACTTGAAAGATTCTATGTCATAAATCCTCGTGTTATAGTCAACACAATATTGTTTGACAAAAATTTAATTAAGATAAAATTTTGTTCACCGAAATTTATCCCTTTCTCTTCTATTTATCGGGAATTGTTTCGAAAAGATAAAAAATCGTAGGTCTACAAAAAAGTTAATTAAATGTTTAAAAAAATTGTTTACCGAAA
This sequence comes from Cordylochernes scorpioides, assembly GCA_030710605.1. Lineage (NCBI taxonomy): Eukaryota > Metazoa > Arthropoda > Arachnida > Pseudoscorpiones > Chernetidae > Cordylochernes > Cordylochernes scorpioides. Next base: position 38,687,663 of record CP092875.1, read on the forward strand.
TAGACAATCATTAATTTTAAATTTGCCGAACCGACATGTAATTTAAATAATATTTTTGAGTAGAAGTTAACGAAATCTTGTCAAATATTAAATCACTTATATTATAGCTATTTTATTTGATGAACAGAGCTAATGGATCGTTCAACGATTAGGTCTAAAGGGAAGCTAGTTCTGTTGTTGTTGCTTATTCTTCAAGTAGTTTAAACGATCTCCATTAGGTTCCATTGTCTCAGCCAGTTCTAAGTCTTGATGTTCTAACTTGATAAAGCTAACTAAGTTTGAGTTTAAATATGTCTTTATCATTTGCCACTTCAGACATTTCAAACACACACTTTAAAAACAACACAATTTAAACTTTAAAAAACAATATTTCGAACTCTAAAATAACTTAAACGTTTTTAAATGACTTTAAAACTTAATAACATTTTCATTTTTAATCGCTATTTTTCGATTTAAAAACAATATTTTTACATTTATACTAAAGATATATTCTCAACTCGAATTGCTTCCAATTTAATTAATATTTTCAAATTTTAAATATCATATACGTTTTAAAATCAAACAATCCATTTAGGATTTCTCTCTAATAAATCCTTCTGTTTAATTTGGCGTTGTGTGTGATCAGTCTCTAAATTTCCGCTACAAGATACTATCTGATTAATTCTTTAATTTTTATAATATTTTTAAATTGATTTCTTAATGTCTTCAATGAAAAATAGGACTTAAGGGCTGTTTTCTTTTAACCCAAAAATATACTTAAATTAATACAAGATAACTGAAAAAAGATAATTATTATGATGAGAAGTAGCTCCTAGCGGGAATATTGTAAAATATCAAAGTCATATCAAACAGTAATTCACTTGAGAGAACTTTCAAATATATATTATATCTGTAGGATGGTTGTTGTGTGATTAAAATAACTTTTGCATCACGTCCGGCTCACCAATTTGTAGGATTGTTGCGTGATGTGTTGGTGTGGCTTGTGGAAAGGCTGCTCTCTCTGATAAAATTATAATTAAAATTAATTTATTTAAAGCCAGAAATATAAAAATAGAAAAGAAGCAACGGTTGAAGTAACGGCCGTCGGAGTTAGCCTAGATGTTTACCGCCGAGTGGCCAGAGTCTCTGATGACGTCCCGCGCGCATGCGTAGTCAGGTTGACGCTCGCGGTTGCCGAGGCCGTCCTAGTTCGCGCTCGCTGAAGCAAAGTGTAGTCGCCACATATCTATTTCTATCTTGATTAAAATAGAAATAAAATTGTTCAAAATTATTTGAAGCACTTTTTTATTGTGTCAAATTTCAAAATAATAAAACTATTGACATTTTATTAAAATATATGATTATTGATGTGAATTATAGCTTATTTTATTATAAGAAATTTATAAAATTTTAAAGTTTCACAATATATCTATGCCTATATTATCATTTGAAATATATATACACAAATATATATATATATTTTGAAAATTGAGCAATCCATAGTTAAAATTATATTTAAAAAAGATGCATAAATTGGATTTATAATGAATTTATTGTTCCAATATTTCGAGGGGCAACTCGCCTCTCTTTATCGAGAATGTTTGTGTTTTACACTAAAACATGCGCGCACGCGTACATCACAGAAATTTCCTCTAGTGACAATGTTCTACGCGACGATTGTTGTAAATATATTCACTAAAGATTACATAAAAACCTAGATTACATTAGATCAAAAACAAACCTTGGAACTCATTAACACAGATATTTGCCGGTCCAATACCGGTAACATTAATTGGAGGCAATAGTAATTTCTTATCATTCGTTGATGATTTCACAAGTAGTCTTGCTTTGTATTTTCTTAAAAACAAAACGAAGTATTAAGATATTTCGATATCTATAGGGCCACCGTAGAAAGAGACAAACAGGTGAAAAAATAAAGTACATATTACGATCGGATACGGGGCTTGAGCTTTGCACTACATAATTCCTAAACAAACTACAAAAACTCGGGATAAAACATGAGTGTACGAACGTGTATTCTCCGCAATGAACGGTGTGGTGTAACGGGTAAATCGAACATTTTTAGACAGAGGTCGCATTTGTTTACTTTCGCTAATCTCCCTCAGAGATTTTGAGCAGATGCGGAAAACACAGCTGATTACATTAAAAACAAATGTTATACTAGTGCTCTAAAAGTACAAGGTACCTAATAAACTCTGGTTAAGAAGAAATCCTAGTGTGAGACACTTAAAACGCGATTAGGATGTTTACCATATAGCCATATACCAAGAGAAAGAAGCAGAAAATTAGACTATCGGGCATATAGGATACTCCACTTAAAGGCGAGGATATCGTCTCTGGTGTCTCGAATCACAAAGGTTGATTGAAACAAAACATGCTAGATTCGATGAGTAAATTTTGACTGAAATATACTAAACTAGTAGGAGAGACAGAACTGGAAAGATATAATCACGTTTGGTTGGAACCCGAGACTACTGATGATAACGAAATGGAAATCTTGGAAAAATTGCTAAGTAATTCGGATTCAGTGGGAGTAAAGAAAAATTTGCAACAACATTCCACTTTTAAAAACATCTCTCGAAGTACAAAGGTAAACCGAAAATAAATTAAATCTTTTAAATATCGCTGAACCGCAAAATTGTGAAGAAGCAGTTCGATCTTTCGAAGCTATGTATTGGTGAAGAACAATGGACGATGAGCTTAGAGTGTCTCAGAAACGTAGCACTTGGGATTTAAAATATTACCTACTGGAAAGAGACCGATTATCCACAGATTGGCATATAAAGTGAAGACAAATTAAAGCATAGAGGTCAAGATTGTCTACATACCTACAAAGGAGAAACTGGCTGACGTCTTCACAAAGACCCTAAAAAAGGTGGATCACACGAATGCCTGTGAACTGCGGAGCTGCTCAGAAAAATAACCAATGGGCGTTGCCCCCCGACAACCACCAATTTTATATTTGCTTTTTCCCTTAACTGTCTTGTTTAACGCTTAGTTCGGATGTGTTTCTCATTTAAATATGTATATTCATTTAGCTAAATAAATATATAATCACTTACTCATCATTATATCGAACACGGACCTATACACTTTAATAAAATGTTCGTCTTATAGCTATTGTTAGATCTAGGTTATTATAAAATATTAAGAATTATACTATGAGTATTTTCAGCTTCAATAGAAAACTTATATAAATGCTTGCGAGATCCTCTTGCTGAAAAAAAAAGGCTAGTTGGTTCAAGAGAAATCAAGGAGAAGGTAAAATAAGGCGTGTTTTGGCGAGGGTGAGGATTACAAAAATTGTAATTTTAGACAATTGGAAAATAAACAGGTTTTCATATTTGAAAAAAAAAAAAAAGATTTGCGAATAAAAATTCTATGCATGAAAAGTTGTGTGTGTGGCATGCTATCTAAAATTTGTTCATATATGAATTTTTTAAAAATAAATTTTACCTTTTTAGTAGAACTATACAAGATAAATTATAAATAAAAAGTTGAAAAATCAATATAATAGTGAGTAAAAAGTATTTTAAAAGTTAAAATAGAGTTTTAAAAACAATGAAGTTTTGAGATAAAGTTGTTAGGGGTAGAGGTTTTTGAAAATAGTTAAATTAATCGCATTTGAATAAATTTGTTTAAAGTTGGGGGAAATTTAAAACTAAATGAAAGTATGATACAGTTGAAAACTTATACTAATAAATATAAAAGAATAAACTATTTTTTTAAAAATATATAAAAATATACAAGTAAGATCTGTGCTCATTTAAATTTGTGAGCACAAAAAAAAAAAAAAAAAAAAAAAAAAGGTTTTCTCAACTATTTTTGCGCTTTGTCCAATTATTTTAAAGATGTGCGTAGAATGTATAGAAATTTTGAAATGCAAATTGTTAGAATTAAATGATGAAATATAATGACATATATAATGAATAAAAACATTAAGACGCGAATGTTTCTTTTAACAAATATATCAAACTTTTACTGTCTTTATTCCGATATAAAAATATTGGATAGGTTCACCACTCCAAGCCCTCCCAATATTCTTTCATTGCAATAAGGACAGTAGAATTTTGATTTATTTGTGAAAAGAAACATTCGCGTTTTAATGTCTTCATTCGTTATATATAGATTGCACTTTATATTGTTTTGTATAATTATATATATATAATGAAAGGATTTAAAAGCAATAATGTTTCTTTTATACACAATATAAACTTCTACTGTCCTTACTGCGATGAAAAAATATATTGGGAGGGCTTGGCTCATCAGTGGTGAACCCTCCAAGCAGTTTCGCCAATTCAATCTACGAGACTGCTTCTCAGAGCTCTAATACTGTATTGGACGTAACAATTTATTCCGCCTTCTACAAATACTGTATTGGACGATTCTGCTTATATACTCAGCATTGAAGGGTGGAATCTCAGAAATGGTCTTCAAGAAAACTATGGTCATAAGCTTATAGGACAGTAGAATTACATTTAAATATTTGCATCGAGAAATGCTCTTCCGCAAACAATAAAGACAAGGCCAGTTATATAGTTTGTATTACGATGTACTAGAGCGCCATCTGTTATCAAATTATAAAACTATTTTAGAGGCGTAATATTATTTTTAAAATAAAACAATTTCTACTGTCCTTACTGCGATGGAAAAATTAAAGGGAGGGCCTGGCTCATCGTGGTGAACCCTCCCAGCGGTTTCGCCAGTTTAATCTACCATAAAGAGAGAGATTATATACTCTATAAAATATTAAAAATGCTTAATAGTATAAAGAGACTAGCCGAATGACCCGGGCAAAGCCCGGGTTTTACCCGATTAAATGCTTTTATTCAAATACTATTCGTTAAAATTATAAATTGGTGCAGTGGATGTCATTCTTGTGAAACGTCCCGCTCCAAACTTTGTGTCTGAGAAGCGATATTTTTATAAAGAGATGATCTGGCTTTGTGTCTTCTGCTCGAATGAACGTTTTTCTGTTAGAATTTTGTTCCTGCATACTAAAAATGAACTGGCTTCACCCGTGGTCTCTGCCTTTTGGAATTTTTCCGCATATAATTTTGTATCTGATAATCAAATATGATACAGCAAAATTGTCATAATCATTTTCTGACTGAAAAAACAACTATTTTTTCCCAGAACCTGTCAATTTCAATTTTTCTTGGCTAAAAATGAGACAAATATCTCTTCCATATTTTTCTCTATGTCCTGTTAAAACACGTTTTACATGTACATTAGGTCAGCTGATATTACCTCCCATCTTCACTGCTAGAGGCGCTGCTTGCGAGCGAAAGAGCAAATTTGCAACTCAAATTTGCAAATAACTCGAAGAATATTCGGGATAGAGACCTGAAATATTCAATATAAGTTTTACCAGATTCTACTATACATACTGCTAAAATTTCAGTCATATTAGTTACGTATTTTACGTATATTACGTATAAGCATTTCATTCACAAAAGCAAACGATGACAGAATTGATGACTCTGATACTTGTATATTTTAATGGCCATATTTGGCTATTTACTCCATTCACAAAAGCAAACGATGACAGAATTGATTGATGACTCTGATACTTGTATATTTTAATTCCAAAGATTGATTAAATAAAATTTGAAAATATTAATTAACATAAAATATAACGTTTTGAAATTGTACATATGAAAATTAAAAGGTAGGAATATTTGTACTAAATATGATAAAAATTGTTCAAGTTTCAAAATAAACGAAAATTAAACGATGTGATAAATTTAGAAATAGTATCAATTGTTATTAACATACACAACAATTAAGTAAATAGATGAATTAGTTGATTAGGAGAATTTGGAGTATCAGAAATATAAAATGATGTGATTAAATGATATAATTATAAAATAAAAAAAAAAATAGAAAGGGAAAAATGAGAGTGCTAGCCTGCCTACCTGAAAGTCGCTATATGGGGTTTGTAGATTTCACATAAAGGATATACTGTCTCTCGATCATATATTTGTAACTAAAATGTGAAATACAATAAGGTATAAGACGCCGCTTCTCTTTTTCTATTATCCCATGGGTAAGAATACACCAGGTCATGAAGGTTGAAAGCAATAATTTTTCTACTATAGTTTTGGGATTCCTGTATATGTCTTCCGTCTTAGCTCCAATACAGTCCAGGATATGTGCTGGAGTTGGAGCATTTTGACCAGACAGGAAAAACGTTTTCTTCATCAATGAACATAATGGTTCTAGTACGTCCGGTCTTTGATCTTGCATTTTTTGTGGGTTCGTTTCAAGAAATCTGTGATGATATTGAGTCTCCAGATCTTGTTCCTTCATACCAGTGGTGGGTCATTCTATTTATCCATTCTTTGGATCTTTTCTCTTTTTTATCCATCTATATTATCATTGTTTTCAAAAGGCAGGATAACTGCTGACTTTGCTAAGCCATCGACAATTTCATTCCCCCTAATGCCTACATGCGATGGGATCCACTGTCAATCTGCTGCCATAGTGATGTGAACTCTTTTTTTTTAATTGATTAAAGTAGTTTTCTCGGGCAAGTCCTTCTTCAGCAAAGTAAAACATACGAGAAGGTAATAAATTACAAAAATAGCATAAGATGCCGCAACCTTTTAATTGATTAAAGTAGATTTCGGGTAAGCCTTTTCTCAGCAAACTAAAACATATGAAAAGGTAATATAGAGTACATTGTATTGTGTTATAATTTAATTAAAAGTTTGAAAATTTAGAGATGATAAGAGTTATGCGATTTAAATGTAAGTATTGATGAAGGTAAATATAAAGAGAAAAGTCTAAAGTGTGGATATATCTACGCGTTCGTTAAACTTTGCCGGGCAGTGTCTTTGGGCGACAATTCCGATCAAATAGGGCTGGGATGAAATGTGATACTCTTGTGCCCTTTAATTTAGATTTTGGTATTTTTCCTTTCCTTCTAGTTGTCTTCGTCTTCTCCACCCACTCGTCTTTTGTCTTTTCTTGTTTGAATGCTGAAAGTTTGTAGACTTTCAGTTAACACAGCGCCTTTATTTTATATAATGGTTTAAGGTTGGAAATATAGGCTGTGAATGGTGGTACGAGGTGATAACAATTTTAATAAGAAATGAAAGATAACGGCGAATAGATCTTTTATTAAAGATATATAAACTTAGCGAGCTTTCGAACAATAACATGCTTCTATAGGCTGTAATACGAATACCAATATGTATTAACACAAAGCAATAGCGCGCCATCTATACATATAAAATGAAAGGATTTAAAAACACGAATGTTTCTTTTATACATAATACAATGTAATTCTACTGTCCTATAAGCTTATGTCCATAGTTCTCTTGAAAACCATTTCTGAGATTCCATCCTTCAGTGCTGCTTATATAAGCAGAATCGTCCAATACAGTAATTAGAGCTCTGAGAAGCAGTCTGGTGGATTAAATTGGCGAAACCGCTGGGAGGGTTCACCACTGATGAGCCAAGCCCTCCCAATATATTTTTTCATTCCAGTAAAGGAAGTAGAAGTTTGTATTATCTATAAAAGAAACATTCGTGCTTTTAAATCCTTTCATTTCAATATGTATGTAATACGTATTACAGCCTGTTGAAAGACGTAATTGTCCGAAATCTTGCCAAACTTATATCTCTTCGATAAAGAAACTCTTCGCCGTTAGCTTTGGTCTTTTCTTAGATATGATATCCCGTATTTCATTCTATTTTAATAACAATATCAATATAACGAATAAAAATCTACAAGACCGCAATCACCGTAGGAGGAGATTAATAGAATCGCCGAATGTCGTGGTCCATTAGGATGAAGAAAGCGAAGACTAAAACGTGGCTGATTCGACACTCGCCTTTTCAGTGATACGCTAACCTATGCACGGTGGATTCTGCAGCCACTGGACATGCGTCGGACCTGGAGGTTGTTTCTCTACGCTGTCTGGAGTATAGGAGCTCATCTATGCTTCCTTTCTGTGGTGAATCTGTATATGGGAGGTGGTCTTAATAAAGCTGTATCTGTGTGTATAATGAAAAAGGGTCCCAGATGAACGAATGGTAATGCATGTTTGGTGAAGTTGAGAATCAATATGTTTTCGCTCTATCGTTATGTAAGTGCGGTGGTGCCAAGTCGTTGATATTTGTAGCTGCTTCTAGCGATGAAGTTAATGAAATAATTCGATCATTTACTGTCGTTGTTGTACGTATTGGCGGAGGCGATTCGTTGCGCCTTTATGTTGCGCGCGAGTGTTTTTAAATATAATGTTTTATGATGGCATGGACGTGTTTACATTTATTTTGATGCTGAAAGTCTTGTGTACTTCGGTGGGCGTCTTTTTTTTGGGTTGCTTTATTAATGGTCTTAGGTCTTGAATTAGAAATGGGAATTTAAATAAGTGGTGAGTTATTCATTCTGGGGTTTTGAAGATGATGTGTTATATTTTGTGGCTTTGGTGCTTTTTTGAAGGAGAATAGAAGAGAAAGAGTGATGAACAATTCGTTCGGATTGATTTGTGTTCGCGATGTGTTATGTTGGCCAGTGGGGCTAAAATATTGCCACGTGAAAAATTAGGTAAGACAAACTTCGGGATGACTCACTAATTTATTTGAGGCAAGAACAAACTATGAATGATAAAAAAGATAAGCAATGAGGGAAGTTCACAGAATAGCAAAATATAAACATTTATAAATGATACTTTGCTAATAAAATAATAAATACGTTGCTACAATATTTCAATTTTCACATTCAGAGTCATGCAGTATCAGATTGTATCGATGCCCAGACGTGTTCCTGGAGTACTTCGCCTATCATTTCTAAGATAAGCTGGCATAGGGTGTAGGCTATAGTGAGTGTACTGTGGATTAGGGTACCTATCGATTTAGAAATTAAGTAGCTATTAAAAATGATCTCATTGGAGCTGTTACAGCCTATGTTGTGGTAGCATGTACCTGCAAATGTACACAAGTGAAGTGACTGGGACAGTATAATATAGGAATATGATATGGTGAAGTTGGGAAAGGTGTCTTCACTTTGAATTAAAATGTTTTGAGGATCGATCGTTTATTGTTTATACCATGGCGATACATTTCAAGTTTTAAACTTCGCGGGGAATTAAAAATTAAGGACACGTTCTCATGCAGATAATTGGATTAAGTTTTTCTAAATTAGTGACAATATCACCTGGGAGAAAGACGCTTAAAACGAAAGAATTCTGTTTTTAATGTTAGAAGCTGTGTTTGGTGGAGGCGATTGATAATTTTCGGAGTTGTTGAACGTTTTGGTTGAGGCTGTGAGATGTCTTTTGTTAAAGGGTTATAAATATGGCTAGATGTTTCAGTATGCTGCAGGGTTTATAAACTAGTGTAGAAAGGGAAGTTTTGATAATATTCCGATACGGTGTGATGTAAATTGCTGAAATATTATGATGATGATATAGGAAGGATGGGTAGTGAATTGAGAATTCAATTTTTTCGGGCATAGTTGTCTGTTAGATATTTTGAAAGCTACTTGGTATTTAAAGTTAATAATTCCCATGAATATAATTTTTGATTAAGGTAACATTAAATACAAGGTTGTCCCAAAAGTTCGTAAACACTTGCAAAAAATTGAAATACCAATATTATTCGCCGTTAGGTATAATGTCTTTGTATTATGTATAAAGTAATTATATTATGTATTATTTTGTATTCCCCGTAATAATATTATCCGTCAAGTAATAAGAAAAACACCAACTTTTGGGACAACTTCATATAAAAGTGAATGGATTTGATGTTAAAAAGATTTAATCCATAAGGTTAGATAAAAAATAAGGGGATTTCGGTATCAATATTTGAAAATAAGTAAAGATACAAATAAATTGAGAATGAAAAAATCAAGTCAGATAGAATTAATTAATAAGAGTGTTTTGAAATGTGTGAAATATATTTTCGTCTTTTCGATAAAATGGACTAACATGAGTTAACATAGATGATATAAAATAAATTAAAATGCAAACAATATAATGTGATTGTACAAGATAAAAATAAGCATCACTCACAACTGGTGTGAAAATGGTAAACACTTGGCTGGCTTGCGAAGTTGGGACTTTCAGAGGTAGAGAAGTTCGGAGGGGGCAGCATCCGTAGCCTTGATCAAATTTGGGACGTCGGAAGGACTCTCAGATATCACGATAGACGTACCGGCATGGCGTAGAGATCTGAGGTCCTCTAGGGTTGTGAGTGGCTAGACTGGAGGGGTTGGCGTAGCGGATGATATTATTTAAATCTGACGGTTGGTCATCACTGCTGGGGGGTAGGCTCTATTTTTCTCGTACACTTAGACTTGAATTTTCTTTCTGCAGATATTGTTCATCATCATCTCTTAAAGCGGAATACGCGATCGGTTTAGAACTTGAGATTGAGCCATGGTGAAGTATTAATATCAAGACAAGAGTAGCGAAAACCTTTCAATATATGTTAGTTAGTCGTCAACTCCATTCTGTCCGCGTACAAATCATGGATGGAGCATGTTTAGCACTTTTATAATTTTCGAAAATAAAGATTATCGTGCTGATTCAGAGATGAAGTTGGGTGCTAAAGCGTATCTTCAGTACGAGAAAACGATCACTTCTGCGCTAATTTGATTAAGCTTCGTGAATATGAGAAGCTCGGAGAATTCCTGACCCCAGCTTGAAAGACCGTGCAGTCTGGGTGGAGCCGTATAAGAACCGGTTGTTTTCTTTAAAGATAGGAAAATTGCAGCGCCAAATTTTCTGAATAGCTTTTGGATCAATCTTTAATTGTTGAGGCGTTGTTACCTCTTGAATGTTCAGACTGAATACAATAGGTCATCTGACTGGGCCTATTATTGATTCGTAGCTCCTTTCTTTGCCAGCAGAGTCTGAATGAATAGGTCGAAAGGAGGGTACCCGTCAGGGATATAGCTTGGTATGGTTGAGGTGTGCAAGTTCAAGGCTTACACTCAGTATAGAAAGGCTGGAATAACCACCAACTGAAGGAGTTTGATAACAGCAGCATAGAAACAAAAGAATTTTTCATGGATTGGGTTAGTCAATTGTTCAACAATTACTCGACTTTTCTACGAATGAATTTGGATAAATGAGAGACGGATACTCGTGTATGATCTAATTTCACTCCCAAAATGGTATGGTTTTCCCAATATAGATGGGTAGGCCTAGAATTTTGATTTCCGGATCGGGGTATAGGCGAACTCTTTGCTAGTGGAAGATACAGGTTTGCGTCTTCCTAAGGTTCAGATTGAGACCTCGTTCTCAGTGCTCCATGAAACCATTCTATCCAGAAAACCATTAATGACTTGGAACAGCAGACAGCCTAAAACTTGAGTCAAAGGGCGAAGTTTGCCGCATAAACAACCAGAAAGCCTTATTCTCATCGGGGTTATGGTGAAGAAAAACCTGTCAATGATATTCCACAAAAATGGGCTTAATGTATAACCTTGGAGCGTGCCAAGCTGAGAGAATGTCAAAGCCGCGTCGAGAACGACTAAATTATGTTTCCTAAAACCTTTTCAAAAGACAAACCAGTGAATGGAGGCAAGCCAGACATTCGAGATTTTGCATGGAGGCCTATCTAAGATAATGTTAAATGCTTTGCTAATATCTAAGCTGATGGATAAAGAATTTCTCCAGTGAGTCTGCCTTTCATAAAAAAAAATTGTATAATTCTGGCGAGGGTCCCATCTCTTAATCTGTCATGAATAAATACAAATTGGTCCCGATAGCCATCCATAGCGATTAGCGAGCCATTGCGATCTGGCCAGTATACATATTTTATTAATCTTGGCCATGATATTCAAAAGAGTGATTGGTCTGCACCTCACCAACTGACGAAAATTGGAATAATTGGGCAGGAGAATATGCGACCTTCTTTCCATGAGCGAAGGAAGTGACCCAGTCTGAGATATTGGGTAAATACGATTAATCTAGATAGCATAGAAAATGTAGATAAGGGGCTCCAATATATTAGTTAAGGGACCCGAGGCCATTTATTATTTTGAGAGTTTCTTCTATTACAGCGCTATATGGTTCTTGTGACCTGCAGGGTCTAAATTAGGGATGATATGTTAACATCGGATGTGTAAATTTGTGCAATGAGGTTTGGTGTCCTGTGTAAAAAGGTGATTCAGCACAGCTATGCAGGTCTCTTCAGGAGTGAGAGAAGAGCCGTCATCATGTTTGGAAATAATCGGGCTTCTTAGGAAACTGATTACACGGACATTAAAACGGAGAATGGCATTTCACGCCGCGGTTGTAGTTTCCTCGCAGGCCAGGAACGGCGTTTGGCTTTCCGATTAGCCGTCTTGAGCCTGCTGTGACAGGTTAGATATAATACATGGAAGAGTTATTGATAGGAGTCTATAATTTCTTATTACTGCGGTGGATGGTTCTACAAACTTTCTGAGACGGCTCAGCTCGGGGTCCAACATGGTTTAGATGGTCTAGTAATGTTGGAACGTTCTCGCATGGAGAACTCATAGGCTTCCTGCAGGATTGAAATAAGTAAAAGAACTGGTTTGACAATGTCTTTTGTGTGGAAGCGGTATTTATGAAGTCAGTAACTGGGTGAAGAAATTAATTAAGAAAATATTTGAGAAAATTTTACTTGCATGAGAATTCTTCTCAAATGATAGTTATCTCAGTGTTGACAATATTTTGAAAGGTAGTCAATATTGTGTGATGTGGTTTCGAAAGCCATTTCCTAAAGCAAGTTCTTTGAAGCCTTAAAATGTAATGAATTGAGTGATAATGTAACATCAATGGAGGAGGAAAGAAACTTGTTTGTTCAAGTAAAGTTTAAAGAATAGCCAGAAAATATAGTTTGCTCCAGAGGGGTGTCCATTTTTTAACCGATGTCACAGGTGGGAATAAATTATTTTTTTATCAGTTCTTACAAAAGAGGGAATCCTCCTCTGTCCTATGAACATGTCAGTAGGCCGAGAATATCGCTATTAATCCCTGAACTTCAAACGATTAATAACTTTCGTCATTCAAACCTCGCTTCTTCTATGATTAGGACTACCAATAGAGCTCGGATAATGATTTATTTATTTAAAGTAACAATATTTCAACAAGTAATAGGAAGTTTCTGAACTCCCGGAAATAGGCAACAGACAGTTATTTGCTTGATCAAGTTAGCCAGTCAGGCCAAAGAGCATATGGTCATGGTATTCCTTAATAATCTCCTCTTTTTTTGCTTTGTGGAACATCAAGTAGTCAAGGATTATCGCTGAGTTTGGATTCTTTTTATAAATGAGTCCATTCTATTATTTAAAATTTTGGGTGATATAGCGCTTACCATCGTTTCCTCTAAGGATCTTTCTATCGTTGTTAATAGAATCGTACGTCTTATTCATTATTCGCCTGAAAGAAATATCGCAATCACTTTCAGGTTCGGTTTCAGACAAATATCGTCTTGATAGGCAGTTTTCAACTAAGTGTTTTTCCCTGACTTATGTATCACCTTAAAATCATACTCCTGAGTCTTTGGGTGTTTAAAGTTTTTAAGCCTGCATCAAACATGTTGATCTGTCATCACTTTAAAATGCTTACCATAGAGATAAGGCCGTAACTTGAAAATTTCCCAAAAATTCCCAAGCTTTCCTTCTCAGTGGTCGAATAATTGATATATAATTTGCCCAGGGTTCTAGTAATATATGACACAACCTTTTCCACTCCGTCGATTGTTTGAACTAGGACTGCACCTAGTCCAACGTTCGACGCATATGTGTGAATGCATATAGGATATTTAGTTTCAAAATATGCTAGGACAGATGGATTTAATAAAGCCAGCTTCAAAGTTTGGAAAGAATTCTCTTGTTCCATAGTCTATTCAAATGGGACGTTTTCCTTTGTGAGACTAATTAGGGGGTATGCTATATTAGGAGAATCTTTAATAAATTTACTGTAGTAATAAAAAAACGTCCTTATAAATGATAGCACCTCTCTTCAATTTTATTATGCTTGAATAAATTTTCAACCGTCTCGATATTTCCATCCGATGGCCTTACTCCATGTTGTCTTGTTATATGAGCCCCTCAATGCACAGATTGATTAACTCCATAAATAATCGGGAAAAAATGTTTAATTTTTGTTGAAAGTCTAAAAATCTATATGACATATAGATTTTTAGACTTTCAACAAAAATTAAACATTTTTTTCCCGATTATTTATGGAGTTAATCAATCTGTGCATTGAGGGGCTCATATGTTATATATATTTTTAGTTCTTCGAAGGCAATTTTTTGCATTTAATTTTAAATTTGAATCACGTAAACATTTTAAAATAGCCTCGTCTTTCTAGATGATTTTTAAAACCATGCCTGAATATAATAACATCATAAAAATAGCAAAAGCATATTTTCCACTTGGTGCTTTTATAACGTTATCCATAAGCCGCTCAAAAGTGGCTGGAGCATTGCCTAAGCCAAAAGGAATAACATTAAATTCATAAAACCCGTGACATGTTATGAAAGCTGTTTTTTGTCTTCTCCGACGATTCGAACTTGCTAATACCCTGATATAAGATCTATTTCGGAGAAAATTTCGACCCTTGAAGGGTGTCCATGAAATCATCAACTCTGGGGATGGGATAAACGTCCTTCACAGTTATATCATTGAGCTTTCTGTAGTCAATGCAAGACTCCAGCTGTCGTCTTTTTTCTTAACTAATATGACTTGGAAAACGCCCAAGGGCTTGATAACGGGCGAATACTTAGAGAAGCATATCTTATATTTGTTCATCAATTATGCCTCTCTCTACTGCACTAACCCCGTAAGGATTGTGTTTGATTGGGATATTGCCCTTTACATTCATTTATATTTCGTTAATTTGCTTGTGCTTAGTTTTGAAAAAAAAAATATCAATCAGAAAAATGTGATATAAGTTGTTTGATTTCGTTCTGTTCTTTAATTTGTAAGTCTTGGTGGATCTGGACATAAGTTTCGTTATTCTAAGTAGCATCTTCAATAGAGTGGTTGTTAAAGATGGACTGCACAATAACCCAATGTCTGGTTTTCATTATCTTCAGGGAACTGAGTAAGCATTTGTAATTCAAACATGAGCTTTCTTGTTTTTAACAGTGGTTTAACACTTAGCTATATTCTAAGACAATTGGTTTGACTCAGTTTATTATTTTGCTCGATCAGATATTTGCCATCATTGAAAATTCGGCAATATTAATAATTTTTGAAATTTATTAATTTTTTGTACTTTATTTCTATACTTTTAGTTTCACGATTTAACTCGTAATCTATAAGTTCGTCACAATCGATATCCGCCTTCACTTGAAAAAAAATCTCTCCCCAGAATGAATACCTTGAATTACACACGAAAATGTATAATAAAAATCTTCGCGTCATCAATTTTTATTTCTATATTTCTAATTGTATCAAGGTTTTTGCAATCCGGCCCAGCATAAATTTGGCAATTACCTTGAAATTGTGTTAGCTGGAAGTTTTGTTTTCTTTGTTGGAAGACTGGTCTCCTTGGCTGTGGGTCTTGTCTCCTTGGTTGGGGATAATAAGAGTTCCTTGGGGGATTTGGCTTAAATATTTTCTTTTTTTTTTCACTCTCTCTTTATACTCTTTCTAGAATGAGTTCAGTTTCTTGCAGGTATTCAAACGGGGCTAATGAATATTCCTTTTTCAAACCACCTACTAAATATTTGAATTTGTCTTTTTCTTCCATTAATGGTCAAACTTATTGCACAATAAAGGATCTCTTCTGCATATCTGATCGCAGGCTCGTCCAGTTTTGAATTTCATGCATTATCATTCTGTGTGTGTGAGGTCTTCTTTATTTTATCCCTTGTATAAAAGTCTTGCATAAAACGAAATTTTAAAGATTTCCACATGTGTACAAGCTTGTGGCTTGTACATGTCATACCAAGTCTTGGCTCTACCTACGAAATTCATGACAGCATATCTGGCGTTGATATAGTCTGCACATTTGTAGATGAATCCCATTCTCTTTCAAAGATTCAATCCATTTGCGAGGATCTTCATTCCCGTCGTACTTTCGGAGGGTTATATTTCTGGGTAAAAATATATCAGTCCTCTAGGGAAAATAATATTTTCAAAAACATATTTATTTTCTAGCTTTCGAGCACGAACGTCCTTCTACAGGAGAAAACATGGTATGATAATTCGCCAATAGAACACGAGTCAAAATATAATCGGATACTATTTCACATAATTATATGTAAAATAGTATCCGATTATATTTTGACTCGTGTTTTATTGGCGAATTATAATACCATGTTTTCTCCTGTAGAAGGACGTTCGTGCTCGAAAGCTAGAAAATAAATATGTTTTTGAAAAATTTATTTTCCCTAGAGGACTGATATATTTTTACTCAATATTTATATAAGGGATTATTTTATCGAATGGTTATATTTCTATAGATCAGATCTATCGTCTCCTCCAGATGTTGCGCCATCATGTACAACTGGATTTGATTCGACTGTAGACTGATTCATTGTTTGTATTGTAGACAAGACAACAGAGCGGGTAGTCATAAAATAATTTAAATTTGTTTTGGGTATATTTTTGATTCCCTATATACAGAAGGCTCGAAGTAACATAGCATTATAGAAATATGAATATAATATATACTAATTTCGTATTGATCTATATGGTGAATAAATATAATATTTGAAATATTTAAATATAATTATGTATAAATTCTCGGCAATATATTTATATTAAAATAAAAAAGGCATATCCTGACCAGGAGCACATGAGCTTTTTAGATGGCAAAGCGTCATCTAGTGGAGAAGAAATAAACTAAACGTTGATTTATCCTGATCCCTGATATTTGGCTTTGATAAATCAAGAAAAGCAATCCACGAACGCGTTTCGGGCTGTTGGCCCTCGTCAGCGTGGAGTAGGTTGT
Organism: Cordylochernes scorpioides; assembly: GCA_030710605.1. Lineage (NCBI taxonomy): Eukaryota > Metazoa > Arthropoda > Arachnida > Pseudoscorpiones > Chernetidae > Cordylochernes > Cordylochernes scorpioides. The sequence continues at coordinate 38,704,558 of CP092875.1, forward strand.
ACCAATGCGACCAAAAATGTTATAAATATATGAAGAAGAATAAACACTCCAGAGAAGTGGCAAGGAAGGCTACGGCAGATGTTTTCACGGTCAAGGAATGGAGATCCTCATTCAAAACGACCACATCTTGTTTGTCCTCCATTCCGGACTGTATTTACCGAGCACACATAATCTTTTTATAGCCGCGGTGTTCACTAACGGGGTCAAAGTTCGGGACTTTGAATGTTTTCGTTATTTGAGGTGACATGGGTCATTCTCAGGTTCCTTAACTTTCCTTTAACTTTGTTGGTTGAAGGAATATGTGAAAAAACAACAACATCAAAAACGCGTGTAATAGAAAGCATCAATCACGAGATTAGACGAAATAGTCTATTTAGTTAAATCTTCGCATATTATTCGCATATTGAATTTGTACAATAAAATTTACAAATATTAAAATCTGCATGAGAAAAAGTAGAAATTTTCAAGGTATATCAGGGAGAAATTGAGAATAACCACAATGGAGTATTTTAAAACTGGAATTTTTTGCAAGTTGAAATAGAAAAAAAAAGAAAGAAATTTGCAGCAGTAGCATATAAAAAGGTATAGTTTTGATTTATTCAATGTAGTTTCCATTATTAGCTACAACAGTCTCGAGAAGAATGCGGAATGAAGCAAAGGCCTTGGCGACGATGACCTTGTACATTTGGGTCATCACCGTGTGAACCCCTTTCTCGATATCTCCCTCAACAACGTCCACTACATAGTAGCCAATAAGATTGCAGTCTGGAGAGTTAGGGGGCCAAATATCAGGACTTCAGTGACTGGGGACGTTAAGTGTCAGCCACATTGTGTCTCTCTTTTGCCTTGTGGGCTGGAACTGAGTACTGTTGGAAGACATACTTCCTTCCTGCAGCCACCATGTCCATCCAAGGCTTCACAATGGTTTCCTTGACATTGTAGGTGTCAGCGTTCATCCTAATGCCCTTATCAAAGAAATGGGGAGGCATGACATCACCTTCATTGCTAATAAGGCAGAGGACTATCACAGAGGCTAGAAATTTGGTGAGCATCACGACAGGTAAACCTAAGGGATCTTTACAGTGTCAAATTATATTGACAAATATTTGCATTTTTAAAATCTTATCTCAGATTTTAGTGGAAAGGATTTTGTTATCGTTTGATATTGAACCAATCTCTCCCGCCTTCTCATTGGACGAATGTGGCCATGTTTGTTTATAAAAGGGGGCTATGGTATTGCGAGGGGAGTGGAGAGCAGTGTGGTGGATGATCGTGTGGAGACGCTTGAAGTGTTCTCTGCGTGCTATATCCGTGTCTGGCTATCTCCTCGCATATCTGTGTAACCCCGGTCCGATCCCTACCAACGCAGCAATAAAGATAAGTAATGTGTGTGTGTGTATGTGGTTTTTTAAATTTTATTTAACAAATTGTGAGTCATTATTTACTTATTTTTGTGTTGTACTCTTGAGTTTACGTTTTTTGTGTTTAAGTTATTCTTACTGTAGGCCCTAGTTTATTGAATTTTGTGTTAACCCGTACAAAATAACCTTTTGTCAACAGATTCAGCGATAATTCCTGGGATTTACCTACGTCGAAGTTATTTTTATTATAGAAGAACCTCAGCATGCCACGAGAGTCATATTTCAGGTTAGTGAGGAGGAAAACATTCTTTTATTTTTTGTCATTCTTAAATATCAGTCAGAAACTGGCCTTTCCGAAGGTCATAGGACTTGAGACCAAGGTCATCATGGAGAGTTCTGGCAATTTCCATAATGCCAACATCCATTTCCTTGGCTGTGGCTCTCATGCTCTTTCCATGGTATTCATCAATCTTCTCATTCAAATTTTTTGACAAATTCGTCGCTTCTTACCCTGTTCGATCGACGCGAGAGTTTCTCCTTGTAGCCATTCCCTCCTTGTTATTGTCGGCCTCATCAAACTGCTTCTTGTCACGATAAACAGTGGTTTTGTGGAACTTGAGATAGACGACTACCTCTTTGAGGCTCCTTCCGGCGCGCAAAACAAGGATGGTGGTTGCTCGATTTTCAAATTCTTGATTATTGTTAATATTTTCACTACACATGGAATAGAGAAAATAAATATCCAACCTAGTATTTGTCTTATGGATTGCCAAAGTTATTCCCAATTTACCGGATACACCCTGTATTTAGGTATATTTCTCCCTTCAAATAATATTTAAGTTCTTTTATATACTTTATTAAAATTAGTAATCAGATTTTTCTTTCATATACATATATATTATTTTTGATATTGTGATTACTGAAAAAAAAATGAAGGCAGTTTTTTTCTTCCAAAAGAACAAAAGCTTGAAAATGAACCCTTAATGCTGAGATGACGACATAAATCAATAGTGTCATTCAATTTTAATAATAAAAGTTAAATTCTTCCTTTAGATGTTTGTATAATTTTGATGATAATTCACTGAAAATCTAATGACCGAATAGGAAGGTATATAAGGAATTGATATCTTAATGAAGTCTTCAATAAAAAAACATTTTCTAAATTTGTTCAATAAAATTGTCAGGAATTATTAAACACTGAACTTTTTTTATTATTAGCTAAGGTGAGTGATATTAGTAGTTTTTAGTTCAATGCTCCTTGGAGACGTAATTTGGCGGCCCGAGTCAACACGTCTGTCAGACTGTGTCAATATTTTGCTGTCAGAGCTGTTATCTCGCCATCTCTTTAAGTGGCAGTTATAAGGTATGTTTAAATCTTAAATAAAATGAAAAGATAGCGACACAGAGGCTCAATTTCGATCATATTACTTTAAAATTAATTATTATATACATGAATATATAACCCAAACCATAACTAATTTCACACTATAGCCAATATTTGGAGATTGTAATGTTTGTGTAGCGTGTGCTTCATTTTATTAACTGTATTTTTTATATTTTGATTTGAATGTTTTAATATTTAGTACTAAATATATCGCTGAGACCACATCTTTAAAAGGGGCCATCAACTTAACAATATTTCTGAATATCGTGGAAATATCGAGAGTTTATGACAAATATTGATCTCTCTGTATTTTACTCTTATTTATTTATTCTTATATAATCTTATTTATTCACATATATAAAAATATATTATATTTATCCTAACAAAGTAATTTTAATCTCAATATATCTCTCTCTAGATCGTATTTTTTGCGCTTTTTTCACCACAAATTAATGATATATCTTCATTTTTAAAATAATAACGTACACACTTATGGACAAATCTTAAGGGAGTCGTACATTTTACTATGTATATAGAGATTAATAAATAACTCAAGACAATAACTCTGAAAGATATTTGATACACAGTGATCTTTATTGAAAACACACGAGATAGCCAAGTGTGAACAAAATTACCTTTGTCTCCTTAAACAAAGAGATGACTGGCGTCATCAAAATATGAAACATCCTTAGGTTTTGTCAATAAGCGTATATTTACTTTTATTGTTGATAATATACGACAATGTTTTACTTATATTCAACACACCACTTTGAAGATTGATGTTGCGGAGAGACACATTCTATTAAGAGCAACTGACGAGAAGACTTATCTCCTACGAGCTGAAGGAAACTTTAAAGACAATTTATTTATTCATTTATTATCCGTGATTATAGAAACCCGCTCGGTTTACAAGTCAAGAGAGGAGAAAATTAATTTATTGAACCTTCTCCAAACTTCTACCTGGTGTGTAACATTATATTTAAATTTAAAAAAGGAAAAAAAAGGCATCTCCTTATCGTGCAACTGAAAATTGATTAATCAAGAATGGATATTTGGCCAATTCTGATATAATTAAAAATCAACGAATAGTTTATATTTATTCAGATAGATGGCGCAAGCCATCAATAACTTTCAGTTGCACGATAAGGAGTACCTTATTTTATTTTTTGTTTTTTAATTTATGTACCTTATCCCAGTATAATATCACATTTGTACTATTATTTTCACGTTATATTTAAAGCTTACTATTTAAAATTATTATATAAAAACATAATATTTAAAAGAACAGCACAGAAACAAAAATAATTCAAATACTCGTTAAATGGGAAAAAACAGAATGATTATATACATCTGAAGGATTAATACGTGAGAGACCTGGAGAGTGTTGTGCTGCGCACTGGTAACCTGGTAGATATGCTTATCTCTATGAGAGATTAGATTCTTAAACACAAAATATTTAATTTAATTCCAGGTGATATAGGGCGGCTAGAAATTGCGTCAATTAGACATTGAAATGTAACACGGGTAGAGCTTTGTATGCCTCTGTGTGTACTCACTAATTGTCTACATTTAATGGGCTCTAGTCGTAAACGTGGATGGTCAGGTAGAATCTCTATGCAACCAAATACGGTTTATTCATCACGTTGGTTATATATGTTTGATACTAAATTTGATTGTTATTTTAAAAATATCTGTTAATGTCTGTTCTTTAAAATATTAATGCCTTTAAAATATATCAACCATTGGGCTAAATTCATCTAAAAAAAAAACAAGTCAAAGCTGAGTGTCAACAGAATAATGCACCATTACATGTTACTGGTATTATACGGGCCCTCTTACATACATGACCTTAACCAATGTTAAATAACTCTTTGTGAGGGATACTGAGCTAAAACCAAACGGGCAGGGATACACATCCTCCTAACATAGGCGTTAGGGGGTTATTTTTCAAAGTAATTTTCCTCTAGAGACAGGATTGTCGTATAGTTCTGGGGTGCATATTTCGTTTTAGGCAGCGCTTTATCAATCGGTGTTGATGTCATTTATTTTTCTATAATCGATGCAAAAACTATTGGTTTTGTCTCGCTTGTGTGTGGTGATTAGAGTTTACAGGCTAGTAAATGGAGAGAAAGACGTCCCGATAATGCCGTGCCTAAACCTTAACTGTATCTGCGTTTGGATCTCTATTTGGGCCCATAGTGGTACGTGATACGGTCATTGGAATATTACTTTATCCTTTATGTTATTTATTACCGGTGGAATGCTGAGTGTAGGTACACCAAACATATTGGGGGTGATAATATGCTGGAAATGGTGTTGGGGAGTTGGAAATGTTGTGGGATATTGAGAGTGTTGTGTTAAATGTTAGTGATGGTCGAGTAGAGGGTTGGTTGAAGCAGTGGGTTAATTCTGAGGACATCAAAGTTTTGGTTGAAATTGTCATGAGGAAAGTGGAAGCCTTTAGTGGATATATGCTTGCAAGAAGAATAACGATTGGACCTGGAAAATAATGGATATTGGAGATTTAAAATAGCATTTGATGGATTTGTTCAATAAACTGTTTCCCTATCTCTACATATCCAAAATGATGGGCGCCAGTGGTTACAGAAGAGCCAACAATAAGTTTATACGTCTATGGACCATTTAAAGATCTAAAGCTGTACCGGCTAGCAAAAGTGTTGAAGGGAGAATCAACCACTCCTTTTAAATGAAATATTTTATTCCTAGAATAATAAAAAACTTTCAATGTACACAAAAAATATATAAAGCACAAAACTATATAAATTCAGTTTATATATGTTTAAAGGCAAGATTGAAAGATAAATGCACCAAACGAGTAAACAGGACTATGTCGACGATAAAACATACGCTTTACCCCACTTTATTTAATCCAGACGAGGTCCATGATTGAGCCCAGCGGACCGCAGCTGGACAAAGCCGCGCTCTCCGCTGCTTAGCAACCCTTGCTTGTTACTTCTCCCCGCCCTCCACTCTCAAAGGAATTCCCAATAATCCCGTTTACTTGCTTCAGTGTTCTCGAACTCACCTAAAGCTATCATCACCTCTTTATATATGAATTAAAATATAATATATTTAGAAAATTATTGATGAAAATATGGATTTTCGAAAAGTTTTGATTCTTAAAAATTATGGAACATGGGCATCTTGATTAGGGTTCGAGGTGGAGCTGGTGAATATGATGATGCTATCAGCCACCATGGGTTTTGTTGCTTGACCATAGGGAAGGGGCGTTTGAATATATCTTAGACACTGGCTCGGTGCTGTCAGGGCTCCAGACTACAACTAGGCCTCCCGGTCACCAGAGCTTTATAGCTTTGAGGGAGCAAAGGTGAGATATGGTTGGAGGAGTTTTGAGTGAATAGTGGCATACAGAGGTCACGAGGTGTTCTTACACCTTTAGTAAAATCTGTTTTCGAATTTTAAAAATATTCGTAGGAAATTTATGGATAATATGCAAAATGTTAGTCTAGTATCAAGAACATAAAAAATTATTTTTTAATATATATTAAGCCTATTGAAATGGGGTGATACGCTATGATGGATATATGACCTATTACACTGGCCAACAGATATTTTGTTTGCAGGATTTGAGGCGTGTTTTTGATTTTGTTCTATTAGCTCTTGTTTTAGAGATACATACTCTTTCTAACATTATTGATATTTCTATAATGAGTGGTATCTATATTACGAGAGATAGAGATAATAATTTAAAAAATATATATATAAACATACAGTAACAAAGAGAGAATAGTTCTACATCAGCTAGCACTACTAAACAATGACCAAAAAGCGGCGAGGCACGATCATTATGAAATTTGAACTTTATGTGATTTAATGTGGAGCAAATGATAATAGGATGATAGTGATTTTAATAACTGAGTTATTTATACAGGTTTTATTCTAGGAAAAAAAATATATTGGGAATACTTTATGAGTAGGTATTTACATAAATAAAGGATTGTTGAAAGTGGAATCATTCGGGCCTTTGGAAAATATTGATTATGAAATTTCCGAAGCGTGAAAATTTTTCTCAGTCTTTTTGCAGATTCCAGCAGTAATCTGCTATCATGTGGATGTCCCATCTTCCTTGATACCGATATTCCATAGTTTTGATATCCTGGTGATATTTTTCACCTTGCTCCTCACTCGTATCACCCAAATTGTCAGGAAAGAAATCCAAGTGGCTATGCAAGTAATGTAATTTTATACTCATTTTGCAACCAAGATTTTTGAAGTTTGTAGGCGTATTGTTCACTATCTTTTGAAAGTTCTTATTTTTGTAATGTTACCCAAAAAAATTATAACTACCAGGACTAACGCCTAAATTGGGATAATTTATAAGCTATCTTATCTGAGGGCTATCAAAAACACCAGCCCTCAGTTTTCGCCACTGAGTCCAGGAAATTTGCGCTTTGAAAATGTATTGAAAATGGACCCATCATAATTAAGGACTCTAAAAAGCTGTTTCATCAATCTTAAACTTATATATATTGGAGACTAAATATTTTTTTTTTCCAGAAATGAGAGGCGTATGAATGATGTTCCTAAGCTAACATCCATGTCTTTTCTTAAAGGCCAGGCTCTTCTTATCCAATGATCATGTTTAGATCTGCTATCCCAGTGATCCAAGAAACATGGGGTATTTTGAGTAGCCATCTTTCTGGCCCAGAAGAAAGATCAGTATTTTGGGATCACAAATTGTTCATTGAGACTCGTTTTTCTAAGACAAACGCAATTTTCTCAAACACTTCTTTCATATTTGTTGAATGAGGGAGTTGAATCGACCCATACTTATTGCAATTGTGAAAGAGCAAACGCTTCAAACTCCGTTTGGAAAAGTCAATAAAGAGTACTTAATCTATCACCTGGTGTGAATACAGAGGAAGACCCATTTTAAGCAGTAGACCTCGAACATCATGGCGATAAGCAAGATTGTTTTCGTGAGAAAACAACGTAAGTAAATCATTCTCACGCTCACGATAGAAGTTTTAGAGTTTTAGCCAACCGAGAAACAAGTACCTCAGAACACTATTTTGGGAGGCTCAGAGCTCTAATGATATAATTTAGTTCCTTTTGTCAAGATGTTTAGAACTTGAAGAAGAACCAACATAATCAGTCTCTTCATCTTCTGAAGTATGACTTGTAACAACTGCACCTTCAAAGAGCTGTGGAAGACCATGACAAGTTGGGATGGGTATGTCTTCTGAGTAAGGAAGTGGAGGTATTGCAGAAGGTAGGTTAGGATAAGTCCACTTGTAGTGATTGTTTCGGTTGATACCAACAATGCTGACGGTACAGAAATAGCAATCGTTAGTGTGGTCTCTTGTTTCACTCCAAATCATTGACACTCCGAACGTGAAATTTCTTCTCTTACCATTCGTCCACTGGTGAAAATATTCAATACAAGTTTAAAAAACACAATGTAGAGCCCACATTTTATCTTGGTCTCCTAGTTCAACTTCAAAGTAAGCGAGGAAGGCTTTTATTAGGAATTCGGAAATGGGTTACTGAAATCTTGCATTGTGTACTCGTCTCATATGTAACAAAACATATTGGGATGGTTGACGCAGGAACTTCTGCTAGTAGACTCCATATTTATTGCGACCAGAGAGAAATAAAATTTACAGGTGGGTAAGCAATAACTATTAGAAATATATGATGATAAAATCACAGAAGATATATAAACTCTCTGTGGTTTGTGTGTGTGGATACAATATTGAATACAAAATAATAATTTCCACATTTTTTATCTAAAATAATCCTTTGTATCAATATTGAGTAAAAATATCTGGCCACCAGGGAAAAATATCTTTCCGAAAAAATTTCAATCTCTAGCTTCGGGCACGAACGCCCTTCTACAGGAGAAAACATGGTATAATGTTTCGCCAATAGAACACGAGTTAAATATAATCAAATACTATTTTACATAATTTTATTAAAATGCTGTATATATAAACATTTTCCATATTATTAAATATTATACAAATGGAGACAAAATATTTAAAAGTATTTCCAATAAAAGGACAAATATATAAATATAGACTTCTAGGGCAAAACTAAGGAAGCAAAGATTACATATTAAGCTGTAGTTATCATTAAGAGATGTGCAACTGGTTCTCACCGCTGCTATTCAGAGGGGATTTCTCTATTTGGATGATTTGGGGTGATCTCAGGGAATAGTATATTATAAATTTCTGGAATGTCTATTCTTCTGTTAATACTATTGCGTTTTCTTGATATTATGGATTATATGATGAGTTTCTGTTGTTTATTGGAGTGATGGGTTCTTGGTTCTGATAGTGCGAAGGAATGACCTGTTTCTCTTCAGTAACTTTCAGTTGCACGATAAGGAGATGCCTTTTCCCTTATTATAATATATATATGTTTAACACAAAGCAATAACGCGCCATCTATACATATAAAATGAAAGGATTTAAAAGCACGAATGTTTCTTTTATACATAATACAATGTAATTCTACTGTCCTATAAGCTTATGTCCATAGTTTTCTTGAAAACCATTCTGAGATTCCATCCTTCAGTGCTGCGTATATAAGCAGAATCGCCCAATACAGTATTAGAGCTCTGATAAGCGGTCTGGTGGATTAAATTAGCGAAACCGCTGGGAGGGTTCACCACTGATGAGCCAAGCCCTCCCAATATATTTTTTCATCGCAGTAAGGGCAGTAGAATTTTGTATTATGTATAAAAGAAACATTCGTGCTTTTAAATCCTTTCATTATATATATATGTTTGTCGGCTATGCACGTTCTCAATACGTAACTAATCTGGCTGAAATTTTAAGTGTATAGAGTTAAATCTGGGAAAACCTGAAATCAAATTTTCAGTTATCCACCTCGAATATCCTTTGAGGTATTTATTAAATTCACAATTTTACTCTCAACCAGCTTCCATTGCGGAATTGAGATATGTTTCGGTTTTGGCAGAAGCTTACTGGGCCTTTAATATATGGGCCTTTTTTTTTTTTTACTTTATACTGCCTGTTGAAGGGTTTTCACCCGAAGGCTTGCGTTCATTTAAAATTGTTTAAGAAACTTGTCTTCTTTTATTTTATACTAGACGAATGGCCCGGGCAACGCCCGGGTTTTACCCGAGTGCGAATATATTTTAAAAACGTTGTCTTGGGTGGTCGCTATAGACAGGGTGGTCTGTATAGACAGGTGTATGTATCACACAGCCGATAACAGGGTTGTCTAGAGTGGCCGCTATAGACAGGGTGGTCTGTATAGACAGGTGTATGTATCACACTGCTGATAACAGGGTTGCCTAAAGTGACCGCTATAGACAGGGTGGTCTGTATAGACAGGTGAATGTAACACACTGATGATAACAGGGTTGCCTAAAGTGACCGCTATAGACAGGGTGGTCTGTATAGACAGGTGGATGTATCACACAGCTGATAACAGGGTTGTCTAGAGTGGCCGCTATAGACAGGTGTATGTATCACACAGCTGATAACAGGGTTATCTAGAATGGCCGCTATAAACAGGGTGGTCTGTATAGACAGGTGGATGTATCACAGCTGATAACAGGGTTGTCTAGAGTGGTCGCTATAGACAGGGTGGTCTGTATAGACAGGTGGTTGTAACACACTGCTGATTACAGGGTTGCCTAAAGTGACCGCTATAGGAAGGGTGGTCTGTATAGACAGGTGGATGTAACACACTGCTGATAACAGGGTTGTCTAGAGGGGGGCAGGGAGGACACGTGTTCGCCGGCAGCCAATGGGCGCGCATTCTATCCGTGAGCTTCAGACAGAATAAGGCAATTATATATATAGATAATATACCTTTCTAAGAAGAGTCTCTTATTTCTTATCTTTAATATATCCTTGCAAAACATTAGATTTTTATATTTTAAAGCAACATATTAAAGTTTACTAAAATTATTTCATAGTACACGGTTTTAGATTTTATATTTGTGCTATTCTTTTAATTTTGTTGTTAAATTCTGAATTGTACTATTATATTTTAAAATTCCTGACATTATAATTATTATGTTTTTTTTTTTACAATACCATGAAGAGTTTTATTTTAAACATTATTCATAAGGAAAACATTCACTTGAGGAGTTTCTGGGTGAAGCCGGGTCATAATTTATAATTGCAACGAATAGTATATCAATTAAACATTATTTTTCTAAACAAATGCACTCGGGGAAAAACGGTCTCGAGTAAAATCCGGGCGCTGCCCGGGTCATTCGGCTAGTATACGAGTATATAAAATTCAAAATTTCCCCATTATTCTAACTTGCTTGTTTGTAGGATATTCCTTTCAAACGCGAAGATATCGTCTCTGGTTTAACCAATCACAGAAGTTGTTTAAGACAAAACTACTAGATTCGATAAGTCTAAAATTAGACTGAAGCTCACTAAACTAGTAAAAGAAACAGAACCGGAAAGATATAACCAGGTTTGTATAGAACCAGAGACTCCTGATGATTAAGAAATAAAAATCGAGAATGAACGTAATTTGAAATCAGTGGAGTAGAAGACATTTTTCAACAACCCTCGACTTTTAAAAACATGGTTTGCATCAATATGGTAGAAACGTAAACCGAGAACAGAGTTAAATCTTTTAGATGTCGCCGAGCTGCAAAGTTTAAGAAGCATTCCGATCTCCCGGAGCCGCGTAATGGAGTAGAACATCGGACGATGAGCTTGAGCGCCTCAGAAACGAGACCCTTGGGAGTTGTCAACATTACCGCCGGGAAATAAACCTATTCGTAGAAGATGGGTGTATCAAGTGAAGATAAATGAGAGTGGAAACATAGAGTTTCAAAGCATGTTTAGTACGTAGTGGTTTCTCACATAAACAAGGAATTCATTTCCTGGAAACTTATACACCTGATATTAACTTAGCTATAATCAGTTTTGAAAGCGATTACTTTGAACAGAAGATGATACAATAGACATCTCGACGTAGATAACACTTATCTACACAGAAACCCTGGATGTCAACATTGGCAAGCTGCCAAACACGTCTTAACATATTTACGCGGCAGCATAAATTTATCGCTCGTATATCGCCGGACTGATTCAAATTATGTTTGTGTTTACAGTGACACAGATTGGGCTGGTGATGACAGACGGTCCAATACTGGGACCGCTATCACTATAGGACATTTCTTTACTCATATGGAACACTAGCAAACAAAAGTACGTCTAACATTCCACAATGAAGGCATAATATCTATCTCAAACCACTAAGGAAGCAGTTTAGATACCTCTGCCATATTGGAAGATTTGAAATTCTTATAGAATGTTCCCTACACACATAAAAAATCATTTCGATAATAGATCAGCAATAGATATTCAAAAATATAATGTGGAGAATAACAGGTCGAAAAAAATATTTATATAAGATATCATAACGTCAGGTAAAGAGTAAACACCGAAAAGGTCAAGATTGTCTACAACCTTACAAAGTAAACCTGGCCGACGTCTTCACCCAGACCCTGAACAAAACGACTCACAAGAATGACTGTGACTACATCAACTGTCAGGAAATTCTCCTGCCCTACACTTCCAGTAAGTGAATGATAGAAGCGTAAGGACCGTTTCAACCAGCGCCGCTTGGTGGCGCTGCCCCTTGAACAATGGGCGTTACCCGCCGGCAAATGCCAACTTTTCTCTTTGTCTTCTCCTAACAATCGTGTTTACCGCTTGGTGGGTTTTTTACCATTCCTAATATGTATATTTATGTAACTAAATAAAATATATTCGCTTACTTTTTTCATCATTATTTCAAAAGCGGACTTACAAAATTAATGAGAAATATGATTATCAGGATATAAATTTTCACATTTTTTAATTTTATGATCACAATATATTTTATTATATTTGACCACCCTATGCCTCATTTTTATTTATGTCATATAAAAGCCATAATCAAATTAACTATTTCGACACTTGCTCCAAATTGCTCACTCGCGATGAGAATTCAATAATTTGGAATATATGAGCAATTTGGGTTATATATCTCTATATATTACCCCGTGGAAAATTAGGGAAGACAAACTTCAGGATGAGACAGAAATTGTGAATATATATATATAAATGACCAAAAATGATTTGACAACTCTGTGATTTTGTTCTTCTAACTTGTAAATTGTAAACAAGTAGTTTATAATATTTTTTTTGTTCTTTCCTGTTTTTAAATTGGATCTTAAATAAAATAATGATATAAAAAGGGTTATCTTTTTTAACTCAACTCAAATTAACACAGAATATTTTTTGAAGTAAGAACAAACTATGAAGGATAAAGAGTAGTAAAATATAAACATAAAAAAAACTCTGTTAATACTAGTGTAAAATAATAAATACTTCGCTACAATATTAAAAGAATCAATAATAGCATATTTTATTTATTTATTTACTAGCTGAATGACTCGGTAATTGCTCAGAATTTTCCTCGAGTGCATCTTCACCCTAGTGTATACAGTAGACTCTCCTATAACGCGAGTTTTTACAACGCGATTTCGTACAACGCGATAAAAAATTGCGACAAATGTATTTATACAACGCGAATTTTCGTATAACGCGTTATGAAATAAAACGCGGAAATTTCCATATCCACAACTGTACATGCACATTTAATTTTTATGCACACGCGTTTTTATTTTTTATTTTTTGTTTTTGAACGAAGTAGTGTTGTATACTTTGTCAATATAATTGCACATGTGTTTCTGTAAGTAAATTTTTTTAAATAGTGTTAAATTGAGTTTTAAAGCTTAAAATAATATTTTTAACGCATATAAGGCATTAAATTAGAATTTACATGCAAATATTTTGCAAATATAAAAAATTACGAAACTTGCTCCCCAGGCATGATGAATAAGGTTGGAAAAAAAGAAAAATTGAAAAGGAGATATACTGTATCATGTAAAAATGTATTGTATAAAACGATGTATATAGGAAAAATAATTATATATTAAAACAAAACTAAATGTTATATTATTTTATATGCAAATGTATATAAAAAAATTACGTAGTGAATAAACTTTAATTTGCTTTTTTAAAAATACATTTGCATATAAAATAATATTGTGGTGGTTCTTTTGATTTTTAAAAAATGATTCAATTATTCATTTGTGGTATTTTAATTTATTTAGGATAAAATATAAATATTAATAAAATGTTATAAATTAATTATCTAGTAAAAAGAAGTTGAAAAATGTTTGATTTAAATGGATGGATGAGAATGAATGTCTGCCTCTGATGGCCGTAGATTTCGAACGTCCCCGCGCGTGCTTGCCACGTCACCACCACCGCCGCGCATGCGCGCCGACTTGGCGTCACCACCGCCGCCGGCAGAGTTGATGGCGCTGAAAGGGGCCGTTAAAATTGGCGGTGGGTCAAGACACCGTCACAATATAACATTTAGTTTTGTTTTAGTATATAATTATTTTTCCTATAAACATCATTTTATACAATACATTTTACATGAAATTTGTCACTAACAACTTACCCTAACAACATTATCGTTATACAAGTTTTATTTCGTACAACGCGAATTCCTATAACGCGATTTCATACAACACGGAACACATTAATCGCGTTATAGGAGAGTCTACTGTATGTATAAAATAAATTGCTAATTTTATAAATTAGCATTCTCCATTATATATTATGAACCATTTCGCCGCGGGTCTCCTTGAGTGAATATTTGCCAAACGAAGAATGTTTTACAAATATTATTTATTATGACTGTATCACTTTAAAGTGAAATAATCTTTAAAAATTTGAAAATGAAACACTAATTAATAATGATGATAATAATGGTGCATTAACATTTGTTAAAGAAATTTCGCCTGGAAAACATTCATTAGGAGCGAAGCCAGTCGAAGTGGAATCATTGAGAGTCTGTATATAATATTAATTAGATAGTAAAAAGGCATATATTGGATTGAATGAAATATTTTATTCTAGCATTTAAGAGTTTCTTTGCCGTTTCAAATAATATTTTTCTATAAAAAATTGTGCGCACAGGATCTTTTAAAATTAAAGAAGGTGGAATTATGCCTGCGGTGAGACACCTGTGATTAAAATGTAAGTAATGCACAAAAAAAATCCTAAATAATTGCAATTAGATATTCAATGAATGAAAGGAAGAAAAAATTGCAACGAGTTTCTTTATTCTGAATGTTGGCGAGCTTTCAGGCGTTAGCCTATCTTCAGGCCGATTTCGCAAAAAAATATATATATATAAATAGCACAAAATCTAAACTATATATATAAGGTGTAGAACTAATCCTACCGGAAGTAAATTAAACAAATTGTAATTAAATATATTGTATACAACGATACATGCAAATATATGCCGAAAACTTTAAATTAAAAATAAATTCTAAAACTATGAAATTTGAGATACGCTAAAATTGCATAAAAAGGACTAAAATAAGTCTTGGCAATTACAATAAGGCAAAAATAAACAAACCGACTATGTATTTATACAACTAACATAATTCTATTCCAACTCTCCGGGTGAGAAACCATGAATTTAGCTATGGGATATATGAAGGTACTGATGTGGTATATCGATCCTTCTATTAATGCTCTTTTTATCGTTCGAAATCAAGGATTCAAGAATAAGTCTATTATATTTAGAGAATATATTCCGGAAGTAACACTTGACATCTTGTAAGTTAAAATGATGGCCAGTAGAATCCTCATGTTGATAAATAAGAGATCTATTATAACGGGTTCCCTCCCCAAAACCGGCAGGTATATCGATCTAATTGTTATTTGCAGTATTCCCCTACTAATCAAAGGCTAGCAGAGGTATTGAAGAAATTTGGGATTAGGCCTATTTTTGTAGGCTCTCGATCCATCGGCCAAATAGTCAGACATCCGATTACGAAATCTCAGGTTAAGACAGAACCGAGTGACCAACAAAATTCAGTTTATTCATTATCTTGCCAACAATGTACCGCTTCTTACGTGGGGGAAACCGGCCGAACAGTCGGCACCAGAGTTAAAGAACATATCAGGAACGTAAGGAACCAAGATAGCAGATCTCTTATTTATCAACATGAGGATTCTACTGGCCATCATTTTAACCTACAAGATGTTAAGTGTTACTTCCGGAATATATTCTCTAAATATAATAGACTTATTCTTGAATCCTTGATTTCGAACGATAAAAAGAGCATTAATAGAAGGATCGATATACCACAGCAGTACCTTCATATATCCCATAGCTAAATTCATGGTTTCTCACCCGGAGAGTTGGAATAGAATTATGTTAGTTGTATAAATACATAGTCGGTTTGTTTATTTTTGCCTTATTGTAATTGCCAAGACTTATTTTAGTCCTTTTTATGCAATTTTAGCGTATCTCAAATTTCATAGTTTTAGAATTTATTTTTAATTTAAAGTTTTCGGCATATTTGCATGTATCGTTGTATACAATATATTTAATTACAATTTGTTTAATTTACCTTCGGTAGGATTAGTTCTACACCTTATATATATAGTTTAGATTTTGTGTTATTTGTATATATATATTTTTTTGCGAAATCGGCCTGAATATAGGCTAACGCCTGAAAGCTCGCCAACATTCAGAATAAAGAAACTCGTTGCAATTTTTTCTTCCTTTCATTCATTGAAAATGTAAGTGTAATTTCCAACTGTTGATACAAAGCCTTTCCATTGTTCTTGCTAGGCGAAGCTAGTCGTGCCAAAACTGGTTAAAATCGTTCTTAAAATAGAGCAATCCATATTAAATAATAACAATCCTTTTTTACTATCTAATGATTTAAGTATGTATTGCTTTATTTTCAGAACAATAATAATAATTATGTTAATTTATACATTGAGCTACATATATGCATAATATTCCAATGCTCTATGCACTATATTTATTGAAAAAAGTAATAAGCATTAAGTTTTATCTGAATGTTTACCCTGAAAATATTGCTTTAACAGCTGTTCGTTGGGCAAGGTTTCACTCTTTAAAAATCGGGCGAAGCCGGCTACTAGTTCAATAAGGAAAGTCCTAAGGCCACTCTAATTCTCTCTCCGTTAACATATAAAAAATATTAAATCAATAGTTAGGTGCATAAATGTAGATGCAGTTTGAAATATAGGATATATATAAATCCTATTCAAATTGAATCAATACCTTATTTGCATATAAAATTTATAAATTCAATTTCCATCTATCGATAAAATTTGTAACAAATAATTTTAATGACAATGAGTTTACTTTCAATAATATCATCAAATATTATCTCTACAGACCTTACTGCGATGATTTTAATAACTTCATTTCCAATTTTTAACTTTTGTTTCTTAACAATTACAATAACTTATATCATAGCAGCAAGATCTATAGAGATAATATTTGATGCTATTATTGAAAACAAACTCATTTCCAGTAAATATATTTGTTAATAATTTGCATTTAATGAGATATTTGATCTCGGAATATTCAACAACTTGTTTATGTTGGGATCAGAAAATGTGATTCTAATTCTGCATCATTATTGGTAATAATTAATTCTTATAATAATGATAGAACATTGGCCCCTATTCTAAGAGAACACAGGTCTTGAATTCAAATCAATTCTAAGGCTCATTAAAGTGTTATCTTATTAAAGCACAATTAAGCAAGTTTGAGACTTTATTTCACTCTGTGGATTCATGAATTTACTAAATGTAGATTAATGTGAAAAGTTTTTATTATCAGGATATATAAGTATTGTTTCAAATAATTCATTTAATTATTCTTCCGTTATATATGATGGCATATACCACTCTATATCCTTATTTTGATTTTTCATATAAAATAGGTTTATATACATTTTATAATTTCCATTTTTTTCATAATTCTACCTCGTGATGAAAATTTAATTATTTTTAATGTGTGATATTTAAAAAAACTGAACCATGAATCCGGTGATTAAAATATGTATAACTAGCCAAATGAACATGGCGACGCCCAAGTTTTACCCGAGGGAGTTTTTACCAGAGTGTATATGTATAAAAAAATGTTGTTTTTTTTAAAACGACCTGAAAAACTTTCCAAAAGTTTTATTCAGTTTTTGAAAATTTTAAAAACTATAATAGCTCTCATTCTTCTCTAAGGAGATAAAACCTTTTTGAGTCTTCCATACCTTGCTGGCCCATTAGAATTTCTTTTTAAAATGTTTATAAAGGCAGCTTCTTCCTGATGTAAATGTCTTTATAACATCTGCATGGATGGTAACTTAACGAAAAAATATATTGTTATTTTAGAGAAAAAAATATTTAAAATACTATTTGAATAAAACTTAAATATATATATATTTTTCAAAATATAATACAGAAACAAGTATACTCCACACAATTCCATATATTATAATGTTTTCCTAATATATTTATATTTTATCAAAAATTATAAAAGGTTCTGATTAGGATATAAAATGTAGTGATTGAAGTTTTGCTCTATTTAGTGAAGTTAAAGTCTGATAAAAAATATATAAAAAAAAGTCTATGCAAAATATAAATAGGTTATCACAGAATGAGAAGAACTGTATTAAAAATATATTTATTACAGGTGAAAAGATGATACAAAAGTGAAATATTACAAATAATATTTAAAAATGTATTTCAAAATTTGAGCATGTGTAGTAAAATATATGAATAAATATATTCTAAAATTGAAAAACGCATATACTAACCAGTGAATTCTACCTCTGCATAAAATTTCTGAAATAGACAATGCTAAATTTCAATAGATATAGCTCCAGTTCCAAAATCATTATAGAATCAACCCAAGGTATTCAAATGTCACCTCTCACTATGATATTGCATTTTAATACATAAAAAAATCTTATTTTCGGAATAGCACAATTTTTTTACATAATATAATTTTAATACAATTGATATTAAATTAAAAATTAGTTTATGAAAAATAGATAGGTGTTTATATCACAAAATGCGAAGTGTAGTCATAATTATAAATGCAATAAAAGAGGCACTTTTTCCTTTAAATGTACATCAGAACAATGGTACCTTTTGCGTCAACTTATGTAAAACTTTACCAGTGATAAATAATGAACCACAATACACCAGTTTTGGCAAATACTGACAAAAGGCCAACCTGTATACCATGGTTTCAGGTTGTTGTCGTAGTAGGGTAGTGAGGCTGGTAGAGTAGAGCGCACAGCTTGCTTGATGAGATAAACGTACTTCTTCGCTAGGCCTAATGTAATCTGCGGGAAAAGAAACCAGTTGTTTTTTTATTCGTTTTAGCTTTAATAGAAGAAGGAAGTTAGCTATTGTTTTGCTTTTGTATACAAAGTTGATCCTCTTTAAATATATATTTTGTCACCTTTGCTTGAGACCATTTTAATCTAAACGAACCAAAATCATAGTGCACCAATCTAAAAGTGTACAGAACATTGTGGCAGAGACGGCTCCGATTTCATAACGTCTAACAAGAGGGGTTATGGAATTGGTTGAATTTATCAAACAGGTGGTTGAGCTGGTGAAGTGTAAAGAGTCTATTTTCAGGCAAAAATTTAACACAAAGTTGCAGGAGGAGGATATTCATGTACCAAGAGAGTCACCCCTCCCTTTAAATGTACATCAGTAATACAGGTTAGCTTTTTGTCTGAATTTGTCAAAAATGGTGTTGTGGCTCATTATTTATCATCACTTGTAAGGGGGGGAGGGGGTTCGGTGGAAGGATGGTATAAACCGTTGGTTTTTGACCGCTACGACCCGGGTTCGATTCCCGCATTGGACACTTTTTTTCTGGTAAAAGAAAAATGCTCCAATGACCCCCGATTCTTGCAAAAAATCCAACCCCACCTGCGAGTGCAAGTAACCAAACGGGGCTTTGGCACATTTGTAAGTGCAAAGTCGAACTGCTTTTCACATGTATAGACATGTGGTGCACTTACAGTAAAAGCAGTCGCCTACCTCTACCCACCATGATTATCATGGCTTGTGCCACGTGTGCTAGGGATAAGCCCAAGAAAACTAGTAAAGGTTTTTCACTAGGGTGATGCAAAGTGCCATCGTTCTAATGCACATTTAAAGGGAGAGGTGCTATACTTGTTACATGTATATCATCCTCCTCAAACCTTATGTTGTAATCTTGCCTGAAACACTGCCTTTGCTACTTCACCAGCGCAACCATCTGTTTGGTAAATTTAACCCATTTCATAACCCCCCATTTATAATAAAATATAAAAATGATATCAAATTTTTTAGCATTTTTTCTTTTTGCCACACAGTAAAAAATATTTTGCTATATAACCAAAATGAAAAAAAGTTCCACAAAAGTATCTAGAGTCAGCTATAGACTATATAAGCCACTTTATTTACCCATGTATGTATGTATATATATGTAATATGCATATATAAATAAATTATACACATTCTATTTAAAGATTATTAGATTTCGCAATAAAAAGTTTTTTTTTTGTAATAGTCATTTATATTTCGTATAGATTTCGTCATATTTTGTAATAGTCACCTGTTATTTTTCTTATTAAATAATTTATTAGAAATAGTGTCAACACATTTATTTTAAACAAAATGAAAAATATCAGAAATTATAAAAAAAGAAGTTTATTTTCCTTCTTTAAAAATATTTACATAGAAGCAATTTAACAAAACAAATTTAATCCACAAATTAAACAATCAAATTTACATATCTCTCGACAGAATGTCTTTACTCTCGTCTCTAGTCAAAACCCAATAAATAAATATATACACAATTTAATTATTTTTATACGTCTGCGTAACTCTAAGTCCATTTACATCAACTCCCCCTTTTTTTAAGATAGCAACACTTATTAAGGTACATATCTATCTGGTGGTTTCCTTTCTCGTAGTGGATATCTCCGGGAAGGTGTAGATTCAGCCGGTGGTCCAGGTGTAGATTCTGCTACTATTGAAGCAGGAGTCAGGGGACTTGACGTTTGAGCTTTGGGTAGATTATTCCTTCTTCTGATGACGAAACATCCTTTCTCTCCATACTTCTCCTCATATAGTTAGTGTGTACTTTCTTTTC
Organism: Cordylochernes scorpioides; assembly: GCA_030710605.1. NCBI lineage: Eukaryota > Metazoa > Arthropoda > Arachnida > Pseudoscorpiones > Chernetidae > Cordylochernes > Cordylochernes scorpioides. Next base: position 38,725,351 of record CP092875.1, read on the forward strand.
AATTCCATCAGTTTCTATCATATAGCTGTTGCGCTTCCTACTATTCTCTTTACAATCCCAAACATCCATTTCGGCTTTCCTCTTTCCATCCATCTGTATCTTACTCTATCATTTATTTTGCAGCTATTGCTCTGCTTTTTATTTTTCAATCTCCCTACTCTTACTGATTTCTTGCTCAACATGGAAATCTTCGTTCTAATCTCGCGATTTAAAATATTCCAGCAGAGGATTTTTCCGTTCTAGTCAAAGGACTCAATCTATATGCATATAATTAAAATTTTACACAAATAAATTTACTGGCAATGCGTTTCTTTTTTTTAAATCTCTACAGACCTTACTGCAATGATATGATTTAATGAATGAGAGGGCTTGGCTCATCAGTAGATTAATTTGGCGAAACCGCTGAGAGGGTTCACTACTGATGAGCCAAGCCCTCTCATTCATTAAATCATATCATTGCAGTAAGGTCTGTAGAGATTTAAAAAAAGAAACGCATTGCCAGTAAATTTATTTGTGTAAAATTTTAACGATAGAGGGCAATAAAATTTAATTTACTAATATGCATATAATGTTTTTATCAAAGCAAACTCAAGGGGTAATTCTCTTTCCTCCGAAATAATTCTTCTCATAGCTTTTTTTATCTCTCTTACAGACACTTCCGCTAGACCATTGCTCTCTGGTTGGTAGGCAGGGCTAAACATAGCATGTATGCCGTTTCTTTCGAAAAATGTCTTCATTTCATAACTTCTAAACGGGGGCCCATTATCCATTACCGCCACCTCCGGGATACCATATCTCGCTAAACATTCTCTCAAAAAGTCTATGCAGAATCCCGCCGATGTATTTGGAACCATTTGACATTCTATCCAATTAGAATGCGCATCCACTAATATCAAAAAGGTTTTTCCCGAAAACTAGAAATAGTCAAGATGAATCCTCTTCCAAACTTTGTTTGGTGGAGTCCACTCAGTAAATTCCTGGTTTGGCAGCTTTGATGTGTTTTCCATACAAATGCTACAGCTTTTACACAATTTTTCAATTTGCTCATCCATTCCTGGCCAATAGACAGAACTTCTGGCCAGAGTCTTCATTTTATTTATTCCAATATGATTTTCCTGAATGATATTCAAAACATATTCTCTTAAGGAATCGGGGATTATCATTCTATTTCCGAAAAATAGGCAATTTCTTACTATTTTTATCTCGTTTTTAATTCTAAAATAAGGTTTTATATCTACATCTGAGTCAATATCATACTTATCATACTTGATTAATTTATATAGTTTTCTAAGAGTTGGATCTTCTTGGGTTTTGTCTGATACCAAGACGTAATCTGATATTGAATTTTCTATTAATAATATTTCCCCCATTTCCTCTTCCTTCTCCCCTTTTTCAGGATGTGGAAATCTTGAAAGAAAATCATTCTTTCTTGAAAATGATTCTCCGTGGGCAGACGCTTCACTAGATGTACCTCTCTTTCTTGGTTGAAAATATCTATTCTTAGACTTTGAATGGCATGCAGTCGATATATGTCCCAATTGTTTACAAGAATAGCAGAAAGAATTAAAAAAAAAAAACATTTGTCCGAATGATGATTCATCTTTCCACAATGTTTGCACTTAGAATGTAATTTGTTTATTTCTTTAGTTTCAGAGCATAAGACTTCATTTTCAGCACATTACAATCTACCGTTTCTATCGTGATAGCCATATTTACTGCCGTATTAAAAGTGAGCTCAGGCTCTTGCAGTAATATTTTCAAAATAACTTGACTAGAAACTCCTGAAACCAACTTATCCCTTAGTTCTTCTTCAAAATTTAAACCAAAGTTACACCTATTAGCCTGTTTTTTTAATTTAAGGACATAATCTTCTATTTTTTCGCCATGTTCCTGAACCAACTGGCTGAATGCATATCTTTCAAAAATGATATTCGGCTTCGGTGTAAAATGAACAATTAAAATACTCACAATTTCTTCGAATTCTAATGCACAAACATCTCTAGGTGCGATCAATTCTTTTAGAATACTATAAGTATTCGCTTCAACAGACATAATAAAAAATGGAACAATCTTCTTACCTTCGATTTCATTCACCAAGATGTACTGTTTGAATCGTTGAATATAATTTTCAAAAGGTTCTTCATTCATTATATATGGTTCGAACGAAATCCTCGTCGCCATTGTTATTTTCCTTATTAAATATTTTATTAGAAATAGTGTAAACACATTTATTTTAAACAAAATAAAAAATATCAGAACTTATAAAAAAAGAAGTTTATTTTCCTTCTTTAAAAATATTTACATAGAAGCAATTTAACAAAACAAATTTAATCCACAAATTAAACAATCACAATTTACATATCTCTCGACAGAATGTCTTTACTCTCGTCTCTAGTCAAAAACCAATAAATAACTATATACACAATTTAATTATTTTTATACGTCTGTGTAACTCTAAGTCCATTTACATCATCATCTTAAATTTCACACATAAGATCATTCATATTTTATAATCAATATATACATATATTTATAAAAAAATAAAAATGGCATATCCTGACCAGGAGCACATGTGCTTTTCAGAAGGAAGAGCGCCATCTGGTGGAACAGAAATCAACTAAACATTGATTTAGCCTGTATTGTGTATTATACATTTTTAAAATATATTTGATTTTTATTCTCAAAAATATTTTATATTGATTACTAATAAAACTATAGCATCAATCATTACTAAGCAATCTTTGGGCAAACCGATTTGTTAAACCTAAGTGTGTGGTTAAAAAACGATTATTCGCTACTTTACTTAGGAGCCATTATTTATAGTTAGTTCAGATGAAAAGTTCCGCTAAACCAATATTAGAACAAGTGGTTAAAGGTGAACGTGATTGATATTGCTGAAATCTTTGATTTATCCTTTAGTGCAACATCTAATATAATAGGAGTTTTTAATAATGGAAAATCCTCCCACTATATCATAGAATGCAAATATTTAGGTGAAGAAAGGGAAAAAAACTCTTAAAAACACCTTCTGGAGATCTAGCAACCCACTGAAGACGCTGAGAACCATTTCAGAAAAGAAAAATATAGCAATAGAACTCTATAATTTCTACAGATCAATTGTAAATCGATTCAAACACAAAATAGGTAGTGAGGAAAGTTCTAGAACAGATATGTAAATAAATCCCTTTTCAAAAAAAGGCTCACGTGCACATGGAGAAAGGGAGGAAAAATTGCTGTATTATTTTGTTGTTGTATGACGAATCCTTACAGGGCAATGGGCCCTAATAAAAGCCTTTTTGTTGTTGTTGTTGGAAAATCTACGTTAAAATTATTTTACAAGTCAAAATAGGACGAAAATAATCATACACAAGTAACATTAAACGTTTAATTACAGATAGGCTTATGAAATATTTATATTGCCCACCAAATTTCATATTAAAGGAAAACACACACACACAAACCTTTATTAGGGATCAAGCCCCATACAGAATTCTCCCAGTATAGCAATGGTTTTAACTGAACATAAATCAAGTACTATATATTAAAGTAAACCACGGAAGAAGGGAGCATAAGAATATCTCAATCCTATATTTTGAGGATGAATAATACTTTCTATAAGCTTTCAATTAAACGTAATTCAGAGAGATCATCAAAATTTGTGTGCCTATATTTCGCACCTATTTTTGATTAAAATCTTTTTCTAAATGAAACTGGTTTTATTCTCCATTCAGTAAGCCCCATTTTGGATATTCCTTGAAAACTGAAAAATTATACTTTTAATACCTGCTAACAGAGGTCGCAATGTAAATGTTCTTTGTAGCAAATAATCATCAAGGTATAGTCGCTTTTTAGAATTATGAATGAATCATATAACATCAAGCTCTTGATTATACATAGAAAGTCATATTGTTCCTTACTTTGAGTACCATGATTATTGACTTATCCATAGATGAGCTCTACTCAACCCCCAGCAGACACCATCAACAAGCTCTACAAGCTTGATATGATTGAGTGGAAATAAGAAAGATAAAACTACCATTATGATTCAACCACTTTATATATATAAGAAACGGAAGCATTAATGCACGAATGTTTCTCTTTGTAACATTCTATGTGTTTATTTTCGTAAAATATTTTATTATTCTTTAATTTATCTTTATGGTTGGGGGGGGGGGGCAGTCGGCAACACTATACTTTTCTTTTGGTAATTTTGCATAAGTTTGTTTTGTTGATATATATATTTGGTTTAACCTTGTTGTAATCGGGTTAAATAAAGGAACACAAGGTATTGTAACTAGGGCCTCCAATCCCGGGATCCCGGAACCAAATAATGATCCCGAAATTCCGGGATTCTGCTCGAAAAATCCCGGGATTACTAGGATAAATGAAGCAGAATCTGACCTTTCCGAGGATGACAATAAGGACACTTCTCCATTTAACGTTAGCCTAGAGGTAGCACATCCCTCATTCCCTGAAGCAATTTATCCACAATCTCCAGTATTTTCAAAGAAAAATATGAATGAAGTGACGAAAAAAGCTCGCGTGGTTGTGAAATTGTTCAAACGATCGCTGCTGAAGAACGAGATCTTACTGAACTAAATGCGGCAAGATAATCGCATTTCCACCAGTATGTGTCTCATTCTCGACTGCAGAACGCGCTGGGATAGTTTATTGAACATGTTGGAGAGACTTCTCAGTGTGAAGTCAGCGATCCAGAAGGCGCTAATAGATGTGAATGCAAATGTCCATCTAACTGATGAAGATTTTGATATCATGACGCAAGTAATTTCCGCACTGAAACCATTTCGGGCAGCTGTGGCGGCTATCTGTAGACGCGACTTTAGACTGCAGAAGCAACAGTAAAGTTTCTTCTAGAGGAGCTGCAAGCACAATCTCATTCTCTCAGCAAAGATCTGCAAAATCTTTTCAAAAGAGACTTTTAGAAGAGCGATGCAATAAAACATCTTTAGTCCTCCAATATCTGCACAATCCGCAAGCACAGTTAGAAAAAAAAAAAGAAAATGGTCAAAGACTTTAGCGTGAAATTGCTTTTGCGTCTTAAACCGTTACAAGACCGCCGAAGTAAGAATTCAGGCTGATAATTCGCAACTTCCTCGGAGTTTACAAGAACGCCATGAGCCATCACAATCGAATGACCATCTTACAATTGAGCGCCGATTGCAAGAAGCTATTGAGGCTGCCTCTTCAACTTCAATTGCAATACCTACACCAGACGCCGCATCCTACTCAACTATGATTAACCACGAACTTAATATTGCTGCTCAGTCAGGCAAACGAGGACCCCATTTAGAGAGTGTGTATCAATACTTGCTGACAATTCCTCCAACGTCTGTGGAATCGTGGAATCGGAAAGAGTCTTCTCCTCCTCTGGATACCTATGCAATAAGATACGTTCTAGTTTGCATGATGACACTCTTGACAAATTATCTTTCCTACGCTCAAATCTTTCTCGAAATTGAATTTTTATCCTTAAAATAAAGTAATTCGTGGTTTTTAAAACGGTGCTGTCTTCTTTTTGAACATTAAAACATAGTTGGGCAAAATGCAATAATGATTACATTTTCTATAATCACAATTGCAAATAATCATGATTACATTTGCTATAATTACAATTACAAGTTATTTTAATCAAAATTGCTATCATTATATATAGAAATACGAGTAATTATGTTTACATTCTAATGCAATTAATTTTTTTTTGTAAAGTAATGCATTGCAAAGTAATCGTAATTACAAGGTAATGTATTACTTTGAATGGATTACTGCCCAACACTGCATTAAGAGATGTGGTCTAAGAGTTCCAAGAACATAATTTTTTTTCCAGATGTGTGTACAGTAATTGACAGATAATTTCAAACTGTAACCCAAAGGCAATGATTTAGTTCATAAGCAGGCGCAAAATATATGGCTTTCAGGTTATTTTCATCGAAATAAGTGCCACATCATTGGAACTATATAAAATAAAAGTATAACAAACGAAACGATATACTCTTGGCGTAGAAAGACGAAAATGTTTTTCAATCCCGGGATATCCCGGGATCCCGGGATTGAGAAAAAAGCAATCCCGAATCCCAGGATTGAAAATATGTACCGGGATTGGAAGCCCTAATTGTAACTATCCCTTATTTTTAAATAGGAAACGTTTCACTTTCAAATATAAAAAAAGCTTCTATATGTAAACTTCTATAATTGTTATATGTTGAACGTGATATATATAATATTATTATTCCAAAGAAATTGAGAGCTTGATGAATCAGCATAATAGGCGAAGAAGATATTTACCTTCTTATTCTCCCCAACTATACAATATTTAGCTCGCACTTAAAAAATAAATATAAATCTCTTTTCCTAAATTTAATTCGAGAGAACAATTAAATTTAACTTTGGAAATTTTATTGAACGATTTTTTTTTTCAAAAGATGAAAGTTTTTCAATGGAAGGTTTCTATAGAGAATTGAAAATATACGTAAAGAAATTTATTGCTATAGAAGCTTTTATTTAGAATTGTTTTTTTATTTTATGCTATAATAAGTATTGTGCGGGTAGTTGGCACTCTGCGCACCAGGAATCTGGGTTCTCTCTAATATTGTCATATAATATTAATACAATGAAAATTAAATGATTATTTTCATATATATTTGCATTATATAATTTTACAATTGATTCTTTTTTATTTTGTTATATATAATGATCTTAGGAAAAGCGTATTTTGTATTTGAAAGCAAAATGTTTATTGAGAACAAAATAAACCTAAGAGAAGCCTAACTTCTCTCTTTCCAAGCTATTTTTCACGATGTTAATGCAAATTTCATTAGTTCTATCGGGGTATGCTGTTGGTGGGTTTTGTGGCCCAGTATTTTCCTATTTTTACTATTTTTGCCGATAATGGAGGACCAACTTTCTAGGAACAATATTTCTTGTTTCAATAGATATTATGGTATATGATATCGTTGATATTCCAGTTATGGATGTGATTATTCAGAGTCCCCTTTTCGACAGAACTTAAGAATCTAGAATCCGATTAGTCAAAAAGAGCTTGAGAGACATTTGGCCTCTCGAAATATTGAGTCATTCAGGTTTCTTCACTGTTTCTTCTCTTTGAGTGGTCTTAATCAGTTTTAACTTACTCAATCATGGTTTTGTGAACTGGGAGTTACGAGTTGTAGTTTCTTCACACAAACACAAGCACTATATTTCAGATTAAATTTAGTTTAAAATATATAAATATATTTTATTTAAAAAGGCATATATTGGATCAAATTATCATTTATTTTACCAATATTTCAGTTGGCTGAACGCCAACCTTTATTAATGTGTGTATTATAACATATTAATGTTTGTCAACAACAAACTCAGAGCCACATAACATCAAAAGAATTAAGTTTTAAAAATATTGTTGCTTATATTCAATGGGGAGAAAAAAAATGATATATATATATTTATATTATGGACAAATAAATTTTGTAAAATAAGGGTGTGAATATTTTGACTATTAACAAAAACGCCTATTTTATATTTACAATTATTTGTACTATGTGTAAAAGTATAAATATATATCTTTAGAATTAAATTATTTGTACATATATTATACATATTTTGTATTGAAAATATTTATATTTTATAATATAAAAGTATAGGACGCCTCTCCCGTCAAAATAAATGTCAAAACTAATCGCCATTTGTTGACCGTCGTCGCAAACTAGCGGCCTTTATAATATATCCTTTATAATATCTATGATAAAATATATATATACCTTTTATAATATATCTTTTGTAATTTATATTACACGAATTTACATTTTGTAATGGACATATATTTGTCCTACATATCTTTGTAATTTGAAATAAGTAATTTATAATTTTCGTGCAACTTACCTCATACAACTTAAAATGAACATCTTTCTATTCTATTTTCACACTCTCAATAATAGAAGAATGAATTCTCCGTGCTTAATTAAAATACCTATAAATAGCCGAATGGACAGGACAATTCCGAATTGTCCCCTAATGAATTTTTCAATAATATAAACACACATGTGTTCTTTATAGAAATTTTGAAATATATGTAAAATTTCTGCTGGAATGGATGTTTCACCAAAAACAGTTTTAGAAAATTTAATTAATTACTTATTTAACAATTATTCTTAACTGGCCAATACCAAGCAATGCCAGGAATTTGATTAAGTCAATTTTACCCGAGTGTATATATGGTAATTTGAACCAACAAAATTTATGTAAAATATAACAAGATTGTCGTGTTGTATAATAAACACCTCTGTAAATAATTATACGCATGCTTGACATGTGTCAATTCACAACCATATGTAATGTACTCTGTACAAACTGAGGATAATAAATTAAACTGTGTAATAGAAGAGTTGAGCTAAATATATATAGCAAATATTGGAATATAAGAAGTCCAACAACGTTTAAGAACGAGACCTATATATCAGGAAGTTGCTAGGAAGTCGTTAAAAGTGTACAATGACATCTCTTCCGTGATCCACGCCCTTATTGCATCGGTTGAAAGCCCAGTACTTCCTCATCGCAAAGTATATAAACCTCCGCTAAGCCTGAAATGAACAGTCACTTCAACATCGGCGGAAGCCCTCGTCAGTGGTCCTCCAGAATGCCGCCGTAGACCAGTAAGAACTCTTCTTAAATCTCCATCTTTTGCTGCTAGCTCAACTCTATCTGTTCACGGAACTTTCCTAGAACCACTGTGTTCCTTCGTTTTGTGTTTGGACAATCCCAAGTCTTCCATTCCGCCTCGACCACGACTGCCTGTACTCTGTGAGAACTGTTAAAAATCTACCAAGGTGCAGAGAGGTACTGGAAAACTCTCCATCCTTTGACTGTCCCTCTCGGTTACCACAGTAAAGCGAGTTACCACAGGATACCACACATATGTATATAATTAATTACATTTTTTAAAAAATCAAATCAAATAAAATATAACAATTATAACCCGGCTTCGCCTCTCTCAAAGTGGATGTTTACCCAATAAAGAATGCCTTAATAAATATTATTTGTTAAAGTTTTGCATCATACATCATTACTCTACTTGATAAAACTAATTAGAAAAGTAATTTGAAAATAAAACAAAATTATATTTATAGCTTCAATAGTACACTATTTGAAATCCTCATGAGTAATATTTCTTAAAGAGTGATAATGATAAAATTATAATGAATAACATATGTTAAAGCGATATTCACCCGGTAAACATTCACTAGAGGTGAAGCTGGGAAAAGCTAGGTCACTAAGTACCAGTATATAATAATTATTATAATAAATATAACTACAAAATATGCAAAAATATTAATTGCTTAATTATGGTATTTATAGAGCTTCTATGTTAAAATATATATTCAGTAACTAAAATGCAAATGTTTCAATGTTTTATTTAGTAGTTTTTTTTAAGAAAAGTAACGTCAAATTAATCTCACAAGAATAGATTCATTGAAAGGTGAATGTTTGCTCGAGAAATATTTTCAATCAAATATTCATTAGGCAAATTTCCACTCGGGCGAAGCCGGGTAAATTAGTTAATCTCTCTCTCTCTATACATATATATATATATATATCAACGTTTGTTTGTTTATGTGTTCCTTGTGGGTTTCCTCAACATTTGACCAATATGGCTGAAGATTTAGCTTTATAAAGATGTTGACTCATTTTTTCAAAGAGGAAAATTGAAATTCAATTTCTTGACTAATTTATTTAATTTTATTTATTTATTACAAAACACACGCTATTCATATGATGATATTTGCGTGTAAATGTTCAAACTATTTTATTTACATAATTTCAATATATTTATGTGAAAAAACAATAAAAATAATAATAAAATGTTTTTGCAATAAATATTAAATAATTAAAATATCAAAAAATAAATTATGCCATCAAAATCTACATGCATCTTTTAGCACCTAGGCTTCTTCGGGGATGGAATTTACGGCATTGATAAAGGCTTTCAGTGCTTCATCATCACTGTCAAATTTTATCCCTTTAAAAAAACTCAACTTTTGGATATAAAAAGTCACAGAATGCTAGGCCTGGTGAATATGGTGGATAAGTAATTAATTGGACAACAGAGTTGGCTAAAAGGTCTAATGTTTGGGCTGAGTAGTGCGGTCTTGCATTGTCATGGTGAAGAAGGACTCCTCTAAGTTGAGCTCTTGGTCTGCTTTGCTTGATTTTTTCAAATACTGCTGGAAAGCATTTTATTGTATACCAGTCATCATTAAATGTCTTTCGATCTTCTAACTTCACAATATCAATGAAACTGCTTTACCTAAAAGAAAAACAAGCCACCTTTTGTTTTCCAACACTTCGAGCTCTGCGAACCTTCTTAGGAGGAGGTGAGTTTGAAGAGCATTAAAGAGTAGATTGCCGTTTTGTTTCTGGATCAAAATTATAAATCCAAGCTTCGTCACCTGTAATAATAATAAAAACAGCCTTTGATTTGCCTTCATCAAATATTTTAAACATGAATTTGCACCATTTAACGCGACCAAGTTTTGGGTCTTCAGTCAAGCTGTGAGGTACCCATCTATTAACAAGTTTTTTGTATTTTAAATGATCATTACTGATGGTGTTGATTGGTGCCGATACAATGTTCACACCTTTCTCTAACTTCTGATACGTAATTATTAGATATTCTCTATGTAAAAATATTGCCAGCTCAAATTTTTCCTTTGTCACTGTTGTTGGTGGTCGACCTTGAACGAGGTTCATCTTCAAAGTTGTTTTTTCTAATTTAAATCATCAAACCAATTAAAAACTATTCTAATAGAAGTAGCTCTATCTCCTAAAGCTTTCATCAATCTTTCATAGGAGAGAGAGAGAGATTCTTCAGATGTCAAATTAATTTTATAATCATAAAAGATCATGGCGCATAAACTTTCTCTAGTCAACTACATTGTGTCTGTTGCAATGTTTCGAAATTACCGCTGCTGCTGTGAACAAAGTGGTGTCCTCGATATAAAGTTTTTATAATGTTTGAATAAAATGTGAGAATAATTTGATGTCGAATTGAAAGTATAATGTGAGTATAGCTAATTCTGAAAAATAATAAAGTAGTAGTGATATAAATATACAAATAATTTATTTTATTAGAGAGAGAGAGTGAAACATCATTCAAATTTACATTTTAGAACAATATTAATACAAGAGAGAGAGTTTATTTACATATTAGATCTTATGTATTTTACTCAATCAATAATATTTAAAATATTGTAATAATTAACCGCTGAATTATGTTAGATATATATAGAATTTCGAAAATAATAAATTATACAAATTAAAGCTAGAATTTTCAATTCATTAGTGTAATTTAGGTCCACGGTAGTTGAGATGGAGTATACAGAACTTGTTAAATATTCTATATTCTTCTTTACTGGAAACCATTTGGGTTAAACTGTAACTGTTCAATCGACATTGTACTCTTAAATCTGCAACAAGTGGGCACCGGATTAAAATATTCTCTGGTTTATGTTTTCTTGGTCGTATAATCATATTGGAAAATCAACTCTTCCAATTCTATATAAGTATGCTTTAAAAAATCGCCAAGTCTTTAATTTATCAAAATTCTTTTTGAATTATTACTAGAATATTCATAGTATTTTGTAATTTTCATTTATAAAGTTAGTTAAATATTATCATTCTTTTTGCTGGATCATTTCTATTACAATCTATTTCAACTGTATGTTTGACAAAATGATATCCATAATTTTATAAATTATTACGAGAACATGTGTGCAGCTCGAAGATGTTGTATTGTAAGAATTTATATAAAGTATTTGAGAATTTCATACTGTAATTAATCTGTTTTCAGATCTCTTGTTTAATTCCTCAATGCATCTTTTACTAGATTAACCTGTTTTTCAAGACTACAGAATCGAAAATGATTTAATAGTAACAGATCCAAGTATTTTTATTTCCAGTAAATAAATGTATATTAAACTCAATACCTTTTGTAGATATTTCAAATTATATAGTAACAAATATATATTTTAAAAACTGATAATTTATATTATGCTTATTGTACATATTGCCAGACACTTCTTTCTTTTATACACAGTTCTTTTTTTCTCGTTTTTTACCTCTCTTTCTCATTGTTAACATCATATGAATATTCTATTCACGGCCTAAAATTATTGTATATATATGTAAAGACAAATGTAAAGGCATATATGTATGACAGCGCAAGTGTCCCTAGGGGGACATAGCGCTTTAAATTGAAATAAAATAAATAGATCTCTTGTTTTTGTATGCATACCGGATTGTTGACCCCTAAGTTATTATGATTCTGAATAAGGTCTTTTTATATAATATTATAAAGATCGCCTGCAATCACCAATCTCTATGATTTATTTTTGCTGAACCAATGAGATATCCACTAGTCTAGTTGTTTTTGCAAAGACATTGACGATGTGAAGTATAAAGTCTAATTTGTTCTTGTTTCGGTGAATCTTGAAAACAATCCCAGTATTTTAAAATTTCCAACTGGTTTAATAAACTATCGTGCAAAATTAATTATATCATTTTTACAATTTAATTATTAAATATTTGTTTTCTATCTTGATTTTTAATTATTTTTTTTTGTTTTCACACCGAGCATTTATTTTCCCTATTGAATTTTCAATTGTAATTCTTAAGATTTGTTACATCTGTATTCCAACATATTACCATCAAATCATCTGCATAACCAGTAATTTCTCTATTATATTTCTGAAAATTGGTTAAAAGATATTTCATTATAATGTTCCAAATTGTCGGAGATAATGGTCCTCCTAGCGGACATCCTTCCCTTAGTTTTTTATTTAATTCATTCGAAGATTACCTAAATCTTTCGGTTAGTGAAGTAGGATTTCATGAGTTTCATTATCAATACTTGTATATTGTCCTCATCGAATCTTTTTATCACCATTGGCCACCAGGTATTGTCAAAGGCTCCACTAATATCGATTGCAATTATAGCCGTATACTCCTTGGCTTTGTGGTATAATGCTGTGTGAATCATTTCAGGTAATGCAGTTATAGTTAATCGAGATTTTGTAAAAATGTTGATGTTTACTGAATAATTTCATTTCCTCGTAGTATTTAATGATTTTATTGTTCAATAAATGAAAGCATTGAAACACGAATGTTTATTTTGAAATATAAAACAAAATTCGCAGTAAGGACAGCAGAGGTTTGTTTTATATTTCAAAAGAACCATTCGTACTTGAATGCTTCTATTTCCTATATATATGGTACGTTATCGCCTTATGATTTTATTGTTTATTATTCTTTCAAAAAACATGCGACAGAGAAGAATTTGACATAGAAGTCGATAGCTGCCACAATATTTGTAATCTGATTTACCCGGCTTTGGAATGATCAACGCTCCTCTCTGCTCTTTTACATTAATCAGGAAAGTAACTTATATCCAGACAGTTCTGATATATTTTAGTTAGATGTCATTATTAATAATGGCCCCACACAAATTGTATTATCATATTATTTGATTATTAGAAATATGATCTATTCCTGGAAATTTTTCCGATTCAATTTATCAATATTAGTGTTCACTTTATTGATTATTTTTGTTGTGTTCGAAAGTCTTAATGCATATTTCCATATTAAAAATAAAGAAAGCAAAACCTGACCAGGAGCACATGTGCTTTACAGAAGGCAGAGCGCCATCTGGTGGAACAGAAATCAACTAAACATTGATTTAGCCTGTTCTCTGGTATTTGGCCGACCCAATTTCTTGATAAATCAACAATATCGATATTAACACCTGACCCACTTATTTTTCTATTGTTTTTTCATATTTCCTTATATTTGTATGTATATTGATACCATAACCAGGGTTGTCATCATACAATAGACACGCTATTGATTCCTCATTTTTCTGTTGTTGTTCTTGATACGTTTTTGTTTCTAATATTTGTAGATGTTTATTCGTGTTACCTCGTTTGGACTTTTAATCTCACGCTTTTATTTATTTATTGTTCTTTCAAATAAATATATTAAATATTCTGAAGTAATTTTTAAAGTTCAGGAATAAAGATTTCTTATATAATGAAAGTAGTTTTTTTTTAGAATCTCCAGTTCTGCACACATTCCACCAGTTGACTGTGTCATATTTTGAAGTTAAATTATCTTTAGTTTCAGTCAGATTCAAATCAACAGATTCAATTAGAATCTCCCTAAGGTTTTTTTATTCGATTACTTTTACTTGTGTGGAAATATTAACTGATAAACTTGCAATCTTCTTCTTGTCAGCATCATTCACATTTTGTGTTAATCTTTGCCAATTTGCACTTTTCCCAATGAATTTCCATTTTGAGTATAGGGTTGTGGTTGAGAATGTCTCTCAGCGTGTGATCAGATATTTTGGATATTTGTTGTGTATGCCATTTAATTATAGTTGTAAGAGCATTTTTATTTGTCAATATCAAAACAATCACAGTGGAATTTCTTCATGTTGGTGTTTTATCATTGGGTATAATTAGATTAGTAATATAGGTAATGGGAAATAATCTATGACCGTTTTAATTTGTCTTTAAATCATAAAGGAGATCTCGCATTAAAGTCTCCACAGAATATTAAATGTGTATTCCTATAATTGGAATTAATTACTTAAGAATGATTCGTGTGGTCTTTTTTCATGGAGTTTGGATATAATAGAAATTATTTCATTTTTTATATTTTAGTGTAAACCATCATAGTTTTTTTGCGAAATAATTTATGAATTTAATAATTAATTTCGTTTGAGAGAAGATTACTGTTATTGACAATAAAGTTGTATTTATACATTAAGTATTTTCTATTTGATACTTTTTAGCTGACCGTGAAATAATTACTTCTCCTTCATTGTGTAAGTTTTTTTGTACTAAAACTTGTTCTTGTCCCAAAATAACTTTATTAGGTACCGCTGAAAAGAACAACCTAGTTTATGATAATTGCAA